>PVNU02003309.1:0-354051 GCA_003013855.2 Liriodendron chinense | reverse complement strand
GTATGATCTTTTTTCGGGTCCTCGGAGTACGGCCGGTTCCACCTTTGCTCGGAACGCACTGATGTTCTGTTTGATTGCTGAGGTGCTGTTCTCGGGATGGCGCAGGTCCCAAACTCCTTTGCTTTTTGAGGTGATGAGCCGAGCTGTCCGTCGGCAGGGGATCATTTCTCTCATTTTGGCCGAGCTATTTGATGGGCTGACTGACTGTGCCCTTGGTCGCACTCGTGTTCTTCGCGGCTGCTGTGCCTTCCTGCAGGTATTCTTTCTACACCTTTTTTTTTCTTGCTTTGTTGGGGGACTGCTTTGCTTTAGCTGAACTTCTTTCGTTTTCTGTGATCAGGTCTGGCTATGGGAGCGTCTTTCTCTGACTGTTTCTGTACCTCTTCCTGGCATCCCGGGCTCTGACATCATGCGTTATATCATGGAGTTCCTTCCTCATACAGCCAGGATGAGCGAGCCTTTGTATCGCAGGATGTTCGCTGAACTTCGTGACCGGAACGTTCGTTGGGAGTCATCTTGGCTTTCACTTCCTCCAGTGCTTTGCGATGCACACCGCCATCCTCTGATGTTGGTAGGCTTTCGATCCTACTTTTCTTACCATCCCGTCCGGTTTCTGCGGCAGTTTGGGTATGAGCAGGATGTTCCTCTTTTCGCTTTTACGGGTATCGGGCGTCGGGCACTTCCACCTAGATCCTCTGACTTCAGGACCCGGATTGATTGTTCCTGGGCGAGTTATTTGACAGCTGATTTGTTGGGATTTGAGCTGCGGACTTTTCCGATGGCGACCGCCCCATATCAGTACTGGGCTGCTGAGCAGTCTTTGTATCGACGTATCCCTTGTTGGCACCAGACTGCTGATGAGGATGAGCAGGATATTCTTGGAGATGCTGGCTCTTCATCTGGTTCATATGAACCTTTTGAGGAGCGCCCGTTTATCGATCCTGGCTTCCTTTTGGCCACTCATGGCCATCTGCTGTCTGAGATCTCTGCACTTCGGTATCATTGTGAGATGATGTCGAGGAGATTGGCTGCCGATCAGAGGTTGTCTGATGAGGAGACAGCGATCCGTACCCTTGAGCGCGATGAGGCGCATTACCTGCGTATGGAGGTGAGCAGGTTGAGAGCGAGACTATCTTTTTATGAGTCAGAGGACTCACCTGATATGGCCGAGGAGGAGGGTAGAGATTGATTGTGTTGGCCACCTGCACATTCTTTTTTTGCATATATGATTGATGATGATGAAAATTTTTTGTATTTTTTGAAAAAGATGGTATGATATGTATAAAAGAAATATGATGCATCTAATTAAAAAGAGAAAACTGTTTGAAAATCTACTGTGCCATGAGTTGTCTTGTGAGTGTGTCTGGACTTTGTGTCGGGATATAGGAATCAGAACTGGGGCTCGGCCAATGCTTTGGCCGATGTCTCGAGGTTTGACTTGCTTGACCTTTGGTTCCCCAGAGATGTAGGCAATGGAAACTCTTGCTTCCTGAGATTGTCAGAATTTGCAGAGCTCTTCGTTCCTGACTGCACTTCTTCTTGTTCTTGAACTTTCACTGCTTGAACCGATCTGGACTGTCTGATTTCTTGGTACCTGCACTTTTATTTTTTCCTTTTTTTTTTTTCATTTGAGCCATTTTTGCCTGCAGCGCTCTTTCGAGTTTTCACCACAGCCGGCTTTTTCCCGTCATTTTTGCCCGTGGCGCCCTTTCGGGTTTTCACCACGTCCCGGGTATTTGGTCTTGCCTGCCCCTTGGCAGCTGTGCTGTTTTTACCCTTGGCGCCCTTTCAGGTTTTCACCAAGTCCGCTGTATGCCCACTGTTTTTACTCGGAGCGCCCTTTCGGGTTTTCACTCCGCCCTCTTTGTTTAGGCACACATTTCCCCTTTTTTTTTCTTTTCTTTTTCTTTTCTTTTCTTTTTTTCTTTTTCTTTTCTTTCTGGATCTCTGGATAACTGCGGCGGCTAGAGGTCGGGAATCCGTCGTTGCCGGCCGATGGCAGTCTTTCAGCCTTTATCCTAAGTTACGATGATAGAGCTGTCGGTCTTTGCTAAAGACTCCTCTGAGATGGATGGATGGATGACTGTGTTTCTTCTTGGGTTGATTTTTTTCTTGGGTGCCTTGCTTTGGCTTCCCTTTTTCTTTCTCTTTTCTTCTTTTCTTTTCTTTTTCTTTTTCTTTTGCATTCTTTTTCTCTCTTTTTTTTTGTATTTTTCTCTTTTGGAGTCCCCTTATTTGAAACACTTGTTGGTGGACGGGAACGATTTCTCAGAGGTCTTAGCTTCGACCTCTTGACTTCAGCTCTATTAAAGTAACTCTTGATAAGGTCAGAATGACTTACCCGTGAAAGATTTTCACGTTGTCGGCGTTGGTTGGCTCAGGAAGATCCACCCCTCTCATGCTGGTGAGTCTGAGGGCGCCTCCGGAAAGTACTTCTCTGACGATCAGCGGCCCGTCCCACGAGGGTTTGAACTTTCCTCTGGGATCTGGAAGGTGCGACGGTAGAATCTTCTTCATGACCATGTCGCCTACCTTGAAACTTCTTTTCCGGACTCTCTTGTTGTAAGCCCGAGCGATCCTTTTCTGATAACATTGTGAATGACTTAGTGCACGCATGCGCTTTTCATCTGCTAGCTGCAACTGATCGAATCTGGCCCGTTGCCATTCTCCTTCTTCAATTTCGCTTTCTAATAACACCCGAAGTGATGGTATTTTCACTTCGACTGGTAGAACTGCTTCCATTCCATAAGTAAGCTCGAAAGGAGTAACGCCCGTAGCAGACCGTACAGACGCTCGATAGGCCCAAAGTGCATATGGGAGCATATCTGACCAATCTCGATAGGTCACGACCATCTTCTCGAGTATCCTGACGATTGTCATGTTTGCGGCTTCTACCCCACCGTTCATCTGGGGACGGTAGGGGCTTGATCGATGACGTTGGATCTTGAACTTGCTGAGGAAGTCATCCATCTTCTTGTTGACGAACGGGGTTCCATTATCTGTGATGATGGCATTGGGGATTCCATACCGGCATATGATGTTGTTCTTCATGAATTTGATCACTTGAGATGCTGCAATCGTGGTGTATGAGGCTGCCTCTACCCACTTGGTGAAGTAGTCAACTGCCACAAGTATGTACTCGTGACCATTTGATGCTTTGGGACTGATCTTGCCGATGATGTCGAGTCCCCACATGGAGAAGGGCCAGGGGGTGGTCAGGTTGTATAACTCTGATGATGGGGCATGGATTTGATTCGCATGCTCTTGACACTTGAAGCATTTTCTGACGTGCTGGCAACAGTCTGTCTCCATGGTGAGCCAGTAGTAGCCGAGTCGTAGAATCTTCTTTGCCATCATGTGTCCATTCATGTGTGGGCCACAGATTCCTTCGTGTATTTCTTCCATGATCTTTGCAGCTTCTGTTTTATCGACGCATCGAAGAAGGATGTGGTTATAGGATCGCTTGTAGAGAACTTCGCCACTGATGGTGAACTGGCCGGCCAAACGTTGGATGGTTCGGCGATCTGTTGCTGTTGCTGATTCTGGATACTCCTGGGTTTCGAGATATTGCTTGATGTCGGCATACCAGGGTTTGTCAGGGACAGCTTCGGCTTCTTCTATTTGCAGGCAAAAAGCAGGTTCTTCTTGAATTTCGACTGTGAGCTCCCATTCTGAAGCTCCTTTTGGGATCTCGAGCATTGATGCGAGCGTGGCGAGAGCATCTGCAAACTGGTTCTTGGCTCTGGGCATGTATGAGAAGGTGATTTCCTTGAATTCTTCGATCAGATTGTCAAGATACACATGATATGGTATCAACTTCTCGTCTTTGGTCTTCCATTCGCCATTGGTCTGATTGATGATAAGCTGTGAGTCTCCAAATACTCGTAGCTTCTTGACGCCCAAGATTATGGCTTCCCTTAAGCCAGCGATGCATGCTTCGTACTCTGCCATGTTGTTGGTGCACTCGAATGAGATGCGCCTCGAGATAGGAATAGGGACATCATCTGGAGAGTAGAGGATTGCTCCAATACCACTCCCTTTAGAATTTGCTGCGCCGTCGAAGAATAACGTCCACTCATCTTTTTTCTTCTTTTCTTCCTCTTCAATGAGCAAGAGATCTTCATCAGGGAAGAATGTCTTGAGCGGCTGATAGTCCAGGAGAGAGTGAGCCGCAAGATGATCGGCGAGGGCCTGTCCCTTGATTGCCTTTTGAGTGACATAGGTGATGTCGAACTCAGACAAGAGTAGCTGCCATTTAGCTATCCTTCCAGTGAGTGCCGGTTTCTCGAACAGGTATTTGAGCGGATCCATGTGAGCGAGAAGGAGAATAGGGAATGCAATCATGTATTGACGGAGTCGCTGAGTTGCCCAGACTAGGGCGAGGCAAGTCCTCTCGATCGGGGAATACCTGGTCTCGTAGTCGGTGAACTTCCGACTCAAATAGTATATTGCTTGTTCCTTCTTCCCGGTTTCGTCGTGCTGGCCGAGGACACAGCCAATGGCTTCTGCTGCTACCGAGATGTATAACAATAGTGGTCGTCCAGGAGCGGGCGGCACTAGGACTGGAGGATTCATGAGATACTTCTTGATGCGATCGAAGGCGACTTGGCAATCATCATTCCATTCTTTTGGAACGTTTTTCCGAAGGAGCTTGAAAATGGGCTCACAAATAGGTGTGAGCTGTGCGATGAAGCGACTGATGTATTGAATTCTGCCGAGGAAGCCACGGATTTCTTTCTCTGTTCTAGGAGGGGGCATCTCGATGATTGCTCTGGTTTTGGTCTCGTCGACCCTGATGCCATCCTCGCTCACCATAAAGCCGAGGAGCTTACCTCCCATTGCACCGAAGACACATTTCTGAGGGTTGAGGCGGAGCTTGTACTTTTCTAATCTGTTGAATAACTTCTTCAGATCTTCAAAGTGTCCTTCAATTGTGCGAGATTTGACGATCATGTCGTCCACATATACTTCGAGCTCTTTGTTCATCATGTCGTGGAATAGTGCTGTCATTGCTCGCTGATATGTTGCTCCTGCGTTCTTTAGACCGAACGGCATTACCCTGTAACAGAAGGTTCCCCAGGGAGTGATGAACGATGTCTTCTCACGATCTTCGACGGCCATCTTGATCTGATTGTAACCTGAGAACCCGTCCATGAATGAGAAGATCTTGTATCCAGCAGTGTTGTCGACCAGAGTGTCGATATGTGGCAAAGGGAAATCATCTTTTGGACTGGCTTTGTTGAGATCTCGGAAGTCGATGCACATTCGAACCTTGCCGTCCTTCTTTGGTACTGGCACGATGTTGGCGAGCCATTCAGGGTAGTTGGAGACTACCAAGAATCCCGCATTGTACTGCTTGATGACTTCATCTCGGACTTTCAGAGCCCATTCTGGCTTCATTCTTCGGAGTTTTTGCTTCACGGGCTTCATATCTGCCTTGGTTGGCAGATGGTGTACAACGAGCTCTTCATCGAGCCCCGGCATGTCTTCATATGAGAACGCGAAGTTGGACAATCTTGGAGCTAGGAACTCTATCATTTTCTGTTTCATCTCAGGTGGCAACGATTTTCCAATGCGTACTTCCCTAGGGATCTCAGGCGTCCCCAAGTTTACTATCTCGAAATCATCGGCTACAACATTGGCTTTAGATTCAAACTTTTTGAGGAGATCCTCTAGTTCGGGAGCTGGATCATCATCTTCCTCATCCCGAGCTTCGTCCAGACCCATGAGTTCGAAGTCTAATTCGATGTCGAAATCATATGATTCGACTTCACTACAAGCACCTTGATTACTCAAGCACACATGCATATGTCTTTATATTAAGCACCTGTCAGTTCGAGCGTATGCTCTGGGCTTGCCCGTTGTTGGAACCTGCCCATCAGAAACTCTTACTGTTCAGACCTGCATTCATGCTTCACCATAAAACACCTTGATCATTCAAGCACACTGCATACGTCTTATATTAAGCACCTGTCAGTTCGAGCGTACGCTCTGGGCTTGCCCGTTGTTGGAACCTGCCCATCAGAAACTCTTACTGTTCAGACCCGCATTCATGCATCATGTCATTCATGAGAATATACGAGGATTAAACTAGACTTTCAAGTATTTGATCGATTCTGTGAAGTAGAGACTGTACTTCGGTACGGGCAGTGTGTGGGGTGCTTAACCTCTTCCCACCCTGTAACCGTGATCCCTTACCTTGAATCTCTGGCCGCAGATCAACAGGAGTCATTTTAGAGGAAGGAATCTTCGGATTCCCTTCTCTAACGTTTCTACGGGGTCTAGCCGACTGTAGATTCGAAGTAACTGGCTAGTGGCGACTCTGGTCTTATATAAATTCACTTAAACACATCCAGCTCAACACGACAACCAAACGAAGCCCTCGAGAACGAGGCAAGCCAGTGGCACAAACGGCGATTTCGCACTCACGCACCTCCTCTTCTTCTTCTTCTTCCGAAAGGAAAGGGAGAACGACGTCGTGTGGGAGCGCGGAGAAATCGGCGAGGGTCCACAAATGTTTATTTGCCATCCAACTTGTTGATAAGGTCAGACGGACCTGGATGAAGGGAAAACATAAATAGCGGCTTAATCACCCCTGTTTGTTGTGGTGTGGTTTACTTGGGATTTGGATCGATATGCCCTGAAAAACAGGTGGACTGCATAAAATGTACGACACATGCATCAAAGTGGGCCCTACGGGAGCTGTTATCTATACCCCAATTAATCCGCCCGCTAAGAATTAGGCCTCTCCACATTCTACATGTCTTATTACTTATACCAATGGCCATTCAACACACATGCAACATGCATTACGGACCCACAATTTGCGTGGGCTTAAGAGGGGGAGCGGATTAGCTGTGGCCCGGTCTCACACAAGACGGTGTGGCCCTTAACGTGTGGCCCACCTTGATGTATGTATTTTATATTTACATTGTCCATCAATTTTTTTTCATATAATTTTAGGCCTGTAGGCACCCCACTTAAATCACAAAATACTACTTTTGAACCATTTACCTATACATAGGGCTGTAAATGGGCCAGCGGACCGATGGGGTACCCAGACCCAACCCATTTAGACCTGACTGAGACCCGACCCATTTGTTAAATGGTATAGGTCTAGGTCCAAGAACAGACCCATTTGCTAAATGGGTTTGGGTCTAGTTTCCTTTATATTAGGCTCAACCCGATTCGACCCAAACCCATTTAGTAAGTGGGCGGGTTTGGTATATGTTTCAAGGGACCCATCCAATCCAAACCCAATTTTAAGCCATGTAAAAATGCTTGCATATTAGATCCAGACCCATTAGACCCGACCCCTTTATAAATGGGCCTGGTTGGATCTCCCTCTAGCAGACCCATTTATAAATGGGTTTGATGGGTTGACTTGGACCTGACCCAAACCTGCCCATTTAGTAAAAGAGTGTGGGTCTAAAATTTAGACCCTTACCTATTTAGTAAATGGGCGGGTCTGGTTTTGGCTAAACCCGCCCCAAACCCGACCATTTACAGCCCTACCTATACCCTAATAAAAACTACATGTAAGGTCCTTTACACTCGTCATTGGACGACTGGCAAAAATAAAAGGTAGGATCCGTAGCTCATCACAAACAAAATCATTAGGCGTGATTAAGAGATTTCTGAGCCTCAACCCTTAATCGAAACTGATAAATCAGTATTCGTTGGAAATAACAATCGTGCAATAGTTCAATAAAACTGCACCTATCTATCAAACGAAATGTCGAAAGCCATCTCGAAAAGAGATATTAAAGAGACAATAAAGCCCAAACTCCTCTCTGACGACAGTAAACGACTCAGCTCACTAGATCATATGCCTTTTAGACCTAGGAAGAACCAGAAAACTAACCTAGGAAAATAAGTAAAGGCTATGAAAACGTCATTGGACAGAAGATATAAGATTAGCAAACCATTGGCCTACCACAAACTAATGGCCACCTTGCACTCTTTTCACCTACTAGAGATCTTACGTTGTCAAAAAATTTACAAGTGTTCACTGCCAACCCATAACAAGCTAATGGTTGTGGGTCTATAAATTTGACCCCTAGCAGTCGATGAAGAAAGTGGTAGAATATCCCAAGAGACAAGTATATAAAGAGGGTAGAAGAATGACAGAGGGATACAATGTCGCCTAGTGAAAGCAAGTCAATAAGGGGGTGTTTGGCGCATAGTATTAGATGGGATTAAGTGAGATGGAATTGCATTTGGCATCATGCAAATCCCATACTGCGTTTGGAGAGGTTGGGATTAGGCGGGATGGAATTGCATTTGGTCCCTCATGAATCCCTCCACCTGCAGCATTGTTTCCCGCTCACATGTTTGAAATTTTAAAAAATGTAAGGCTAATGTCAGCACGGTACTATGGGTCCCACCATGATGTATGGACTATATCCACACTGTCCATCCATTTTCGAGATCATTTTAGGGCAAGGGCCCAAAAATCAAGCAGATACATAGCTCAAGTGGACCCCACCACAGAAAGTAGCTAGGATTGAACGTCTACTATTAAAACTTCTGCTGTGTTGTGGTCCATTGTATTTCCTGCTTCATTTTTTAGCCCATGCCATAAAATTATGTTGTGAAACGGATGGACGGTGTGGATATAACACATACATCATGGGATCAATGGTTCTAAATGTTGGTGTAGAGTTTGTTTGTCCATGTGTGTCCCATAGTAACGAGTGCAAATTCCATCCACTGAATCCCATCAGATGCCAAACACGATATAGAGTTTCTTCATCCCATGGTTTCCAATAGTACTATGAGACAATCCCTTAACACCGGCAATAATAATGTTTTTCTAATCACATCCCACCTAATCTCATCTAATACCATGCACCAAGCACCCCCTAAGTGTCCCATGTCCTTCTTAAATATGCCCGAAATCTTGCCTTGACACCAAGGTCTTGCCTGATTCAAAAATCAATCCTTAAAAGACAATCCATTTGAGGAAGTTAGCCAATTCAAGAGTAAGGTCAAAATTAAGGACATTTGATTATCCATTTTTATTAAAAAGGGTGTCTAATTTCCTTCTTTCTTTCTCACATCTCAGTCAATGCTCATAACACATTCCTAACATATTACTTGTTGTGGGGGATTCCGAACTGGTCCCTCACGTGAGGAAGAAGGCCTAAGTATAAGTCATTGGCCCTAACCTCCGAGCTAAGAAGCAACGGGCCAAGCAAATAGGTCGATGAGTCCTTCGAGCTGAGGAACATCAACTATCAAGCTTCCTACTGCATTCATATCAATATCTGTAAAAGCCAAAGCTAGAGCAAAGCATCTACATGTCCTCAGCCCTCTAAGTTGAAAAAGTCAAGCAGAGTGGCCAAGCAGGTTAGTAACGACTGATGGTCTGATCAGAGAAGCCATCTGAGCAGGACGAGCGGTACCTCCAACTCAGAGATGAGCTACCGATCTGACTCATCAAAGCATTGCACCCGGTGTGATAGAACTCGTCATTCGAGAAAGATCTACAGTCCAAGTGAGAAAGCCTGAAAGGAAGGAGCTCAAGCACCAAGCTTTACATCCCAAGCAGACCAAGACGACCACCGCCAAAGAGGCGGTGCGAAGAATCCAGAGTAGATCCACTAAATCCGGATGAGATAGGGATCTGGCCTTATCTTGGATAGAGATCTCTCCTACAAGTCCGAGATGAGAATCCTGCCTAATTAAGATTCTCCAAACGTAACCTACCAGGACTCTTGAATCCAGAACCTTCCCCACGTCTTATATATAGGACCGTAAACTCTAAACCAAGGTATGAGAATTCTAGCCTCTACAACCTTTACGTCCAAGTCCTACAAACCTAACTTAGGCATCAGAGGGTCCACAGTTGGTTATCGGCACCCCCCTGTTGCTGGTTTTTTATTCTCCATTACAAGACCAACGACCAAAGGATGATTACAAGGCTCCAAGCCATCTTAGCTCAACTTCAACTGTTAGCCAAATCTAGGCGACAACATTACTCATCATCATTCGCAATTTTATTGATTTAGTTTCTATGTATTTTTCCATTTATCTTATTAACCCGTATAAAGTTACTTGATTCTGTGAAACAAAGTTAGGATTCCTTTTTCTATTTTGCTTGGCCAATCCCCTTAAAGTACTATAAAAAGCATGGTTAGACGTATAATAATGCTATAGATTTAAATTTCCTTGGAAAGCAAATATCCCATAAAGTATAGACCGCACAGTGTGTGGGCAGAAGAGGGTGCCCAACCCCTTTCTCTTTTGTCACTAAGACCCTTATCCAGACTTACTAGTCACAAGCTAATTAAGAGAGCCATTTAGGTCAGGGAATTTCATAATCCCCCGACCTTGAGGCGAATCTACATACTCTAGCCTACCATAAATACAATTAACCTTGATTAGCTAGCGGCGGCTCTAAAAATTCAAATACACCCTTTTTCAGCCACCTCTGAAAGGAATTACACAACCAAGGAAATAAAGAATAGTCAAATCAAACCATAGACACCTTACACACACCAAAGAGTGACAAGTGCGAAGTTTACTCCCTCTCTCTTCGTGATGGACTCCATCAAGATAGGGGTCGACCTGTAGGCGGCGTTCACAAGGGCATGGCCCAAAATTAAAATAGTTCCAAATCTCAAGTGGACCATACCATAGGAAAAAGTGGTGATTGAAAGCTCCACTAGGGCTGTAAATGGGTCAGTGGACCTGATGGGGTACCCAGACCCAACCCATTTAGACCCGTCCCAGACTCGACCCATTTGTTAAATGGTATGGGTCCGGGTCCAAGAACAGACCCATTTGCTAAACGGGTCTGGGTTTGGGTCTGGTTTTCTTTATATTAGGCCGACTCGACCCGACCCGACCCGACCCAAACCCATTTAGTAAGTGGGCGGGTTTGATCTATGTTTCAAGGGACCCATCTAGCCCAGACCTGTCCAGACTCGATTTTAAGCCTTGTTAAAATGCTTGCATACTTAGATCCAGACCCAAACCCATTAGACCCGACCCATTTATAAATGGGTCTAGGTGGATCTCCCTCTATTAGACCCAGACGCAGACCCATTCATAAATGGGTCTGATGGGTTGACTTAGACTCGACTCAGACCTGCCCATTTAGTAAAAGAGTCTCGGTTTAAAATTTGGACCCAGACCCATTTAATAAATGTGCGGGTTTAGCACCCGCCTTGAACCCTACCATTTACAGACAGAGGGAAAAGAGCAAATATAAATTTGATCCAAAACTTTTATGGCACACACTCACCACCGTTTCCTATGGTATGGTCCACATGATATTTGCATTTAGTTAATTTTTGGGCTCATACCCTAAAATGATTGGGTATTCGATCACCACTGTTTCGTGTGGTGTGGTCCTTATGCTTCATTTTTTTAATCATAACCAAAAATGAGCTTTCAGAACAGATAGGTGGCATGGATGAAAGGAACATACATCAATGTGGGCCCCACAGTCAGGGACGCATTGGATCCACAGAAGCCACGCCCGATTGGCTGGACCATTCTAACCTCTGGTTCGTCGACCTGAGATAACTTTTCTAGTCAACCGTCTACTACATATTCACCAAATGACTTGGAAAGTGTGGCTTTAGCTACATATATACCACGTGTCCCTTTATTTTACCATTGTGTGTGAACCATCACACTCGGCCAGAGAATGAAAGTTACCCTACATTTGCCTCCATCTGGTCCATAAAATCTACTATGGTCCGTCGCGCTGTGCGATTGACTTCACCGCACGCATGCGTAGATGCACGTCCAGCCCAGACCCTCGTGGGCCCCAATGGGCGCTGGCGAACATAATCGGGGCGCGATCATCCGTTCAATTTTAACGGGCGGAATGAGAAGAGTAAGATGGTCTTGCCGGGTTGACTTTTGCACTATTCTCCATTCACAAGGAGACCAAAAAATGAGGCAGATCAAATTTCACGTGGACCACATGGCAGGGATTGAATTTCCACCGTTAAAAACTTACTGGGCCACATAAGTTTTGGATAAGCTGATATTTGTGTTTTCCCTTCATCCAACGATGGCAAATAAACATTGCAATAGGCCTTACAAAGTTTTTAACGGTAAGCTTTCAATTATCACTGTTTTCCAGTAGACCTGAGGTTTGGATCGGAGACCATGCCGTAAAATGAGCTGACAGAACGAATGGATTGCGTGAATATACAAAATGGACGCGGGTTGGCTGGTGACGCCAGCATGCTGGTGTCAAAGCTCTTTGGGTCTCACCGTGATGTATTTATTTTATCCACGTCGTCCATCCATTTATACAGCTCATTTTAACGCATGAAACTAAAAAAGAGGCGGATATAAAGCTAAAGTACACCAAACCACATGAAACAGAGAGGAGAATGATGTCCATTGTTGAAACCTTCCTAGGGCCCACAGTTATGTTTATTTGTCATCCAACCTGTTCATGAGATGACAAAGATATGGATGAATAGAAAACACAAATATCAGCTTGGTCAAAAACTTCTGTGGTCCCCAAAAATTTTCCTAAGGTGAATGTTTAATCCCCACTGTTTCCTATGGGGTGGTCCACTTGAGCTTTATATCTGCCTCGTTTTTTTTCTAATGCCTTAAAATGAGCTGTACAAATGGATGGACGGCTTAGATAAAAACAAATACATCATGGTGGGACCCACAAGCTTTGACACCAGCTTGCTCTCTGGTGTTCGAGTCACCAGCCAACCCGCGTCCATACAACATATACATCAAGGTGGACCTCACCCACTAAGCTGTTACCTGTCTCACCTAATCCAGACCCTGGAATTGGGAAGTCCGATGCTTGGTCGCTCTTGTCGAGTTACCCGCAGCAAAACGCTCGCAGTAATCGCTCCGGGTATTTACAATGTTTAGAGGGAAAAACTTTTATACTCTGATAGAGAGTGACGCTTGATATACGAGCACTTAAATTGTTTTAGAAATTGCATACGTGGCATATAATTAATCAAAACTAATCTATCTAAATTAAAGGTCCCAGTTTTTATTATTTTACTATCGTATCGGTGGATTTTATGGAACGGTTAAAATGAAAAGAAAAAAACCCAATATTTCCTACACCGGGACTTGGAAACAGTGGGCTCGTTGAATTTAGTGAAGTTCTGAGTACCTGTGTATCAAGCGTCATACTCTGACAGAGTACCAAACAGCTTTTAATGATTATAAGGTCACTATTGTAATTTCCATTAGAGTGGTGTCTCTGAACCGTCACGGCCGCTTTCCATCTCAAACCGACGCGCGAGCCACGACGCAGAGAAATCCGACGGATAATCGCCTCCCCGCGTTGCAGACGTGTGGAAACCCCACCCGTTAATCAAGCGGACCCCACCTGGAACTTTGCCACGCATGAAAAAAAAAAAAGCAGAACAGCAAGTTGGCCACATGCAGGGCCGTAGCTTAAGGACAATCATTCAATTCTTTTTAAACCGCCACAAACTCTACGAATGGGCCTGATCTTACCCACGTGTGACACACGTGCCGCCGAAACAGCCCTTCTTCAAACGTATACATCAGGACACATTAATAACTGCCAGCAGCTTCGGTACGCGGGCAAGTCGAGTTGTCATGGTCGTGCATGGGAAAAGCACTCGAGCCGAACATGGCACAGGGGCCATGTGCACCCCCACCGTGTGCCATATGCATATGCCCGTAAAGCCATGCCACACCTTCATCTACATCATGTGCATTTCCCCCATCAAAACCCGACAATATCCCGCCACGGCTCCTTCCCACGTGTCCTTTACCCAGCCCCACGTCCTGCACGGCCCTCGCTTTTCCGTTACTCCCGTCAGCACCGCCTCATATCCTACACCCACACGTGCTTGTACAGAACAGCTGATTACATTACCAATACATCAGGTCCATTTAAGAGGTAGGCCCCCACGCGCCACAAAAATCAGGCGGGTTTTCTTTTTCGGTGGGATCCAACACTTAATCAAGGTATGGCCGACTTAGTGAATAGATGCGTTGATTTTCGGGGTCCACCGTACCGTATGAAAGATGTTACGGTACCATAAGTTCTGGTACCGTGGCCTGTAGGTGAACAGTTCTCTTATACGAATTTTGTGGGGCTCTATTTACTTGGTGAGGTCAACTGATGAACGGCACGGATCTCACACAAACCTGTTTTATTGGCACGTGTGGGGTGCGTGGGATTAGGGATCCTGCTCTTGTGAGTAGACGTCTCATTTTTCTGCCGTTACGGACATACTAGGGGCGGGCCCCACTCTCTTTTCCGTTATACGGAACGACGCTTAACGGTTACACTCCCTCTCTCGCGCTCTCTCTCACTATCTCTCTCTCTCTGGTCTATAAAAACGCTCAGCCGCTCATCTTCTTCTTCAAACATCTCTCCTACTCTTCAATCTCCCGCATGGAAACAGCAGCAGAGAGCTTCTGGCTTCTAGCCATCGCGGCGAAATGCGAAGCCTCTACATCTCGGAACGTTGTATGGCTCCCACTCATCCTCGTCCTAGCATGGCTGGCAACAGCCTTACTTCACTGGGCCCACCCTGGAGGTCCAGCTTGGGGAAGACACTTCTGGAAGAAACCTAAGCCCAATAACAAGCCCATCCCAGGACCCAAAGGCTTCCCTCTCATCGGCAGCATGCATCTGATGGCGAGGCTCGCGCACCGCCAGCTCGCGTCCGTGGCTGATCGCTGCAACGCGAGGCGCCTCATGGCCTTCAGTCTCGGGGAGACACGTGTCATCATCACGTCCGATCCTGAAGTCGCGAAGGAGATCCTCAATAGCTCCGTATTCGCAGACCGGCCCGTTAAGGAGTCTGCCTACAGCCTGTTGTTCCACCGCGCGATAGGATTCGCTCCGTACGGTGTGTATTGGCGCACCCTGAGGCGAATCGCGGCCACGCATCTGTTCTGCCCGAAGCAGATCAGCGGCGCGGAATCTCAGCGATTCGAAATAGCATCCCAGATGGTAGCGGCCTTCCGTCGCGACGGACGGGTCCCGGTCCGGCAGGTTCTGAAACGAGCGTCTTTGAACAACATGATGTGTTCTGTATTCGGGAGGAAGTACGAGCTCTGTTCTATGAATAAAGAAACAGAGGAGCTGAGCGGTCTGGTCGAAGAAGGCTACGATCTCTTGGGGAAGCTGAACTGGTCTGACCATCTTCCTTTCCTGGCCGGATTCGACCCCCAGAAGATCCGGTTCCGATGCTCCAACCTCGTCCCGAAGGTGAACCAGTTCGTGAACCGGATTATCCACGAGCACAGAGCTCAAACCGGGGTGAAAAACCGGGATTTCGTTGACGTTTTGCTGTCGCTGCAAGGCAGCGACCAGTTGTCGGATCCTGACATGGTAGCCGTACTTTGGGTGAGCATCGAACCATAGGAAATTCTTTAAGGCGGGAATCCCGACGCAAAATATTCTTGAAATCCATTTTCGTGTTTGCGCCAGCATCTACGCCACCGTCCATGTTTTTGGCTTCTTTTTTTTCTTCTTTTTTTTTTTTATATATTTATCTAATTTTTTTTCTTTTTCTTTTTAGGAAATGATATTTAGAGGTACGGATACGGTGGCAGTTTTGATAGAGTGGGTTTTGGCGCGGCTCGTTCTGCATCCTGAAGTCCAAGCCAAGATTCATGAAGAACTCGACACGGTCGTCGGGAAACTACGTCCGGTGACGGAATCTGACATTCCGGCGTTGGTGTACCTACAGGCTGTGATCAAGGAAGTTCTAAGGCTCCACCCTCCGGGCCCACTCCTATCGTGGGCCCGTCTGGCGATCACTGACACGGTCGTTGATGGGCGGGACGTGCCAGCTGGGACTACGGCCATGGTGAACATGTGGGCCATCACGCGGGACCCAGCCGTCTGGGCCGAGCCCATGAGCTTCATGCCCGAGAGGTTCCTATCGAAGGACGCTGACGTGGAATTCTCAGTGATGGGGTCTGACCTACGGCTCGCGCCGTTTGGGTCTGGCAGGAGGGTCTGCCCTGGCAAGGCCCTGGGGCTGACCACGGTCAACTTCTGGGTCGCGACTCTGTTGCACGAGTTCGTTTGGATGGAATCGGAGCAAAACCCGGTGAGTTTGTCGGAGGTGCTTCGACTCTCCTGCGAGATGTCCCACCCACTCACTGCTAACGTGCGCGCGCGGCTTAGATAAGCACCGATGGCCCCAACTGTAAATTCCGTATGCAGGGTGTCGATCCTCCGTAGATACTCTATGTCGGTTGTTTTTTTTTTTTTTTTTCTTTTTTCTTTATCCTTTTTCCTTTGTTCTTTTTTTTTTTTTTTACTGTTTTACTCTTTCATGTTTTCAGGATCTGTACTTGTTAGCTAGTGTAAAAATTAAATACAAATTTATATTTACGCAAGAGTCGAGCCCTTTTTTGTAATTCCACTCGTATTCCACTGTGGGCTGTGAGGCATGGAGACATGCTTGCCAAGCAGACCTGTCGAGCCGTAATTTTCCAGCACACAGAAAATGCGAAAGCGATTCGCGCGTGGCGATGTTGAATATGTTAATTGCAGTGCATTTGCTGAAGTGTCACACGTATAAGAGATCCCTGCCGTCAATAGATCTAGGGTGTTGGTCTAAGAATATGGGCCACCTGATGAGAAGATATTCATATCAACACAGCTAGCATGCGTGCCACGTCGGCACGTATGCCCTGATTCACCTCTTCAATCTCTTCGTCTACATACATCTCTAGACGAACATTGTTACTCTGGAAATGAGCGATACGGATGTTGAGTACGCGTGGCATGATTACACCTTGGATTAGAACAGTCCTTCCAATTAGAGGGTCCCAATTCAGATCTTTATTGAATGTAACGGTTCTAAATTCTTTTATCTATTATTAAATTTGCAGTTGAAATTTTGATTTGAACTGTCCATCTAGTGACCACCATTGTTGCAAATCTTAGATTTTGAATTAGTGCTAGAGTTCTGGAATGTACCCCACCCACAACGTGGTCTTCATTGTAAAGTTTCAAGCGATCCTTTATTTAAAAATATTAATATTATGGAGGGAAAAAGAGTACATGCGAAGTACTTATGTGGCCCACTTGATGAGTGGGTGGGATGACTTTTACATAATGTGTTATGCATGTTGAAACCAACTCCTTGTACTGGATGGATATCACCCAAACATGATAAGCAGGCAATATCGTCCACCTAGTTGTCTGAGAAGCTTATGTACCACAATGGTTTATTAGGTGCCGGCGAGGTTCATAGTAGTTGTGATTAGGTCAAACCCCACTCACTCCTTGGTTCGGTTTTTCCATCTATAGGTTACAAACTCAAGACCTCCTGTTGAAACTCTGGAGAGTGAACCAACCCAGAGTTCAAGCATGTTTGACCTAATCAAGCATGCTTGAATTCTATTATGCACTTTGGAAAAACATGATCTCTTACTTTATATAGATCTCTAATAGAGATATAAATAGTCTTGAAGCACACCAACTCTTCCTCCTTAGCTCAGTAAATTGAATTTGATTTTAAAAATTCCCTTCTGTATGAATTGACTATATTGGTATTAAAGCGCTCTTTTAACTCGTTAGATTATGAGGGTCGAGTTTTCATAAGTAGCATATATTGGTTCAATTTATGACTTGGTTAATAAGTTTTTATGATTGTCTATCTATCATATAATTATGTCTTGTGAGAAGTGGTCAGTTTTAAGTAGTTTTTAGTTGCGGTCCTTGAGATTTTACGTCCAATGATTGATCTCATCTTGCCTTAAACCACTTAAATTTATCAAGATCTTGATTTATGATGTAAATATAGTAGGGATGCATTCGAAGGTATTAAAATTAGATCATGGACACCGTTTGAAAATTTTTATATACATATAGGTATCTTTGAAAAGCTTACACAGAAAAATTTGAACAGTTTAAATTATCTAGAAGGTAATTCGAGCAGGGCTTACGTCCTTGTCAACATTTCTCCCTCATCCAAGTCCATTCATATGAATGGAAGAGAGAGAAAAGGGTAGGTGTGTGAAGCACACTCTCCCTCTCCTTTTCCTCATTATTTTTCTCCATGCCACATCAATCCTATCTTTCTATTAATTGGACATTTTAACTTGAAATCTTCCAAAACCTCTACAATTTTAAATAATAAACTTATGATTTTTTTAGAGATCCCAAATCTGTAAAATTTTCTTTAATTATGAATCATGTTTCCTTCACAACCACACCATTCAATGTTTGTCATATTGCATGTATATAATGTTTTATTCAAAATTTTCCATCTATGCATGAATCAAACCAGGTGACCACTTGGAGATGTGAGACCCACCCTTGTCTTGATAAGGATTGAGCTTCATAATAACTCAACCACAAAATCCGCATGTGGCTTAATTGTGCCGGCCCTTATATAGTCTTAAAGATGTCAGCAAATTAAGGCCTACTTTATCCCAATTATTTTTGCACCCATTTGGGAGATTAAATCCACTAGGATTGTTCTACTCATTGAGAACTTCGAAACAAGTGGTCACTCGCCTTGATAGGAGTTGCCATCTCGAAGTTATTAGATGGGCAAGATTGGTCGTATGTTGTGTACACCTTATCTTATGATCCATAGGTCAAAATGAGATGAAATTTAATCTAAGTGATATCCTCAATATGCTATTTGAGATGATTCAATTGTATTAAACAGATCTTACTCAAAACTGACTAGATTGATCGTAACCGTTTAACGGGATATTTTGAACGGATCTAAGTCATTTCATATCAGATTGCGCTAAAATTCGATTCATAGACCAATTGACACATTCTAAAAACATCCGTCGGCTTAGATTGACAAAGCTATGGGTCAATCATGGAGATTTGATCAAAATCGTATGTAAAAGAGAACCTGATCATTATAGAGATACACATGACATACTCGTTTTCAACTTGTAATACAAGTGGGCCCATATGAAAACAATTGGTCGGTTAAATTTAAAAAAATGACTGCACATTATTTCACATTCGTATATTAAGTAATTTTTAGGCCTAAGTTTGGGAACTTACCTATGCTTCAGAAGATGATACTAAATATTAATAAAAGGAATAAAAAAATCCAACAATAAGTTTAAACAAAATTCTCTTACTATTGACGGTCTACACAAGCCATATCTTCGGCCATATCAGACTTCTTCGGGGTGGTCTATTGACCAAGGAGTGATCCTTGAATTTATGATTTAAAGGTTGGAATTGATTATGATAATTATCAAAATAATCAATTGATGATTTTTTTTAAACTCATGCATATGAAATTCGATAATTCTCTATACGAATTTAATATTGCATAAGGTTATATTTCTGTCCACAACGAATGATGATAATAATAAAGAAAGATCGTCGAGTAATAGCAAACGAAGGGGTGGAGTGATTGGTGCTGATAATGTAAATTTAAGATATCCATCTCACATAAAGGTGTTGGGCATGTTAAATTTATATGACCAATATTAATCGACTTTATGTTCAATAGAGCTACTTGTATGTCATGATTTCACCTAAATAAATAAAAATGATATATTAGGTTCTTATTGGAATTGATGAAGTAGGCTCATCATCATTCTGAACAATTTAATGAAGGATCAGTTAATTGAATGAAAGTACGATATATATTTTTTCTTTTAATTTATGTTTATGCATTACTTAGATGAGACATGCTTATTAATTTGGCTTAAAAATTAATTATCTAATGTGGTATTGAAAATCCATGCATTGGGCCAAAAGATTGAAATTGAGCCTCTGGTCTTCTTGATTTAAACTCTATCCATCCTCAATTTGGTCCATTTCAAATTAGCTATAATACTTAAAAGAGAGAATTAAATATTAAAAGAACTATTTCACAGTACGTTCAAAAGAAAAAGAAAAGATACTGAGAAATGACATTCAAGTATTACAAATGGCGGTCAACTTTAATTGAAAGATCAATATAAAAAAAAAAAAAAGAATGAGAATGATGTCTAATATTTTATAAGAAACTAAGTTATCAAGAGAAATAATGCACAATATTTTAAGTAATGACTCATAAAGAAGGGTAAAAGCCTTATATTTGTTTATTTCAAATCAAATCTAATTGATATGTTAATAATTTAGTTGATAAATTCTAGTGCTTCTATTCACATGTGTAATTCTATGTAGGATATACTATATAAATCCGATGTTAAAAAGAAATAATTTACATGGCAATGACATAAAGGTAAATACGGAGGTAATTGGAGTTTGTAAGCTTATGTTAGTATCAGATCATACATCAAATCTAGTAGATAAAGTCTTATATAAAGGGTAATTTACTATCTATTTCTCATTTAAAGAAATGTAGTTATGTATTTAAATTTAGAAATAAAAGCTTAGTATTTATTATGATTCGAATATAATTAGCACTGATACTTTAGTTAATAACTTCGATCAACTAAACTTAAATGTCTCACATGTCTACAACATTAATTTTAATTTTTTGCATGAAAACAAGAGATACATTAAGCGAAGCTTTGAGAATAAAAATCTGTACATGTTATGACATAATCGATTAAGCTATATTGCTTGTGAGATAATAAAAAGACTTATGTAAAAAAGAATTCTTCACTTTTTAAGCTTTTCAAATTTCAGGATCTGCATTGACTACCTAAGATGCAGTAGGAAAAGTCCACTGATATTTGTATACGTCACCTCTAAAAGTCTTACATTCTTGGTGGCACACTAGAAAATATTTTATTACATCTATAAATTATTATTCTTACTATAGGTACCTATATTTCATAAATGAGAAATTTGATACCTTAAATAAATTTAAAATCTATAAATTTTAAGTTAAGAATCAATTCAATATAAAAAAAATTAAAATCCTCAAATCTAACCATCATTATGAATACTATAAAAGGTATCATAAATTAGGGCACGATCAAAGGTCCTTTACTAAATACTTATAGAATTGTTGTATCATTACCTAATACACCGTGCCTAAGACATCTAAGTAAAATTGTATAGTTAAAAAGTGCAATCACACCTAAAAGACAATAATGTGCAGCATGATTAGTAATTCAAAATTGTCAGAATCTCTGTTGGATAACACAATAAAAACTGTGGTTTATATCATTAATTGAGTCCTAATCAATATGGTATTTAAAATCTCATTTAAATTGTGGACTTATAGTAAGCTCATTTTGTAACATCTTCATGTATGGACTGTCTTGTTGAAGTTGAGCTTTTCAACCCACTAAAAAAATACTTAACTTAATTAGGACAATTTATTAGTAGATACTTAGAAAGATAAAAAGATTTGAGAGTCTATTCTCTTTCCCACTCTATTAAGATTATTGAAATTGAAAATGCTTAATATATTAAAGACACTGACAATAGTGAGAGTGATAACTCTATACAATAAATTAATGTCATAAAGGATGAATTAAAATTTATAAAAGATAATAAAATATGAAATCTTATTTTATTACTTGGATGGATTAAGTTGATTAACTATTTTAAGGGCAATATCAAAAGATATAAAACTAGATTAATCATAGAAGTTTTAATTAGCATGAATGCATTGATTTTAAAGAGACTTTATCTCCAGTATCAAGAAAAGTATTATGTTATTTATAACAAATTGTGGAACTTTGGTCGTGCACGAGAGCAGCTGACCACTGCATCTCTTCTCCTCAGGCATTTGCGCTTGTTTGACTGCTAATGGTGGTGGTATTGACTCTCGAATGGTAGAATGCTTGTTTTGAAGTTGTCATTAACTAAATTTAGTTTATAATGTATTGTTGGCAAGAAATTGTGGAATCATTTACATAATGAAATATCTAAATATATATTGATCCATATAACTCTTATGATTGGTCGATTGAATATCTTAAGTAAAGGCCTTGGTGATGAAAAAAGAAAGGATTATGTACCCTTTATCTCCCACTAAATGTAATCTCTACTTTGCAAGATTTGAAAAAGTTTTAGAGGTACATTCGGAGTCCAAGTGGGTAATCGCTAGAGTAAAAAATGTGAAAATAGAAAAAAGTGAAAATGTAGTGTTGTTGTGTATGGGATGTTGGTACGAACTTTTGAAAATGTGAGAATAAATGGAGGAATGTTAAGTACTCTTATATGAAAAGAGCTTACCGGACGTCCTTGATTCTAACTATACTCCGTGAATCATCGAACTCTTCATAAACTAGTAGCCTTCTGATTGGAGAAGATCACTTGGAGAAGATACCCCTTCAAACCTTTAGAACACTCTTGAGCCCTCACAAAACATCTTCCAAACCTTATTTTGATACTAGGTAAGAGATGTGTTACTCTTCTCGTAGTCATAATTGTTGCAAATGAAATGTGTTACTCTTCTCATAGTCATAATTGTTGTAAATGAGGGAGGGGAGCTCAATATTTATAAAAGTAACTGGCGGGAATCGATTCCCACTAGTGCTAATGTGTCTTGTTTGCATGCTTTTCAAGGTCCTCGGGGTGATAAGAGCCATCAAGGGATGATAAGTGAACTTTTTGGATTGTCACGAATCAGATTTCTTCTGATACTATTTGACAGTTTTCAAGATGAATTTGCCACCTCAACCGCCACAATGACCAAAATATAAGTTTGGATCATTGCCACGTGGCTTATCAGAATCTAATTTTTGTCGGTCACTTTTGATCAATTCAGACTGGTAGTTGGCTCCAGATGGACTTGGATATCCCTTTGGTGTAATTTATCTCCATTTGCGATATCCCTTTGGGTTGATTAAATTTTAATTTTAAGGGTTTGTTATGATCGTACGAAATATTATTTGTGATCTTGAATAGGTTGTCTACACAAATAAAGAGTTTTACATTCACATATAAAGGATTTGATGATTTAAATTTGATTAGATACTGAAAAGCAGTTTCCACTTCAAAGTTTTTTTTTATAGTTTATGGAATAGATCCCAATACCATTAAGAATGTCTATGGCAATTCAACTGCAATTAACTTCTTCGATAATAATAAAAATTCATCCAGATCAAAGTACATTGACATAAAGTATCTTATTGTAAAGAGAATGCTACAAAATTGTCACACGCCCAACTCTAGCGCAGCCGCCGCGTAAGGTGTCTAGCACGACAACTGTCCCCCCTTCTATCAATATGGTGGGCTGTAACGCCCCAAAAATTGGCGCGCGAGTATAAAGACTCCAATCTTGAGTTCCCGGGTGTTAACTTAGTAATATGCTTGTCTAAGAATGTCACACATGGGAAATGCTCTCACGTGTGCCCTCAATCAGATTTACATTCATTTCATATACTAATAAATCAGAGTAACACATTTCAACTTAGCGGATCAAAAACAAAGTGGAGATGACGAAATTCAGAAATACAGGGGTAATACCCAAAACATAAAATTTAAAAGCAGTGTTCGCCCATATGTGAATTATACAAATCACAATAAATACAATAGTAATGAAAAATACAACTACCATGGGATGAAGCTATTAAACTACTGGGGTGCATGAGCGCACCACCATCTAGTCCTATTACTGAGGCATCTGCATATGTGAAATGAAAGGCGTCAAACGCCAACGTAGTGAAGAAATACTCCTAAGATTATATTCAGGATATTTTAGTTATAAACATGTTCACGACAAATGAATATTTTTATATATAGAACTCTTTAGCATATTACTTTGATGCACAAATACTAAGAAAGTTATACATTTTATCCACACAAGCATGTGCAGGCAATAATAACATAACAAAACAATCAATTTTCTAAACTAGTTAATTAATGCAGGGAATGCATGAGATGTAAATAAAAGAAAATGATGCATTAGTTTTTCTAATAGTCAACCAGCCAAGCCCACAAGTGCAAGCATGTCCTAGGCAAATCACATGAGGAACTCAAAAGGTAGCGCTGACACCACATCAAGCAACCAAGCACCCACAAGTCCTCCATAAATGTAATGTCATATATGCATGATTAATTCAAATATTTATTAGTCCAATTCATTCAGCATATTGGTGAAGCCAAAATACTGTCATTGTATCACAAAGTCTAACTAAGACCATCTGGGTCCCTGCAGTGCGTCGCTAATCATCACCAGTAACTAGAGGTGGGCAACGATTTGGGCCGGGCCGAGTTATCCCTAGTTTGGTTTATCTTGTTTTTGTGCCACCCCAGTTTGTGGATCGGCCCGATTTGGGTTTTGGGCCAACCCATGTGGCCTAAGTTTGGTTTGCTCTAGAAAAATTTGGTTCGAACCAGGATTGGTTTGGTCAAAATTTTCAAACCAGGCCGAGCCAAGTTTAAATAATTGACGGTTCTTTTTTTAAATAAAAAAGAATTAAAAAATTTAGAAATAATACAAGAAAAGAAGCAAAAGTATCTTACTACATGATGTTTAACATCCCCTGAAGGAGTGCAACTTCAAAATAAACATTAAGAGTTTTTTTTTTCCAAACAATGGCACACAAGCATAACTTTATAAGTGCAAGGAAACAACGTGCATTTATGTATTATGTATTATCCACGTCGTCATGTATATGTATTATCTACATCGTCCATCTGTTTTTACATATCATTTTAGGACATGATCCTAAAATTGAATCATATCCAAAGCTCAAGTGGATCACACCACAGAAAGTGTGCTTACAATCTATGAGCCGAATCAAACCGAACTTCGAGCCAAGCCGAGCCGGTACTGCCCTAGTTTGAGCTTGGTTTGTTTTTTTTAAATGAGCTCGACTCCAAGGCTCGGTTTGGTTTGAACTTTTATTCGAATCAATCCAAGTTAAGCTTCTTCAAACCAATCCAAGCCGAGCTTTCGAGCTGGCTTGGTTTGTGCCCAGCTCTACCAGTAACTCCTCGATCCAAGGTTTGGGTTATTCACCCAAGAAAGCATAGTTCGGTAGTAACTCGTCAGTCACGCCCAAAATTAAAGGAAGGGCTCGTCACCCAAATACCAAAATACAAATGGTCAATTTAAAAGTACGAGCTTGTCACTCAAAACTAAACCAATACACGCCAAGGTCGTTTGAGCGGTGTTCAGGCATGCAACCATCGGCTGGGTCAAATTGTCCTGGGAGCCATTCGAACAACAATTCATCACCTCTATTAATGCTCATTGGTCACTATAAGGAGGCTCGTCACCGCAGCATAAGCTGACAGCTTAGACACGGTGTCCCATACCACCATGCCTGGCTCATAAGACTTTGGGGATCGTATCGCAATGCAGTTCTAAGTGGACTACGCACTAGTAATGCCGGTATTCTAGATTCAATAGGGTATGATTCAACAGTCAAACACAAGAATGATTAACTTTGAATGAAACTTATTCGGTTGGCCTAAGTGGACAACGACAACCCACAATGGCCACTATCGGTCGACTGTATCCCATCTTTGTCAATCGAATAAGCTTGTATCATCCAACCAAAGGGTAGGCAATACACTAGTCAAACGATTGTCAGAGCTTAATCCAAAACAACACTAAACAAGTTTAATAACACATCATGGCACATTAACAACACAAGTGTATGGAAAATTACCACACAATATATTAAAGCACCTGGCCCGACCGATTTAATGGACCAGGATGACACAGGGCGTCATATACATCCACAAGCATAGACACATTCCAATATTGTCAATTCATATCATTTAAGCATTTCATCAGGCATATTATCAACCAAACAACAACAGAGATATTTCATCTAACATGTTATCTACTCATAAACAATTAGTGAATAAATTATACTATTAAAGCGATTCTAACATTTATAAAATAAGCAAATTCAACAAATTCAAGCAATCATTAAGTAAAATTGCTTAGAAGAAGCTTGAGGATAGATCTTCACATATTGTAGAAATTTCTCGATTCGGATGGAGCCTTAGCGTCGAAAATTTAGAAAAAACCTCAAATACCTACAATTAATCACAATTTTAGCATTAATAACTTATAATTATATTCTAATCAAACTTCTAATTATGGTTAAGGTTTAAATACATTGGACTTGGGAAAATCCCAAATCGATTCAATGAATTGGGGCCCAAGGTCCATGTACAATGAAATTCACACGGGATCACACCCAAACACAACTTCTGCAACAGCGTGCACCACTCCCAAACGACCAATAGAGGTCTAAGACCTAGCATGAACAAAGCTAGGGTTGGCGTTTCCTAGAAATGACGAAAACAAAGGGGGGTTTCTAACCCTAATGGATTAAAAAGATAGAAAATGAAAGGAAGTGGTGGAAAGATGGGTAAGGAACCTCTTACCTTACAAGGGGTGAAGACTTCGACCCGAAATCGACGGATTTTGGCCGAGAAAGATACGAAACCGAGAGTAGAGGCCGAAGAAAACCTGAAAATTCGAGAATCCCAAGGGTTTTGTGGAGGATTTGAAGAGGAATTGAGGTTTGGAAAAATAAGAGGAGGGCTGAAGGATAAAAACAAAATCCGTCGAGTTCGGTGCGCTGAAACCCAAAAACTTCAAAAAAAATTGAGTTTGGACAGAGTCCTTCGGCTCTGACCGAAGGCCTCTAGACGACCCTTCGGCACGCCAAAGGTGGTCTTCGGTGTGCCAAAGGCACTATGTCCAGCCTTCCTTCGGTATGATCTTACATGATCGGCTCAGCCCGAACGCATCCTTCGGTGCGCCTAAGACATCTTCAATGCACCAAAGCTGTCTGTTCAAGAATTTTTCCGTCATCCCATTTTTTAAAGTGTACAGTTCCATTGGCCTCTCTGGACAGTGTTTTCCATTTACTTTAAGATATTTCATGTAAACAAGAAAGTACCCCAATTTGGATTCAATAAAAATACTTAGAAAATTAAATTCTTAATAACAAATATTTTAATTTTTCATTCTTAGTACGAATCATGACTTTTTGACATTTTCTGAAAAGTAGTGCCTTTTAATTTTTGAATTTTTGCCAAATCCTAACCATTTATAAATTTTTATAAATTAAAACTATGCTAAAACACCAAAATCCGATAAAACATTTTGAATTTATAGGTGATGCATAGTGTTGTACACAAGTCAGACAGATCGGTTAAAACAACTCTTCGGGTCACTAACTCATTGGACCAAAAATACTCAAGACTATGATTCCTCGGACTTATATCCCGAAACATCAAATTCTCATGTTTGTAAAAATCCAGGACGTTATATGGGTAAAAGGGACCAAGTCACATATGCTCCAGTATAGCTGCCGCGCAGCAGGGTTTTACCCCCACATGGCGCGACAACAGCGATTCCAAGCAGCGCCGGCACCCGTCCGCCTAGGCTCTTCAACAGCCCATGCACTCGCCAGGCAAGGCCCATGCCGTCGCGCAGGGGACCCGCGCAACAACTTCCTGTCCCATGTGGTAGGCTTCCTAGGGCCCAATAACCATCAAGTATGAGATACTTTTGAGATCCTTTCGGAGTCTCTGATCTCCCCAAGAATACCCTGGAGCTCAGCGGAGGTCCCAATGGCCTGGAACGATCGTAATTCATCCTGCTTACACATAACATGTGCCTCCAGGCACCCTAAAGCTACTATGATGACTCTCAAAGGCCAACTCGCCCAAGATACTTCATCTGTAAAACATGAAACCTGGGTAACAATCATGACCGTGTCCATAGGGGACCACCCTATATCAAAGTTACTGAATATAAACTATGAACTATCAAATCACTCGCCGTTGTGAGAAAATATATCAATGCTAGGGACCTCTACCATCCAAAGTCGTACAGTGCCCTACACATTCAAAATGGTATCTGTAGACATGACATGAGACGTCCAGAGTCGTAGCCAGTCTTCCCGAGATTATCTATCCTAGATACTGGCCCCAAAGTTGCACTGCACGATCAGAGGCAAACCGGTCATCTTATCCAAAACCGAGATGATGGGACATAGACATTAGACTCATAGAGAGGGTGAGGTCCATATGATTAGCTTGATCCGGTCCAAGCGAATCTCGAATTAGCCCGGGCGACTTATTCATCGAAAGACGTAGTCGGTCTTTTTCCTTTTAATCAAGGGTGACCTGTATGATGTAATTAAAGGTTTGTGCCAGATCACGACCTGAAATGTACAGAACCTGAAATCTCCATGATAAAAATTTCTCTTTGCACCATGTTTATTAATATATTATTTGTGAATGCTTATAGACTCTCTGATTCCCTTAAGCAAAAGAAATGTGAAATAAAATGCAAACATTTTTTCTCTTGCAGATATTCCATTGAGTAAAAGTTACAGTTTTAACAGGGGCAAAGACCTTCATCCAAGCGTATTTAAAGGCTTGGATCGAGCCTTAGATGATCAATAATAATATTTCACGCAAATTAACTCCTTAAATTAACTATTGAGAAGAAAAGACTACATGTAGTTTTTACTTGAAAAGACAAAAGGAGGAAGAAAAAAAGTTACTTGAAGGGCTAAGATGGATCAAGAGTTTTAGGCCCCACATGATCAAGAGAGTGGATATCTCTCTCTCTCTCTCTCTCTCTCTCTCTCTCCACGATAGGGGTTTCATATCCTTATGCACGAGCCTTTATATAGGGTGTTCTCATAAAAATAAAAGGGGGCCCTTGAACCTTAGACCTAGAGCTATGCACAAACCAAGCCAGCTTGAAAGCTCAGCTCGGATTGGTTTGAAAAAGCTCGGCTTGGATTGGCTCGAATAGAAGTTTAAACCAAACCAAGCCTCAGAGTTAAGCTCGTTTGAAAAAAAAAACCAGACTCAAACTAGGACAGTCTTGGCTTGGCTCAGCTCGAAGTTCGGTTTGATTCAGCTCAATTTGATTCGGCTTGTAGATTGTAAGCACACTATTTCTTGTGGTGTGATCTACTTGAGCTTTAGATATGATTACGTTTTGGGATCATGTCCTAAAATGATATGTAAAAATGGATGGATGACGTGGATAATACATATACATGATGATGTGGATAATACATAATACATATACATGAATGCACACTGTTTCCTTGCACTTGTAAAATTATGCTTGTGTGCTTTTGTTTGGAAAATGCTCCTATATGTTTATTTCGAAGTTGCACTTCTCCTTTGGAGGATGTTAAACATCAAGTAGTAAGATACTTTTATATTTTTTTCCTAACTTTTTAGGTTCTTTTCTATTTAAACAAAAAAAAAGAGCCACCACCTGCTCAAACTCAGCTCGGCTCGGTTCGAAATTTTTTACCAAATCGATCCCAGCTCGAACTAGATTTTTCTGGAGCAAACCAAACTCGGGCTGCATGGATTGGCCCGAAACCCAAACCGAGCCAATCCATAAACTGGGGTGGCACAAAAACAAGCCAAACTAAACTAGGGTTAACTCGACTCGGCTTAGATCGCTACCCACCTCTACCTAGACCTCTCTCCTTTCATGAGTATCCTAACCATTTAAGCTATATGGTATTTTTAAAAGAGAAATCGAAAATAATTAGGTTATTCTCTTGGTTTCAAGGCATTATAGGAAAAATAAAAAAAGAAAGTTATACTTAGGACTCAAAAGCTTAACCTCCTACACATTCATTCACTCCTATAACCAAACAACTAAAGGGATGTTTTGTGCTAAAAACTTAACAAATTAATAAAATATTTAACTAAGAAATTACTTGATATTTTCTACATAAATAACTATTGTTTTCTACACAAAACATTAATGATCACAAGATTCTATTTACATCAAAATCAATGGGTTACAAGCATGAATGGTCCATAGTCAATTTGAGAAGCAATTTGATGGGTTCACCTCAAATAGGTGACTTTCACTAAGAATATCTTATTTGTTATATATGGAATGAAGGAGCAATGATTTGTGATTTTTTTTTTTTTTTTTTTAGATTTATAATCATGTGGCCCACATGCCAAAGATAGTAGGTGAAAGTGTCAAGTTATAAACTCGTGAGAAATATAAATTTTATTTTTTTGGAATTAATATCTATCTAAATCTTAGATTTAACTATGGCCGATAAATCAAATTAAGCAAGTTATAAAATTGGCAGATCTAAAAATAGTAATTACCAAATATAACACGTTCTTGAAAAAAATCATTTTTTAAGATATAAAAATCATCAAGTATTTGTAGAATTCATTCACTTAAAATAGATAATAGTGGATCAATTCATTAAAGTCTTTTCTATAAAACTATCTAAGGAACATATGACTTCTATGGGAGTTGTTGATCCCAGAGAAGTATATAATTAGTGGAAATTTTAGTTTAATCATGTACATACATTTAGATATTAAATTTATCTTAACAATTTTGTCATATAGTTTTTTATTGTTCTCCTTCAGTGTGCATAATTTTTTGAGTAAGCGAAATTTAAGTCTCATTGGAGACATAAAAAGCTCTTAATGAAGATAGTTTGACCATTTGGAGATAGGCACGTGTGATCACGTTTGGCATGCAATCTTCATGCCGCACATCCATATCTTTGATTTATGTCTTTAATATTACTGATATGTGTTAAAGTCCCTTGCTATACATTGATATGCCATCCTTTAATGGCTCGAACTTTTGGAGCAAGTGGTTATTTGACGTGGTATCAGAGGGGAAGGTCAAGTGTTCGAATCTCGGGGCAGCAAATATACCTTTATAATATATTCTCCCATGGGGGGTACGTGAGTGTTAAAGTCCCTTGATATACATTGATATGACATCCTTTAACAACTTGAGCTTTTAGAGTAAGTGGTTATTGCATAATATGTGTGATCATGATTTATCTCACTTCAAAAAAATTAAATATTATGATGATTATCATATAATCCGATATTAATAGTCTTGATGGATGAGATCAGAGAAGTGTTACTCATATTACCTAATAGTGGTCATTTCAAAATATAATGGGTGCACATTGGGAGATTTGAAACAAATATGTTTCCATGGCATAAATGAGAGAATCTAAGACTTCTATTAGGTGAGTCTACATGATTATGGTTTAGATTGATTAAACCTATTAATTATTAGATATTCGGATTAAGGATATTAGTGGGTCCTGTAATAGTTATAATTAGGTTAGATACATAAGGGGTAATGCGCTTGTAATGTATGTATTTACACCTATTTTTGACACACTTACGTGGGTTAATGAAATGCCGCCACATGTCGTCACTTCACGTTAAAAATCTTATTCGCACCTTCCATCATTGTTTACACCCGATCTGGCGCACCCAAATCAAACAAACTAGAAGACACCACGTAGAAGCCTTGTCGTGTATAGTGTAGATGGATTCAAGAAAAGGAATTAAAGACATGCATGTGTGTGTGTGAGAGAGAGAAAATTAAATGCTAGAGTTTTGTAAAAAATACTCTCTGCAAAAGCAAGAGTCTCATTAAAGCAAGTCTCTCTCTCTCTCTCAGCATTAAATGCCAAAATCCTATCAAGGCATGTCTTTATCTAGCATTAAATGCTAGAGTCATGCCAAAAGCATTTTTTACGGATGCTAAAGCCAAGTGACGTAAGGACTCCAACAACTTTATAATGAAGGAGTCCAGAGACGCACGGACTTCGGCCGATGCACGATATGAAGAAGCGGGAGTATATCTCTTATACACGTTGCCACACACGATAGGCTATGCTTACGTAAGAGAATAAAAAAGACTTACATAACTGAATGTCTAGATCCTTCATGATGCTGAAGATTATGCAAGTCCACCACCTCCTAAAAGCATATATAAACAACACTCTATGAAGAGTTCCAGGATTTATGCCAATACAATCAAACGGCTCTTATTTATTCATCCACTATGGACATTTATCTTTATCTTTTTATTTTAGTTTAGTTTCAGTCTCATCGTTGCTTATTAGCATGGGGCCCCTAGATTTTAATTAGTAGTTTATCTCTCTACCCTTCATCCACAGCATCCCGCTTGATCGCAAGGAAGATCGCTCAGTTTCGAACGGAAGGCTATGGGGCTTTCCTGCTATATATTAGGTGATTCCACCTGCCATCTTGCCACGAAGCCCGATTTCGATTGAGCAACAAATCGATAGTTGAATCACGATCGTCTTGCCATGTGCTTGGTTCCGACTGAGACCACAAACAGGCTATACTTCGCTAACCATCTCGCCATGAAGCCTAATTTTGATTGAGCAACAAACATATTATCAAATATATGCCTCTATTAGCCATCTCACAACGACGCTCAGTTCTGATCAAGTGATAACAGATATCAATCCCGCACATTACGACCGACCCGCTAAGAAGCAAAGTGCCAATTGGGCAACGAACGGATCGTTGTCCATTAAGCTGATCATGAGTGTCATTATTGTAAAAATCATTAATAGAAAAATACTTTCAACTTTTATCTTCTTTCTTTATTGTTATTGTTAAACTATGGTAGCAAATTGTTCGCTCGCCTGAAGTGCAAGGCTGCGATGTAGTAATAATTCTCGGTGAGACCAAGGTCGATCCACATGGAATTAGGGTAAACAATATCAAATTATTCTAATAGCTTCAATCTCAGTAATTTTGAAATTTAATTTTAAGAACTAAGTAAAACAGTAACTTTAGAAGAAGTAACCGAGGTCGATCCACAGGGAAAAATTGTAAAAATCATCCCTCAAAAGACTAAATTTATGCCGTGCAACCCTTATGAGTCTTGGAATGTCCTATTTTTTGGAATGTGTGTCCTGTTAAGTGATTTGATTGGATGGCATATAAATGTCATGGTGCACCCCACACACAATTTTGACAATTTTAGGAACCTAATTGGATGGGTAGGACCTTATGGGGCCATTGTATGTGTTTTATCAATGTCGTGGGTCGATTTTGCAGGCTCGTTTAGGCTACAGTCCCAAAATTGAAGCATATCCAAAGCCAAAATTGGCAACACCAAATAAACAATAGAATAATGACATCCGCCCTTGAAACCTTCTTTAGGCCAGCAGTAGTGTTTCTTTGTCATCCAAATGATGGAATTTGTGGGCTATATATGGCTTAATTCCACTTGGCAATGCAATGATTGGATTGGATCAGTTGCATGACCGTCATGGTAAGACTCACATTAATGGGTGGACATAGTTATTACGCATGAAATACAGTAACAACTCTAATAGAGTTGTGTTGGGACATGACTCATCTCCCTACGTGAGATTGAGAGAGAGTACTACGATGGGTGGACTCTCCCATAGAAAATTCTATTTATAGTGCATTTGATTCCCAATTCTACCATCTTAGTATGCACATTTTCTTCCCATTGAAGTGTGCAAATCAGTACAGACGTTCTAGGACCCACTATGTCTTTTTAACATGTGGTATCAGAGTAGCCTATGCATTGATCTTTGTGATCGTTTTGAATTTCTAGTGGTCGAATTCTAATGGCATATCAATCCTACAATGAGATTCAAAACTGATTATATAGATTTGGATTAAAGTTTTGTACCTGTCCCCAAAATCCGGCTAATGCGATGGTTGGAATCTGACGGCTAAACCCCAATCTTGTAAAGCCCCAAGAGTCCATATCCAGAAAGACCCGTGCATCTCCAGCCACACCCCTGTTTCTTAGCGCAGACAACCATGGTTTTCAGAGCCAGAACTTCGATCCTTGGTGTTTTCTAACAGCAACAACACCTGCGATTAGGGGTTGACAGCCATGGATTCCAATTTTTCCCTCATCTAGATTTACAAAAAAAAAAAAAAAAAAAAAAAAAAAAAAAAAAAAAAAACAACGCTAGAAAACAACGGTAACTCCTGCGATCGTTGGTGTTTCTTTGTCATCCAACTTAATTATAAGGCCACACAAAACCGAATGTAGGGAAAACACAAATATCAACTCGATCATGAGTTTCTATGGCCCTTAGGAAGTTTTCATGGGAATGGGGATCTTTTGCTTCTAGAAAATATGAAAAACATCCTGGTTGGTCCGCATTGTCACTAATGTTGTTTGCATCAAATTGCAAAAAATAGGATTTTTATTTTTTATTTTTCAGGATCCAGATTCTTTCATGGGTGGGCGTTCAATCCCCACCGCTTCCTATGGTATGTTCGCCCTTGAGCTTTTACATTCTTCAATTTTCAGACCTTAAAATGGGCCGACAGATTTTAGATCTTAAAATGAGCTGACAAAACAGACAGACGGCATCTATAAAAACACATACATCATGGCGGACCCCATAGAATCCTGCCACGACGGAAGTCGGTCACCACGCAATCCCCGACCACAATTTTCATAGTGGAACTTCCCATCACAACTGTTCCTGACGGTGAAGAACACACCTGTGTCCATCCGATTTTTGGGCCTCGGCCGAGAACCGAGGATGCAACCGCTGGTGGAGGGGTTGAATCTCATCCACACAGAATCGAGAGTCCCCTGTCCACGTCAACGAGTGGCTAAGTCCCTGCGTGACCGTGACCCAGCAAAAGTCACTCACACAGCCGTTTTCGTATCCGTTATGCTCAGATATTTGGACAGTCTGTGTTTCCGTACAATCTGCCAGGTGTCGGTTGCAGAGTCACTGCTGTTCTTTAAACGTTTCAGCACTAACACGCCAGTCTAATCTCTTCACACGTTTAGTCAACGTTTGGTCAACTGTTTATGATGGAAGAGGTCGGAAAAGCAAACGGGACGTGGATTGCGTCCTATCCCTGGCGGTGGCTCTGTGGTGCCTCTGTGATGTATATGTTTTATTCACACCATCCAGCCATTGTAGCATATCATTTTAAACTGTTAGCTCAAAAATAAGGCATTTCTAATGCTTAAGTGGACCACACAACAGGAATTAATAGAGATTGAATGCATACGGTTGAAAACTTTGATCTAGCTGATAATGTGCCCTCATGACCAAGTTGGATGTAATATAAACAACACCACTACTTCCTAGCGTCTCCCACTTGATACCTGCATGCGTTGTTAAAATGAGTGGATGACATAGATAAAACACATACTTCCTAATGAACCAATAGAGCCCCTGTCAACATTAAGTCGGTTAATGCAATGGGGACGCGGATTGCCTGGTGACGCTACCGGATGTGAGGCGTCAGTCCTCGACCACCATAAATATATGAAGGTTTTAAAAAAGATCAACGTAATATGTGGCCCACAATGATGTATTTAATATATTCATACCATCCATCTATTTGACTAAATCATTTTAGGGCATGATTCAAAAACTGAGTCATGTCAAAATCTCAAGTGGACCACATCACAATAGGGAATGGGGACAAAATTCTTACCGTTAAAACATTCTTAGGACCCACCAAACTGTTCATAAGAACCTGGATAAAGGGTAAAAACAAATATCAGATTTATCTAAAACTTCTATGACCTCCCAGAAAGTTCAATGATATACTGCTTTCTTCAGTGTCGTCCACCTAAGATTTGGATTCATCTCATTTTTCTTTTAAGGCCTTAAAATAACTCCGCAGAATGAACAAATGGTTTAGATATAACACATACCTCTTTGTGGGCCCATGGAAATGTCAATACATCAGCCACGTCACTAGTGTAGGGTACACCACGCAATCCGCTTCCAGACAGAGGTTGGTAGACTTGTAGAAGTTTCAAAGCTAAGGTCGTGAGTACCAGTACCCAATGTGGTGTAAGCGCGGGGAGTGTGATGTGTTAAAAGTAAAAAAATAAAAAATAAAAAAGAGGCAATATGCATCCAAGCAAACAGTACATGCCAAACGTGTCCAGCATGTCAGGTGGGTCCCACCTCCAATCCATTCATTAGGTTGGTCCAACATGGCCGATGTACTCTTAAAATTAAATCTGGTCCACTCATAAGGTGGCCCCAACCTGGTAAACAGATGAGTTTAATAAACTATCCCACGGATCAGCACAATGATTCCTCACATGAATAGTTTCCATGGTTTGAAACATTTTTTTTTATTTTTTTATTTTTTTTTTAAAGTTAGTCATGCAACCCACCCACTCTGTTACTTAGGCAACACACCCACTAGTGGGGTTAGTGTGTCTCTTTAGCACTTGAACCTGAGACCTACTGTTAAAATGCCTAAGCATCTTCCAGGTGGGCTAGCAGGTGCAGCCTTTCCTGGGGGCCCTTTTTTTTTTTCACCCACCTACACGCACAACAACATGGGCACTCAAACCCAAGACTTCAGTGTTGAAAGACATAGCTCTACCACTTAGCAATGCATGAGACCCACCTTGGGGCCAACCTTGATGCATGCATTCTATATCCATGCCATTCATATGTTTTTTTCTAGATCATTTTTGGACTCATTGTAACGCCCCAGATTTTCGACATTTATTTGAAAATTTTTGAAAATTCATTTTTTATTAATTATCATACATTTACCGTTGATTTGCGAATAGCGGGACATCCGTAGGAGATCCGATAGGGGACCCTTTACAAAAGTTGCTTAAAATGATCCCATAAACATCGTAGAAAGATCAGATTTCAAAAATCACGCACTTTTTAGATAATTACGAAAATGCCATTAGTTAAACTTAAGTTAAGATGCCATTTTTAAGTATTATAGTTTCTGACAATCACTTTCACGCAAAACCCTGGATTTAAGCATTTGGGCACATATTAACCATACATGTCAAATTTCAGCCCTTAAATCATAGTAGAAGTGGTCTAATTGTCAAATCAGCCCTTAACTCTTAATTTTCATGTCCATCAAGTGAGGAAAGTAGATGGTTAGTCGTAGTCAAATATTTCTCTTCATATGAATGACTTGGATCGTCTTTATCATGGACCAATAGTGTGATTTGAATGCCCCACCTTGATAAGCCTCTTTCTTATGCGCGAAGTTATCCCGTTATAGAAATTAACGAGTTACCAACTCTTCTCAAATTTGAACATTTCAATTTACCCACTTCTCACCATCAATCGCTTCTCAAATTTGGACCACTTATTATACTCATATGACTACGAATTTACACAAAATTTGGACCCCGATCTATAATCCTACACCGTTGAACCACAAAGCCAGCCCCTTCCTTTTCCGCCAAAAGTTGAAATTTCAGATCTATGCATTTCTCACCATCAATCAACCACTAAAATTTATATAATTATTTGCCTATCATTACTACATATTTTTCCAAAATTTGGGCCCTGATCATCAAGCATAGACCGTTAATTGAGATTAAGCCCATTTTAGCACCCGTTAGGCCATTTTGAAGGATCGGCCAATCTAGAATGTTGATCATCAAGAAATTTACGTATTCTGACTCTACTCTTCGAGCTTGATAAGATGAACAGATTGGAATTGATCATAGATCATCCGAATATTGAGATTTGAGAAACCCACCTCAAGAAGTTGTTACACAAAACCTCGCGTGCACATCCCTCTCCATATTTCTACTACGCACCTCCAAATCCTCTCTTAACCCTAGCCTCCATGCCTTAGAGAAAGAGAGAAGAGAGAGAAGAGAGAGAGAGAGAAGAGAAGAGAGTTCTTTCTCATAATTTTTCCAGCGGCTAAGATCTTCTACAATTCTCTTCTTCTAAGTCCATCCTAAGGTGAGGATTTTCCTTCAAGCCTTTCATTAATAATATTATGATTATCATAATTTTCTTTTGTGGCATGTGAAGTTGTTTTGTTTTGAATTGCTGATCCATATAACATGAAGTTTAATGTAGGATTTATAATGAATATCATTATATAATGATGTGATTCATTGTTTAGATTTTTGACTAAGAAGCATGTGTATTTGTGTTATTTTTTTTGAAATCTATGTCCTTATTTTCTTAGTCCATGTATTACAAGTAAGATTGATTTTCATATTGTGATATGAAATATGTGTATAAGATCATCATATGGACATCCCATTATTGTATACTCTTTGTCCCTAAGTTGGTAAAATTATTCGATGTAGAGAGATGGAACTCATGAGAGGTGTCCATGATGGAAGAATATCTCTTGACTTAACTGAGAGAATGAAGTGCTTGTTTATCAATGGATCCTTACATGTACATGATGCTTGATTAGATCCATTTACATTACATGGGTATTTTAATGAATTTGGTCATGATGTACAACATTGGCTTTTTGGGACATGATGAAATCATAAAACGGGACAATGAGTGGACACTAATGGTATACAAATTCTCATGAGCCGGGGTTGGTGCTATGGACACTAATCTCGTGCTGTCGGCCTATGCTGGGTTGCTTGCGACTCCCCATAGTAACCATTGAGTTTTATTTAAATTGGTTGTATGCGAAAACACTTAAATAAAGGTGAAACTAAAGTCATGCATTCACTTGGCTCCATGTGGGTGTACGGAATTGAGAATAGGCTAGAGCGTCCTACTTCTCCCGTACACTGTCACGTGTAGATTTGGGCTATGAGCGTCCCGTTTCTCACGTGGTCGGGCAAAACTATGGGCTTGTGCGTCCCAGGAACCTCTGGTGACTAGTGGCTAGCATGAAGTCGTAACAGGGAGTCTCCCACTTCATGGATTGTGATTCTAGCCAGGGTGCCTTAGCCAGAGCATGCATTCCATGCATCGCATTAACAAAGATTTTTAGTTGGTTGTTTTGATTTGATTAAATGATAATATCCTGCTTGCGTTTACTCTGTACCGTTATTATTATTCTTGATTGTCTTGGAGGAAATATTCCCCACTATGATAGCGTTTAACGCTATCCCAAACACAATTTAGATGATGCAGGTGAAGATCCAGGTATTGAACCCGATTTTTAAGGAAAAGAGTTCGATGTTCGTACAATCACATGGCGGATGACGATGTTAGAGAAACTTAGTTAATGTTTTCATTTATTAAATATTTCTTTTGAGTAGTTGATACATTTATGGAATTGTAATAAGTCTTCAAGAGAAGACATGGTTTTGTATCTTAATTACTCAGTATGGATATTGGTTGGTTCCCTTATTTAAACATTGATGATGACGTAGTAAGTTTGATAGAATAAGATGACAATTATTTCCGTCATTGTGATTGAATGCTATATTTTATTATTTAACAAATCAATTAGTCCATGATTTACTTGGGAATTCGACCGTCGTGTTATACACGAGAGTCGAAAATCTCGGGTCGTTACACTCATGCCCTAAAATTGATCTAGAAAATAAAGCAAATCCAATTCTCAGACGGACTATACTATTGGGAAACAATGGTGATTGACACCATTAATGGGCTACAAAAGTTTTGGATCAAGTTAATATTTGTTTTTTTCCTTCATCTAGGTTTATGTGACCTTATCAACAGGTTGGATGGCAACTAAACTTTATGGAAACATTACAGTGGGCCCTACGAAGTTCTTAATGATAGGGCATCCAATCATCATTATTTCCTTTAGTATGGTCCACTTGAGATTGGATCTTCTTCATTTTAGGGCTTATTGATGGAGTTTTCCTCTTCATTACTATCAGAGAAGAGAATGTGCAACAGGGTGAGGTCGGGCGCCCGGGCCAATTAATGGCCGGGCGACCGAAATTCCCACCAGAAGGCAGTTTTACTGCTGGACAGATTTGGCCTAAGCCGGGCGCCCGACGGTCAAAGTGACCGGGCGCCCAATGACCCGGTCGGGCGCCCGACCATGTTGGTCCGGGCGCCCGAAATTCAGTTTTTTCTCATGTTTCACGCTGGACTGTTTTTTAGTTGGCCAGGCACCCGACGGTCTGGTAACAGGGCTCCCGACCCTGCGCGAACTGCTTAGACGCAGTTTCCTAATCTGGCTCTGTTTCCTCCGTTTTTTGTACTTAAGCGTTCTAAAACGGGATTAAGTTATCCAATTGGGTTGTAAACACGTCCAAGGTGAGAAAGAGAGAAAAAGAGGAAGAGAGAAAGAGAAGAGAGAGAGGAAGCTTGTAGAAGGGAGAAGTTGCTTGAAGAAGGATTCTTTTACGCAACCGTCGTCTCAGCGCTTCTACGTCCTCGGGATCGGTGAAATCACTCCTCCTTTACTATTCTCTTGTTGTTTATCCATCCCTGCGTGGGTGAAGAAGTTTAATCCAAGCGGTGTGTGCTTGTGATCGGTTGTAACAGTTCCTTGAGATAGTGGATTGTTGATCTGGACTAGGTCCCGTGGTTTTTACCTCTTTTGAGGGTTTTCCACGTAAAACTCCTTATGTTCGTGTGGTTGATGTTTATTCTTGATTATTGCATTAGTATAGTCCATAATTCTAGTGTATTGGGGGGCGAGATCCGAAGGTTTGTGTGAAACGCACCCAACAAAGTGGTATCAGAGAGTTCAGGTTGTTTGAACGGTGTGGGATCGGTTCTGAATTATGGAAGGTGACTCATCAAGGATGATCAGCCTCAATGGTTCTAACTGGACCATATGGAAGGCTAAGATGGAGGACTTGCTCTATTGCAAGGACTTATATGCTCCAATTCTAGGCATATCGGCGAAGACAAAGGATATGTCAGATGATGATTGGAAGAAAGTGGACCGGATGGCGGTGGGGTTCATTAGACAATGGTTGGATGATTCGGTTTTCCACCATGTGTCTACAGAGACCTCAGCCGCTAGCCTATGGAAGAAATTGCAAGGGCTATATGAGAGGAAGACGGCCGGCAATAAGATTTTTCTGATAAGACGACTTGTGAATCTCACGTTCAAAAATGGTGGTTCTGTGGCTGAACACATGAATGAGGTCAGCAACATTGTGAACCAACTCTCCGCCATGAAGATAGTCCTGGATGATGAACTTCAGGCTTTGCTACTGCTTAGCTCATTGACTGACAGTTGGGAGACACTCTAAGTAACTCCGCGCCAGACGGAAAGGTATCCATGGATCAGGTAACAAGTTGTCTCTTCAATGAAGAGACAAGGAGGAAGTCCCTAGGGCCTGCTAAACAAGAGGCCCTTGTGACACAAGATAGGGGGAGAGGAAAGAACAGAAAGGGCAGAAAGGCCCGAGACAAATCAAGAGGCAAGTCAGTTGTCAAGAAAGATGTTGAATGCTGGAATTGTGGCAAGAAGAGCCACTACAAGCAAGAATGTCACAAGAAGAAGAGTGACAAGAAGGGTAAGGGAAAGGGGAAGGAAGATGAATCAGATTCTACTGCGGTCGCCTCAGATGGTGACGTTATTGTTATTCTTTCGGCAGATCACGATACTTGTCTCACGGCTTCGAGTCAGGACACCAACTGAGTGATAGACTCAGAAGCCTCGTTTCATGCGACTCCACGCAGAGATTTCTTCACAAGCTACAAGTCAGGTGATTATGGGACAGTGAAGATGGAAAATTCTGGTGTTTCGAAGATTGTAGGGGTCGGTGATATTTGTTTGAAGACCGATGTGGGCTGCACATTGGTTTTCAAGGATGTGAGACACATTCCAGACCTTCGCCTCAACTTGATGTCGACGGAAAGGCTGGATGATGATGGTTATGAAAGCCGGTTTGCTGGTGGGCGATGGAAGCTCATCAAGGGTTCGTTGATCGCTGCCAGAGGAAAGAAGTGTTGCACTCTTTACAAGGCAAGTGTCAGTGTATGCAACAGTGGATTGAACGCAGCAGAGGATTCAGCTACTGACGTGTGGCACAGGCGTCTAGGCCACATGAGTGAAAAAGGGCTTCAGCTACTAGCGAAGAAGCAGCTCCTTCCAGACGTGACAGGTAAACCTCTCAAAACCTATATTGACTATTTATCTGGGAAATAGCATAGAGTTTCTTTTGTTAAAACTGCTTCTCATATTAATAAAGTACATGCATTAGATTTGGTTTATTCTGATGCTTGTGGTCCTATGAGGACAAAAACCTTGGGTGGGGCATTGTATTTTGTCACATTTATAGATGATGCATCTAGGAGGGTTTGGGTGTATGCTTTGAAATCCAAGGACGAGGTCTTTGGTGTATTTAAACTGTTTCATGCTATGGTCGAGAGGGAGACAAGCAGATCATTGAAGTGCATCCGCACTGACAATGGTGGTGAATACATAGGTGACTTCCACGAGTATTGCAAGTCACTGGGTATACGGCATGAACAGTCAGTTCCCAAGACCCCCCAACATAATGGTGTGGCTGAGCGAATGAATCGCACCATTGTAGAGAGAATCAGATGCATGTTATCCCATGCAAAGTTGCCCAAGATGTTCTGGGGAGAAGCAATGCACACGGCGGTGTATTTGATAAACAGGTCTCCATCAGCCCCGTTGAATGGAGAATTACCTGAGAAGGTGTGGACTGGACGTGATTCATCGTACAGTCATCTCAGGGTGTTTGGATGCAGGGCATCCGTTCACGTACCAAAGGACGAGAGGTCCAAGCTCGATATGAAGATCAGGCAGTGTGTGTTCTTAGGGTACGGCGATGAGAAGTTCGGTTATAGGTTGTGGGATCCGACCGAGAAGAAGCTTGTTAGGAGCAGAGATGTGGTTTTCATTGAAGATCAGTGTATAGAAGACATTGAAAAGCCAGAGAAGACCCAACCAAGTTCAGGAGAACTAGAGGACATGGATCTAGTTACTCCTCCAGTGGTGCCTGATGACGGGGGAGTACAGCAAGGTGCAGATGATGAGGGAGTCCCTACAGAAGATGGACATGGGGAGCAGCCCCAACTTGATCCACCTGTTGAGCCACAGGTGAGGAGGACATCAAGGGACAGACATCCATCCAAGAAGTACTCGCCGCATGAGTACATTATGCTCACTGATGGGGGAGAGTCAGAAGATTATTCTGAGGCCCTAGCCGACGAGCATAAGGGGGAGTGGTTGAAAGCTATGCAAGAGGAGATGGAATCCTTGCATAAAAACCACACCTATGATATGGTGAAATTTCCTAAGGGCAAGAAAGCTCTGAGCAACAAGTGGGTGTTCAGAAAGAAGAATGAGCAGAAGAATTCACAGACAAGGTACAAGGCCAGACTTGTGGTGAAAGGGTTTGGTCAGAGAAAAGGAATAGACTTCGAGGAGATATTCTCACCAGTGGTGAAGATGACATCCATTCGAGTGTTGCTTGGGTTGGTGGCTAGCATGGATCTGGAGATAGAGCAGTTAGATGTCAAAACTGCCTTTCTCCATGGTGACCTGGAAGAAGAGATCTATATGCATTAACCAGAAGGGTTCGAAGTCAAGGGCAAAGAGCATATGGTGTGCAGGCTTAGGAAGAGCTTGTATGGGCTGAAGCAAGCTCCTAGGCAATGGTATAAGAAGTTCGACTCGTTCATGTTAAAGCATGGATATGACAGAACGGAGTCGGACCACTGTGTGTTCACTCGCAGGTTCTCAGATGGTGATTTCTTAGTTCTGCTATTGTATGTTGATGACATGCTCATCATGGGAAAAGACATCAAGAAGATTAACAGGCTGAAACAGGAGTTGGACAAGTCGTTTGCGATGAAGGACTTGGGCCCGACTAAACAGATCCTAGGAATGGAGATAACCCGTGACAGAAGCAGCAGGAAGCTTTGGTTGTCACAAGAGCGGTATATTGAGAAAGTCCTAGAGCGGTTCAACATGAATGCAGCGAAGCCGGTCAGTACTCCACTGGATGGTCACTTCAAATTGAGCGACAAGCAGTGTCCCAAGACGAAGGCGGAAGTGGAAGAGATGCGGAAGATACCCTACGCGTCAGCGGTAGGAAGTTTAATGTATGCTATGGTGTGTACGCGCCCAGATATAGCATATACGATTGGTGTTGTCAGCCGGTATCTTGTCAATCCTGGCAAGAAACATTTGGGCAGCAGTGAAGTGGATACTACGGTATCTGAGAGGCTCATCCAGGTTGAGCCTATGCTATGGTGATGGAAAACCTGTGTTAGAAGGCTATACAGATGCAGATATGGCATGTGACATAGATTCCAGGAAGTCTACATCGGGGTTCATGTTCACGTTTGCAGGGGGAGCGGTCTCTTGGCAGAGCAAGGTACAGAAGGTCGTAACATTGTCAACGACAGAGGCCGAGTACATTGCAGTCACAGAAGCATGCAAAGAGATGCTTTGGATGAAGAGGTTCCTACAGGAACTCAGCCTGAAGCAGGAGGAGCACGTGGTCTATTGCGATAGCCAAAGTGCTATACACTTGAGCAAGAATCCAAGTCAACATTCCAAGTCGAAGTACATAGAGATTCGGTATCACTGGATCAGGGATACTTTGGAACAGAAGATGTTACAGCTTGAGAAGGTCCATACGGACGATAACGGGTCAGACATAATGACCAAGGCTTTGCTCAAGGGCAAGTTTGAGGTTTGCAGAAACCTGGCTGGCTTGAAGAAGGCGAATTTCACCTGAGTCGGAAAAGGGGAGATTTGATGGAGTTTTCCTCCTCATTACTGTCAAAGGAGAGAATGTGCAACAGGGTGAGGTCGGGCGCCCGGGCCAATTAGTGGCCGGGCGACCGAAATTCCCACCAGAAGGCAGTTTTATTGCTGGACAGATTTGTCCTAAGCCGGGCGCCTGACGGTCAAAGTGACCGGGCGCCCGATGACCCGGCCGGGCGCCCGACCATGTTAGTCCGGGCGCCCGAAATTCAGTTTTTTCTCATGTTTCACGCTGGACTGTTTTTGAGTTGGCCGGGCGCCCGACCCTCCGCGAACTGCTTAGATGCAGTTTCCTAATATGGCTCTGTTTCCTCCGTTTTTGGTACTTAAGCGTTCTAAAACGGGATTAGGGTATCCAATTGGGTTGTAAACACGTCCAAGGTGAGAAAGAGAGAAAAAGAGGAAGAGAGAAAGAGAAGAGAGAGAGAGAGAGAGAGAGAGAGAGAGAGAGAGGAAGCTTGTAGAAGGGAGAAGTTGCTTGAAGAAGGATTTTTCTGCGCAACCGTCGTCTCAGCGCTTCTACGTCCTCAGGATCGGTGAGATCACTCTTCCTTTACTATTCTCTTGTTGTTTATCCATCCCTGCGTGGGTGAAGAAGTTTGATCCAAGCGGTGTGTGCTTGTGATCGATTGTAACAGTTCCCTGAGATAGTGGATTGTTGATCTGAACTAGGTCTCGTGGTTTTTACCTCTTTTGAGGGTTTTCCACGTAAAACTCCTTGTGTTCGTGTGGTTGATGTTTATTCTTGATTATTGCATTAGCATAGTCCATAATTCTAGTGTATTGGGGGGCGAGATCCGAAGGTTTGTGTGAGTGAAACGCACCCAACACTTATGATACGGAAAAACAGATGGAAAGCGTAGACATGGAATAAATACATCAAGGTGGGCCCCATGGTAAGGGCTGCACCGTCTTCGGTGAGGCTGGGCTGCACGCAATCCGCTCCCATGAATGGAAGCTTCACTTCGGTGATTTGGATCTTATTCAGAGTTTTTGTTTTCATTTTTTTCTTTCTTCTGTACTAGAGCATGCTACATCCCCGGTGGAGGTACGGCATACTAAAATGGATGTATGAGATCCCACATGTGTAACTAGTGGGCAAATATGGCATTTGTGTTTTTACAGTGAGGGTACGGTAGAGCCAAAGGAACCAGAATATGGTACAACCATCTCTTCCCTCCACACAACACATGGCAAATAACCATATGATCAGGGCCATCAATCTGATGGTGCCTACTATGGATAGAAAATGGTTTGATATACATAGAGAGCATGATCCTACCCATCCAAACAGCATTATTCAGGGCAATGGAAGAAAATAGTAATGCTTAATGGCCAATGTTAAATGCAATCGAAATACACAGATGGGTGGTAATGTTTGACAAGTGTTTTTTTTTGTGTGTGTGTGTGTGTGTGGAAATCATGGCCATCTGTTACACGGTATACTTAGTGGACCATCCGGACACATCGCCCTCCCATTAGCAATGTATAGAGATGTTCAAATAACTGAAGACAGGCGCAAAAATATCAACTTTCCCAAGAAATGATATAATAAGCTATAAACTACTATAGTAGGGTGTTAGTCCACTAAGAATGGGGCAAGTGAAAGTTGTTATAGTCTCTACCACCCCTTTTTCACTGAATAATTCATAATCTTATCATATCTTATTTATGTTAGTACTATGTGCTAATGGAATATTTTCTTTTGTCTCATTAATTGTTTATTAATGAAATACTTTCTTTTGTCTCATTAATTGGACATTAATGGAATGTTTTCTTTTGTCTCATTAATTGGTTATTAATGGAATGTTTTCTTTTGTCTCATTAATTGTGTGGAACAAAGGAAACATGTGGATATGCTTTAAAGTGGAGGGTCTTTTTTCTATTATCCTAATAGAAGATTAGTTTGGTCATCACCATCATTGGTCAAATGAGAGTTGCATGCTCTGGATCTTGTCACTTTGAAATGTCAATGATCACAGTAGCAAGATTAAGTTATGAATGTGCTTAAAATTAGATCATTTTATATATGGGAACCAGTGACTAGTTGGGATGGATGGTCTTTACCGTCAAGCTCCAGGTGCCTTGGTTTGACCCCACATATGACTGTGAGTGTTCAAGATATGCAGGTTCTTGTGTTTAAGTGTGACTAGACATTTGTTTAAAAGGCTCACATCAACTCTCTAGGTCAAGAGACCATAATGCATGAAATAAATTGACTTGATCATATACTCACGTTAACTAATTTTTAGACCTAAAGTGTTGCAACTTCATGATCTTAGTGTTTTGCGTTTTGACTCACTTTTACGAGGTTACATAATTAACATAATGAGAGGGTTGGGTGTATGTATTAAGATATGGTAAAAGCTCTCATATTTTAACAAAGGTCCACTAAGTTACCTTGGGAAATATATTGTGAATTGATCTTAATGTTTAGATTGTCCATCAAGTAGCTCTATAACTTACTATTGTATTTTAAATGTTTTATATGTTGAATCTATTGATTTTAACCATTGATTTTTTTTTTAATAATTAGAGTATTTTGATCACCATAATGAGATATCCAATGGCTGAATTCTGTTAATTCACCTCTTACCCAGCATGGGATTAGGTCAAGGATAGTGGCTACAGAGAATTGAGGAATTTTTCAATTTAACGACATGAATATGGCAAACTTATAAACTTCTTATGTAGCAGGGCATCACCAAATTTCGTAGAGGGAAGGAGCACCATATTAGTTTTTTGGCCTCTAAACCTGACTCATTATAAATACATCCAATGTCAAGGATGAGAGAGAAAAGCTTGGATACATCCTTGCGCTACTCGGGAAAGGGCAAGGGCTAGGGCTGTAAATGGGTCAACGAACCCGATGGGGTACCCAGACCCAACCCATTTAGACCCGACCCATTTGTTAAATGGTACGGGTCTAGGTCCAAGAACAGACCCATTTGCTAAATGAGTTTGGGTATGGTTTCCTTTATATTTGGCTCGACCTGACTTGACCTGACCCGAACCCATTTAGTAAGTGGGCGGGTTTGGTCTATGTTTCAAGGGACCCATCCAGCCTAGACTCGTCTAGACCCGGTTTTAAGCCTTATAAAAATGCTTGCATACTAAATCCAGACCAGACCCAGACCCATTTATAAATGGGTCTAGGTGGATCTCCCTCTACCAAACCCACCCATTTAGTAAAAGGGTCTTGTTCTAAAATTTGGACCCAAACTCATTTAGTAAATAGGCAGGTCTGGGTTTGGCTAAACCCGCCCTGAACCTAACCATTTACATCCCTAGCAAGGGCACGTGCACATAGCCTTATGCTACTCGAAGATGCAGTACACCCTTCTCTTATCACAACTCCTTTGAGATGTATTGGGGAGAAAGTTGTGATGTTGGAGGATTAGCATTGAACTTCTGCATCAGTCTTGAGACATAAATCTCAAATAATATCCTAGCCATTGGTTTTTATTATTTTCAAATTTGATTGTATTATGAAGATCCTAATTAACCTTTTAAAATTTGAAATGGTGAAAAATTTACGCTTCTATATCTTTTAAGAGTCATCAAAGGTCAACAAAACTCATATTGACATGAGTCAATGTAACCGTGTAGAGACCCTGGTAGTGCTAGTTGTGCAAATGGGGTTGGCAAACCTTTAATTTTAAATAATTTAATTAATTAATTTGAATTGTTAGTTTTAAAATTCATATTTAAATTTATTTATGTAATTATTGAATAATGAGTTAATTTAAGAATAGCATAAGGTTACTGCCTTTAAGGGGAAATAAGATGGAAAACGTTGTAAGCGATGTGCATCTGTGTTTTTCTTTTACTTCTACAAAGAATTGTGGAGGTATATTTTGGGCATCTCTGCAACTAATTGAGGGGTACACAAGGGAACAAGTATGCAATCTACATTGTCTATTTAGATAAGCTACCATCTTATCTAACCATATACCTATCTATAGTATGTACAACTGTTCATTTATAGCTATAGATAAGAATAAAAAAATCAGACTGATGTAGAATTTAGGTTGGTCATACCCCATGGAATAGTTGTGAGATATATCCACTGCGCATGGAGCTCACCATGGTGCACGCAATATCTCAAAACTCAAGTGGGCAATGCCACATGAGTCTTACTATATTAGGGCTGATTTTACATTATTTAAGGTTGTGTGGCTCACTTAAAATTTCAAATCTTTCAAGGACAATTTCGTATGTATAATTAGTGGCATTGAATTGCATTTGATGAAATATAACTTTCATCCGGCATTTGGAATCGATGGGAGTGATTGGATTAATCAAGATATTTGAACTTCTAATCCCAACAGGAGACGAAACAGAATTTCGAAAGATTTTTTATGGATGTCGAAATTCACTATATCTATAGGTCTCACATTGATGCATGTGTTTTATCCCTGTTATCCATCCACATGCGCCCTTTACATGTGAGTTGTATATGAATACAAGTGACCAGCATCATTTGTGAAATCTGATTTGTTGACCACAATTTTTACACCCACCGGATGCTAATTTCACATAAAATAGTATTTGTTTCAAAGGAAGAATTCGAGCAAACATGCATTGTATGGTCAAAATACCACATTATTTCTAAACATATAATCACTACATAATAATGCAGTTAATTCCATTTAATGCAATGCAATATATCTTCCAAAGAGGCCTTCAGATTTTTGGAACCAACGATGAAAAAGAGTTGGAGGCTGATGAACGGAACGGAACGGACCGCATTTATATAAAGTCTGCTTCTAGGTCAGTGGTAGGTACCTTGCATTTCCAGTCTGGAAAAGGCCGCCGACGTGAGAATCTCGTTAAAACGGCGCGGGGAGATCCCATCACCTATGAAACAGGGCGGGGAGAACCGACCACGTGCAGTGGACGATCTTTCACCAGTAATCTGCCACTTGTGTAGGACGTGTACCATGAAAATGAAAATGGTAGACCCCATCACGAAGATCACCTGAGACAAAGATCAAGCCTTTCCACGTATAGGTGGGCCACACAATTGTAATCAATGAGCAACCAATAATCCCGATTCAATATACAGATGTGGACCACCTATTGAGTGGACAAGCCTCATTTCAACAAGGGTGATTCTCATGGTGGCCCACCTAGTGAGTGGACAAGCCTTTATTTTTATTTTTACGTCATGTGGACCACAACATAAAAATGAATAAAAAAAAAAAAACAGTTTCTAATTTTGTGTACTTGCTTTTTACGGTAAATAAAATTGTCTTTTTTTATTTTATTTGTTTACACTCAGCTGCTTTGCCACACATGCTTCATATTTGCATGTGTGCCTAGTTATAGACTTGTAGGGCTCCTAGGCCTGTGGAGTAAGCAAGCCTCTAGCCAGATTCTCACTTTTACAGCTCATTTTAGAGCATCAACCCAAAAATCAAACAGATTCAAATCTTATTTAGACCCTACCATAGAAACAGTGATGATTGCCATTAAAACTTCCTCCGCACTATAAGGGCGTGTTTGGTGCATAGGAGTAAGGGGATTAAGTTGGATGGTATTTGCAAAATTGCAATTAATGCACATGTCATTGGATTGTCCCTTAGCTCATGAGATTAACCACGGAACAAAAGTGCCATTTGCAAATCAACCGTGTTTGGAAACCGATTGCATATGTGTGTTGACTTCATCAAGTTTTGTGGGCTACATCATGATGTATGTGCTATATCCATGCCGTCCATCTATTTTACGATATCATTTTAGGTCATGATATAAAAAATTAGGTAGATTTGAATCTCAAGTGGATCACACCACAAAAGCAGCGCGGCTTGAACATCTGCCATTGAAAACATTTTGAGGGCCACAAAAGTTTTGGATCATTTTGATATTTGTTTTCTATGTTCATCCAGGTCTCTGTGACCTTATGAATAGATTGGATGACAAACAAAAATCATGGCGGTCCATAGGAAGGTTTCAACGGTGGAAATTAATATACCCATTGTTTTTTTATGGTGTGTTCTGTTTAACCTTTTGATATGCCTCCGTTTTTTTATCATGCTCTAAAATGATCTCGCCAAATGGTTGGACGGTGGCGATATAACACATACATCATAGTGGGTCCCATCACGATGAAATGTGTACAGCTGAAATCCAAGAGGGATTGCGAAATCCATCCATGGTACTTGCACGGATTCGAGGCTTAAATCCCAAATGCGGGTTGTCTTCACCAAACAACCGTCAGGGAAATAAAAACGGGATTGAAGGTGTCAATCCCATTGAATCCTTAGTAATCCGTTTACTCCCATGCACCAAACATGCCCCAAAAGTTTTGGATCAAGTGAGTCTTTTTTTTTTTTTTTTTTTTTGGGCTGGTCATGCAACGTACTCACCAGGTTAGCTAGGCAACGCACGGTTAGCCACAGGATGCACCCAGGCACTGGTGGGGTTAGTGGGTCTCCTTAGCACTCGAAAACTGAGACATGCTGCCAGCTAGGTTAGCAGCTAAGACCACAATCAAGCTGATATATATATTTTTTCTTCTTCTAAGTCGGGTTCACAGCAAATAAAAGTTTTTACTGGTGGGAGTTCAATCACAACTGTTTACTATGGTGTGCCCCACAGGAAGTTTATCATGGTCAATCACCACTGTTTACTGCAGTGTGGTCCGTCTGAGATTTAAATCTCCATAAATTTTGGACTGTTATCCTAAAATGAGCTGGAAAAACAGATGGACGGCATGGATATACAATACATATATCAAGGTGGGCCCCACAGTCAGCTACACACCTAATCGGCTCCCCATAGAAGAAAGCTTGGATCTAGCACGCGTGTGCCACGTACTTTCCTAAGTATTTAATCCGGTAGGACAATGATAAAGGCACGAAATAAAGAAACAGACAGCAGCCAGTGTGGGGTGGGGCCCACCTCTTGCTACTCAGGGGATATTTCTTTCTTAACCATTTCCAAAATTGTTCTTGCATCAAGACAGCCCTTTGTGAGGCCGAACTAAAGAGAAATTACCTGAGATGTTGAGTTTACCATTCTCGTGATTGATTTTTTATGGAAGGACAGTACTGTGGTGTGTGGCCCACCAACAATCATAATAAAAGCATTTTGGGCATCTTGCAGAAGACAAATCCCAAGTTGGGATATTTGGGCCGTCGAACTTGGGACAACTTGGGACAAGTCACTGTCCATAGTTTCACCCCCACCGCACCCCCCCCAAAAAAAAAGGAAAAAATAGACAAGCACCCGTTCAGACATCAAAGCATTTCCAAAGATAGGAAGAGTTGCTCGACAGCGGTGAAACATATCATGGTCACCTTCTCTTCTTCCTCACCCAACTCGAATGAATTTAGACCGTCCATTCAGACTATGAAAGGGATGCCACTTATTGTGTCATAGCCCAAATTCCACACTAGCCATATCGATCGGTTGATCCAAACCGTTGGATCGACTGTTGTTGAGTGTGGACCATCACCCATCTTTCTCTTTTTACAATCCAATCGAAACGGTATTTTCGTAGAAGCCCATCCAATAAGGTTCTTTTGCTTAAGTGAGGATGCAAGGAAAATACTTAATTCTTTGCAAACGAATTAGATGGGTATGCAAAATAAATTATCTGATGAACTCAAAGAATTATGAGTGCCCTAATTGCATCAGGACATTCCAGTCCATCGATCTGGACCATCCATTAGTTCCAGCATACATTTCATGGTCATCCACAACGGTGAGGATCATTTTTATAAATTAAGATCTGCCCAATCAACAATTTCCACCATGCACTTGTTATAGCCTACCATGGATTGGTGATCATTCCAAACATTCACTTTCGTCGGGCGATCATGACCATTCCATCCATGGTTGACGAATGGATGGCTAGCCAACTTAATGACGAATCGCACCATCCATTCATATTCATATGGCATATAGATCACTCAATATTTTACTTGTAGACACTCATTTGATAGACATGAAGTGGATGGATGATATTTCTTGATCTATATAATTTTAGAGATATAAGCCGTTCACAATATTTCTCATAATTTGGATGGTACACATACATGAATGCCATGTGCATAGATGATGAGTCACCATTTTAGAATAGCAGTCAACCATCATTGGAGTAGCCAACTACCATTTCTCCTTCACATAAGGTGGGGGAGTTAATGCCTAACAAAGACTGCAAGAAATAAAATAAAATAAAACAAAACAAAATCAAAAGAAAGATGGGTGAATGAAAAAGATGTGTGATTGAGGGAGGAGAAAACAGAACGGACGTGTCATGATTCTTTCCATGAATGCTCCAAGATCTTTTCACCTGTTAGTTCAGGAACTACGATATCTGGCTTTACAACTTTTTTTAATTATATTTAAAAATGACTTCCAAATTAATAGAAAATTAGTTCAACTAATATGAATAAAAAAATATATCTCCGATTGATTATTATAAACATCAACATCTTTGAATTTAATCAATGTCTATCCTAACCATCCAACGGCTATTCCATCCCTATTATCCATGGCCTGTTTGGAACATGGGATTAGGTGAGATGGACTTGCATTTGGCAACTTCCATCAGGTATTTGCAAACGACAAGAAAGATTGGATTAATCCAAATATCATATCATCCAATCCCAAAAGCAGATATGGTGGGATTTCTAGTGGAGTTTGTAATCCACTATCTCCGTGGGCCCCACATTGATCCATGTGTTTTATCCACACCTTCCATTCATATATATGTGTCCATTACACATGCTATTCAAGTTGTATATGCATACATGCGACTGGCATTAGTTATGAATTAGGTCCGTTGATTATAATTTCATGGTCCACTAAATATAGGTTTTGTTTGTTATAATATTTTTCGTAAAAGAAGAATTTGATCCCAAACGTAGGGTTGGACCGTCAAAATACCATCACATTTTCAGATATCCAATCATTGTGCATCACAATGGTGTTAATTCCATCTAATGTGATTCCATACCATTTATTCCCGTGAACTAAACAAGGTCGATCGGATGCTTTGAATAATCCTTCATTCTCCAAATTATTTGCAATGTAATTATAAAAAGCTATTTGTTCGAGAATTTTAGACCAAGCTTTCAATAAACTCATATTTTCATTCTATCAATGCTCTGCAATCTTTTCAATTGTAAGATCAAGAACTTTGATATCTGGACCTACATTATTTTTTTATTATATTTGAAAACGACTTCCAAATCAATAGGAAATTAGCTCAACTGCAATGAATAAAAAACAATTCCACTGCGATCAACAACTTAGAATTGGATCAGTTCTTATCCAAACCATCCAATAGCTATTCCATCCCTTCGGCACCTCAGCAAGTGCTTGGGTTAAAATAATCATACCAATGGAGTTTTTTTTTTTTTTTTTTTAGTTATTCTGGTGCAAAGACTCAGAAAGATGAAAGAATTTTTGGAGGTACAAAAAGTGGAGTGTTTGGTCATGGAAATAAGAAGTGATTGGATATGAAAAAGAAGATCTAAACTTTTGTGAACAACGATGAGTTGAATGTGTTGTAAGTGTCTTCCTTTTTCACCACGTGCATTGCATGTGCCACATCTGCTAGTCACTATCGATAAATGAATTATGGCGTAAGCATGACTCCAGTGGTAGATAATCATTAGAAACCCTCTAGAAGACTGGTTGTAGGAAGAGCATGCAGTGCCTGAGCTTTATGGACCAGTGTGTGACACATCCACTCCATCCATCAGTGGTGACACCTCGAGTTAGGACCTGATTCCAAAAATCAAGCTGATCTAAAACTTAGGTGGGCCATGGCGCCACAAGGAAAGGAACAATGGCGATGAAGTCCTCCACAGTCGAAACCCATGTCTGCCAGGATGAGAGACATCCCAAAAATCAGCCGGATGCAAAGTATCAAATTATCAATTGGACTGAGTTTTTATATAAATGATCATGGCCGTCCATTTTATAAGCTTTTTCATAGGATGGTTAGGATGATCTGATAGGTGGTTTTTTTTTTTTTTTTTTTTTTTTTGATTGGGTGGGGATGGTGGGTCAGTATCTATCTTGTGATTGGAGCAACCAACTGTCCGAATTGAACTCAAAACTTGTGGTGGGACCCCATGTGATTATTTCCCTTCAAGATCTTAAAGTATTACAGATTTTTACTCTATGATGCTAGAGGAATTAAATGTCTTGCTCATCATCCAACGCACCGTATGGTGACGCATGTGGGACCCATGTTTCACTGATCGAAAACCGTTGATTTGATGGGCCCTGGCTATGGATAAGGGATAACCCTATAATTCCCCAGATTGAAAGTTCTTAATCCTTGTGGACGTTGGCGTACTTTTTCTATTAACCGTCTATTCATGGCCATCACTCGAAGAGTTGGGGTCATCCAATCTTGCAGATTTCCAAAATATTCTTCATCTTGGATGAGGACCATCATATGAAAGGTTTGGATCACCACACAACAGGACATTCAAGTGGAAAATCCTACGTGCCGACAAAGTTTGCTGATAAGCACGACCTATGAATTCAAGGATTGACAACTCATCCGAGTCGACCCGAACTCAGTCAAGCCTAATCCAGTTTGAACACTCCCGAGTCTGTAGTGCAAATAGACCCCACTCTGCCCGACTCGGGTGAGTCATCCTCTGACTCAGGCGAGTAACAGATCGACTCAGGATTAGGACCAAATGAGTCAGTCTGAGTCACTGAGTCAAAAATCCATGCCTATGATTCCTATACATGGCCCAAAACCAGCACATGTGCACATGCATCGTTTGGTAAATGCATAAAATCAATCCCCACTGTAGGATCATTGACCTTGCTGCCTCCGGCGGCTTGGATACTTAATCCAGATAACCAGTCGTTGATCTTTGGCTTACACCCATACACGTCGAACACAAGAGAAACGTAACCAACCGATGTGATGTTATGCACTGTGGGCTGATCGGCTGTTATCGTCCGTTTGGCACGGCCCCATCGCATGATTGAAAGGGACGTTTCAAGCCAACGACAGTGATTTGAGGAACAATCATCACCTTTTGTGTTGATGAGTGGATAGGGACCTCCCACAGGTACGTGGACATGATAGCAATGCAACCCTCAAGATGGCTATGGAAGCCAAGACAATGATCATGACTGAAAGAGAAAGCTAAACATTACAAAACAAACACAGGACCATCCCTTGTATCAGGTTTAGCCCAGATTCGATGTGAGTCAAGCACCATTTAGTTCATAGTTTCAGCCCTACAATTGATAAGATCGACGATTGCGTCAATCAATTCAAACCAACCATTTGATGGGCCACATAATGGATGGACCAAAATTGTAAATATTTAAAGCAACTGGCTCTTTCTAACCATTTGATCCATGCATTTTTCTCATGTCCATCTGAAAAATGGGTGATGGGGTGATTATGATTGGGGAGTTCAACAGATTGAACGGTCCAGATCGATGACCCATCTGCACTTATAGATAGTTTACTGGGTTGCTACCATTTACTACAAAAGCCAACAGAAGCATACTTGATCTTAAACCGTTAGGATAAGGGACAAGAAGGCGACCCTAAATAAGGTCGTTCATATCCTATTCTCCAAACCCATTTCCTCATCTTTCATTTGGATGGTTGTATGGCCTTGTCATTCTTTCTTGGAAGTGGGCCACACAAGGTTCAATTGCTCATATCATCTGGTGGGAACCTAGAGCTTTCTTCCAATTTAATACAAACTACCCACTTGCCATTGAGGAGAATAGAAGTAATTAAAACCATTTATTCTTTAACTTACTATGTATAAGATAATGGGATGTCTCTTTTGAGTTGGGTGGACCACATGTTTATGGATGGCTCTTTATCAGAGAATATATGTCCACGACATGGATGTTAATGTCATGTATTTCTTTCCATTCTCTTTTTGGGGTTTTTAAGGACCACAAGAGGATGGATGTGGTTTTATGGGTGGATGTTGTTAATGTACTGTTTCTTTCTATTTTTCTTTTAATGTTACATGTCATGTGCTCTTGGTGGGTAGTGCTGTATGTCACATTTATGGAACTTAGGATGATTTAAAAAATAGAAATCTAGATTGATAAAAATGGAAGGTATGTAGACTAGGTCCTAATGGAGTAAAAGGTTAGGTTGTATACATTTCATTTTCAACAGTATCAAATGAGGCATGGATATGTGAAAGGTTCGAAAAAATGCTAGCAAAAAATGTTCTAATGTAGTAATGTCGTAAGTGTTTTTTTTTTTTTTTTGTTAATTGAGTAAACATACCACATTATCATGACTTTAAAGTGAATTAGTATGTTTTGTTGAGTTAGTGATATCTTTTCCTGGGTGGTTTCCTTAAAGAAAATGACCCCTTTTGGGCACCTTGGTTGACATTTATGAAGACTACTTCCTTGGGTTTGGTGTAAATAAGGGTGGCAATGGGCTGAGCAGGTCCAACGGGTGCCGAGATGAGCCCGGCGCAGATGGTGTGGATATTAATTTGAGCCTGATTAATAATTGCATTGGGTGTGGGTATTACCGGAGTGGATTAGGTGAGGTGAGACATAGGATCCACCGAGATGGGCGGGACCCTGACTGTGGGGCCCATTATGATGTATGTGACTACATCCATGCTGTCCATCTGTATTGAAAGCTCATTTTAGGGATTATTAAAAAAAATGAAGCAGTTCCAGATCCCAGATGGACCATAGTACAGGAAACAGTCGTGATTGACCATCATTTAAAACTTCTTGTGGACCACAAAAGCTTTGGATCATGATGATATTTTTGTGGTCTCTTCGTCTAAGTGTTTGTGAACTTATCAACAGGTTGGATGGAAAATAAACATTCTGGTGGAATCCATGAAGTTTTTAATGGTGGGTATTCAATCAGTACTGTTTCCTGTGGCGTGGTCCACCTAGGATTTGAGTCAGCTTCATTTTTGGGATCATGCCCTAAAATGAGCTTTCAAAATGGTTGGACGGTGTGGATTTAAGGCTCATTCATCACTGTGAGCCCCGCAATAAGGGATCCCACCCACCCAATCCGCTCCCGTATTACCCTGCCCATACCTTACCTAGCCCAAAGCCAAGAATCTTAGAATATGTTATAAATAATAATACTCCAATTATTTTATAATTAAACTAATTAAGAAATGCTTGCTCTTAGAGGAGTATAAGTTATAGTACTCCTAGTTGCATCTGTTTGCTTGGACAGCCTTGTTGATCTATCCGAACCGTCCATTAACTCTAGATCACATTTAATAGGTTAATGCACAAAATTCTTACTGATCATTTGCTCCAATATATCTTTGATCGGCCATATCTTCTACAGCCATGTGTTTTCAAAACCTTGGATGGGATGTTTACAATTGTTGAAAAAAAAATGATTTTTTAAATCATAAGCAGTACTCTGTCCGTGATAGCAAATAAATGGATGATCAAATTATTGATTGGACCTATTTTGTGTAAATGATCTTGACCATCCCTAGTAAAGATCACTAATCAAATGGTTTATATTTGTTAGAAGATCTCTATGATCTTTGCATGGTAGCCCATGATATAATTAATAGTCTAATGAATTGGACTATCTAAGTGTCTCAATGCAACTGGGAGCACTATAACTTATGGTGTGCTCTGGGAGCATCTGAGCATCTTCTTACTTATTAACATTTTTTTAATTCAAAAAATTTAAAAAGAAAGCCAATCCTCTATGGCGTTCCAGGATAAGTTTATCCTACACCAATTTGTACATGGAGGCCCATATGGTGTGTATAGTTTGCATGCAATTCAACCCATTGGCTAGTGTGTGTAGTGTGTATGTCATGCAATCCATGCAACCAGGGTGCCCCACCGTACAAGTAGGGCGCACCATCTGGAACAAATATTTTATCTTAATTTTTTAGTCTAAGGCAACAATTTACAAAGCTAATTTTATGTTTATATAGAAAATTTTATAGTTTTAATTAATAGTTAGAGCTTTTTTTTTTTCAAAATTTAAATGGATACCTATTGTTGCAGAAAACACCCGAATACAATCTAAAAGTGAAATGAAACCATAAAAAAATCAAATTAAAACACAAATAATAAAAAGAAAAAAGAGGAGATGAGGCATAGAGATTTATATAGTTTAATAATATGCTTACATTCACCACAGGGCTTTCTTCTTAATTGAAGTATGAGAAATCAAAAGTTTAAGAATTACCTCTTCTTCAACAATATGCATATAATATATGCAATCAAAGTAAAACCACCAACAAAAAAAAGAACCAAACTAAAACCCAACAACTAAAGAGAAGAAAGGAAACAATAGGCACAAAATTTTATGTGATTCAGTCATATTTATATAAATAAGATAGCAACACGAAACCTTCTTCTTTACTAAAATAAGAAAACTCAATAATACAAGGTTTGCCTCTCTCATATTCTCCCATTGTACAAGGAATTCCAAGAAATTATCTTTACATGTGTTTTCTTTTACGGACAACATAAGAGAGTTTCTTAAAGCCTAAAAAACTAGGCTTCATGGATTTCTTATGAAACAAGAGAAGAAAGAGAGATGGGGTTTCTAATTAAATCCCACAGCCACTTCGTATTGGAGTTGTGCCTTGAAAAACTAATGTAAGCTTTATCCACGAATGAATGATGTGGATATGATATCAATGATTATCATAAACCATGACAAAGTCCTAGATTTGAAAAAAAGATTTTAATTACACTAGATAATCTAATAGTCCAAATTTTAAAAATCCACCACTTGATTTACGTGGATATTAGGTCTTTAATGGATGATCATAACAGTGGAAGAATTGGATCAAATATAAGTGTATGGAAGAAAGTAGTATTATAAGATTCTAACGAAATATGGCATATGAAAGATTGTACCCCTACTCCAAGGGTTGTTGTATTAGGCTTTCATCTCTCTTCTATTTGTGATAGATTTGAGAGAGATTTTCCTATGTAAGAAGATCGACAACAACAAAAATGACGGTTTCCTAATAGTATTGATTTGGAAAATCCTAACCTTATGATTAAGTTTTTTTTTTTTTTTTTTTTTTTTTTAATTTGGATGTATCAAAATGAGGAGTTATAAGTGTTAATTACACTATCTGGGTTTTTGAAAACTTTCAAATCCATTGGATTTCAAAAAAGTTAACACCTCATGGATAAGGCACCTGTACAAGGTTACTACCTCAACACCTTGTACCCTAAACCGACACCATGACAGCTATGGGTATCATTTCAGGCCCCACATGGGGATAAGCACGAATGCAATACTCATTTCGGGTATGGCTATTTGCACACCCCCTGTACCAGCCCAAATCCAACCCCTTGACATACTTAAGAGCCATAACTACCGCATTCTATTGTTTTTCTCTTACTTAGTGAAGAAAGAAGCCCTTCAATTGGGACATAGGCAACCTTGCCAATCTCTGTAATAATTATATTGTCTCTTGCTTCTCCTTTGGTCTTCTCGTTTGTGATTTTGTTTCAAGAGGTTTGCTAAAATACATTCCAACACATAGCAACCATATGATGCATTGAAATTAATTAGCCGCAGAATCTGAGGCCATATTTTAATGATCAAAAGGGCCTCACCTTGGACAGGTGATCGGAGACAGAAAATCAAAGCTGTGTCTAATATATATATATATATATATATATATATATATATATATATATATATATAGAGAGAGAGAGAGAGAGAGAGAGAGAGAGAGAAGGGGGGGGGGGGGGGGGGGGGGGGGGGGGGGGGCACCTGTGCACTACTCGTGAGAGAACTCGCGAGCACTTTTTCTTGGCTCATCACACATGATGTGAGCCTAAAATCTGACCCGTCCATGTGATGCAGCACCCCAAAAAACTCCTAAGGCCCATCTTTCAACTTGTTCCAGAACTTTGGTGGGCTTTGAAAGAAGAAAATAGTTTTCTCCCTTGATTTTCCTCTTGCTTTCTGCTACGGCCCACCAGGAGTTTTGGATCAGGTTGAAAGATGAGCCCTAGGGATTTTTTGGGGTGCTGCATCACATGGATGGCTAAGATTTTGGGCTCACATCATGTGCGATGAGCCATGAAAAAGTGCTCATGAGTCTCTCTCACGAAGAAGTGCCCAGGTGAGCATTCCTCTATATATATGTGTGGTGAAAGATCAAAGAGTTTAAAATTTTCAATGAGACAATTATCCCTCATTCATGGTGAGGCCCATCATACGTAGCGGTTTTGAGTGATGGAAAATGACCTGACATGCGCCATTACTGTCCTTCCAATAGTAGGGATGTATTCTAGCAATCTTCTTTCATCAATTACACTGATTGTGTGCATGACTTTTCCAACATGTTTCAAACACTTTGATTTTGTATGGTCCACTAAGTTTTGATATCTGCTTTCGTTTCCATTACAACTTTATTAAGGCATGTTAGTTTAGTAGTCAAAAGGGTTTAAAATTTTCGCATTGTGGCCTTATTGCATAGTTGAAAAAATGAAAGTGGAGATGCCCATGCATTTTGTTTCAGGGCCTGCGATGTGGATGGCCTGGATTGGTATGCTTGAATGACGCGTGCCCCGTGCAAGCATGTGCATGACCTACGACACTCTTGCAGATGAGGAAGGAAAAAAAAAAAGGATAATTGTAAACACCTTGTCTATTTTATGACAATTGTAAAGGCCTCCTCTACATTTTCACCTTTTTATAGATACCTCCCATCTGTTGTGCATGTTCTTTGTAGGTTTCCCTTTATCTTTTGGGCAATATACTTTTTTACACCTATCTCATAGGCAACTAATTGTAGATGCGTGGGCACACCACAGTGCATTTATGTCATCCAACCCATTTATCATGGTCACAGACCATGAGTCATGGGCCCACCATGTGAATATGGTGGTTTCTAGTGATTCTCCACTGTTGTCTATGGTGTGGCCCACATGATAATTGGGTCAGCTTGATTTTTAGACATTCAATATTTAGTGGAGTTACTCTCCCGAATGGGTTGGATAGCATTCACACATCATGATGTGACCAACAACCAAGCAAGGCAACTCCTCATTGTTGGCATTTAGTGCAATTTCCCCAAATAGAGGGATGTGTTTGCAATAATCCAAAAAAGAGGGAGTTTAAACAATTATTATAAAACAGAGGAGAGGTATTTACAATTAAAAAATGTTAACCCTTCAATGTCGGCCTGGAACTGATTTTGTCTGGGCCACGTCTTAATGCCACCAAAACCGTACCTTGCCACTTTCAATAATTTTCCTGTGAAAAAAGAATATTGGACAATAAGGGATGCACGTGGGAAGCACACGTGGAAACGAGCATCACGTGTGTGTATCGGGACGGCTCATCACGATCCCCACTGGGTAGATGGCATCTCTAGAAAATAAATGAATAGTCAAGAGAAATCGACAAATATTCATACGTGTGGGCCACCTGACGACCAAATCTACTGATGGGCGGCTCCGATTTTAAAATCCTCTGTCACCACCACTCAATAGAAAAAAGAAGAAAAAAAAAGATAGCAATGGCAATTAGGTCATTCCACGTCCTAAGAAGCACTTTCGGGGATTTAAAAAACTGGAGCGATTGTCTGGTAAAATCAAAATTCCCAACTGAATTTCAGTTAAAATTAGAACTGAACACGAGCCAAAATAACTTACTTAGCTCGCTCAACTCGGCTTGAACCAGCTCAATTCAGCTATGTTTGAAGGTTGAGTACGATCTTAGTTGAGCCACTTCCCGGAGATCGAAAGGATTTTCAAACCAAGCTTGAGCTGACTCAAGCTTGATTTGACTTGAGTCTGCTCAACTTAGTTTAATATATATTTAATATTAAATATTTATTATATACATATATAATATAAATTTGTGATCTGAAAATGGTACATTTTTTCAAGCTCGGCTCTCAACTTGAAAAGCTTAAGCTTGAACTTGGCTTGAGAGCTCAGTCAAGCCAACTTGATCATGTCAGTACAGCTCAAAGGTCAGGCTAAGCCGAACACAAGCCAGGGTGGTCATTGGTCGGGCCTAGCTTGAACAGGGCAGAACTCAGCAGTTCTCGATGTACAGCTCTAGTTAAAGTTCACTCTGCACCATCATCAATCAGGAGAAATCATCCACAGCATGTGAACCTCATCACCAGTTCATCAAGATCAGACAGTTCTGGGAAGTGGGCCCCACTTGCTTTAGCTCATCTGGTGGGATTGAGCGTGGGACCCTTTTCCAATCACCATCTGATCTTGATCGCACACCACGATAAGATTCTATATGGGATCCGATGTTGATAGGATTCCCTGTGGCATCATATTGCCAATGATATTTGCAGAAGGGATAAAAATGCGATCGGTCACGCAGTTCAACCTTATTCAGGGACAGCAACTCCTCCCAACAGCTATCAATCAACAACCGTTCAAAATGCCAACACAACTCTTTAGTGATCCACAGAAAGAATCATCGTGTCATGGAATTTTATCATCTTTGATGCTTCTGACTCCACCTAGAATCTCCCCATCAATCTTTCGGCTCTTGTAGATTTTCGATTCTGTCCGATGCCGTGGGCCCCACCAAGATGCACCTTAATCGCAGTTCAAGAGGGTAAATCATTGGATGTTGGCCCCACCGCATACGAGAGAATCTACCATAGTGCGCTCTTTCATCCCGCATGCGCTCGTGCGATTAGCATTGTACGGGAGGGGCACGCCACGATGGATCTATCACACTGAACAACAGGACAATCAGTATGTTATTCGAAGATTTTTGAGATTTTCTTTTTTCACTGGTGAGACATGCTCGTGCGCAACTCATCTGAGTGGTATATGACTGTTGATCTGGTGGGCCACCTCATGGGCAGAATACAGCTCAAGATCAAGGGAGAGTTAGGCTGTGGCAGGCATCCAACATGTAGCTTAAACAAGGAATGCTAGTGTTTTTTTTTTTTTTTAATGGGTTAGTTCACACACCCCATTGTTAGTTCACACACCCCATTGTTAGTACACCCACCCACCCCTGTTAGTCACATCACAATGTTAACCACCCCCTCTATGGGAATTGAGGTCGAAACGAGGCTATCTTCATTCAGTCTCCCACTTGACCTATAGACCTGGTTGTGAATGCTAAAATTCATAACAGATAAATGGTCCATATTCAACCAGCAAAAATTGACAAACGGACGTTCAGAGTCATCCAATCATTGCAAACTTTGGTTCGTGGCTCATCAATGTAGCGGGCCACCTGATAAAAAGTCCAAATCACCACTTATAATCGCCACCTGCACCATGAGAAGGAAGCTTCGTATACCTCTTCTGTGTGCTACAGACTGGCATCTCTTCGTCCACTACTTTCTCGGTTTATTATCCATCTGGTAAAATTTCTCATCAGACAGCCAAACAGTACTTATATCCCCTCTTTCGGCCGTTCAATCAGATCGTTTTGTCCAAAAGCAATCTCCCATTAAAATAAAAATTGCCACTCCCCAAGGCTGGCCAGCTCAAAATCATAAGAGCACGTTTGGTTGCAGCAAATATCATGAAATATCAAGATATTTTGCATTTATTAGACTTACTTGCTGCAACCAAATGCACCCGAAACTACGTTTCTTCATCCACAGGTGCAAAGAAGACAACCTAACTTTATACCAGTCCATCCAAAACACATTCCTATTTCCCACAACCCACAACACTGCAATCCCCAACAGCATTTCTTCCTAAGCCCAGCTTCCGCTCTCTGTTCTTCACTAGTTTTTGGGTGGGACTACCCACTTTAAAAGCTTACTGATATACACCATGATAATAATGAAACCTGTCATTCAGGGGTCCTGATCAAGTTCACGTTTATGCACATGGGAATAAGGAACGACAACAAAGTAATCACTGGACTAAGAAATGACATGGCGCACATGTGCCAAAGTGGCAGATGCATGTGAGATTTGGGCAATTCATCAGGGGCACAGGTCAACACACCTTGACCCGAAAATCCAGCCAAATGATTCAGCAAGTGGGCAGGCATGTATAAGATGAATGGATGGAAGAAAATGACCAATAGTACACATTCGTTGGAGAGTGCTCGAGCCTGTCTTTTGCACTAGGTGCATTTCCATGGTGGGTTCCACATGATAATGGCCAGATCCTGCACACATGTGCATGTCTTCCTAGAGAGAGGCAGCGTGAGGCAGGGAGTGAACCCCCAACAGAACTGATGAATGGACGAAGAAGCTTCTTAAAGTTTTCTATAAACCAAGGTATGACACCGCAAAAGAAATTAAAGACAGGATTAAATACCTTCATTACTCTTTTAGTAGTACTAATGATTTTAGAGTCACCCTGCCGCTAATCTCACTCCAGGAGAGTCCGGGCAATTGGCAAGGTCTACATCAGGGCTTCCGCTCAATAATCACAATTATTTTACTTTGTAAATGAAAATAAATAAATAAATAAAGGGGTGCCTTGAGTGGTACTGGGAAGATGTGGGGGCCCACATGATGTATGTAGGTCATCCAATCCATCCATCAAATGCTCACTTCTTAGTACCCATAGATGTCAAAAGTGAGCCTGATCCAACACTCAAGTGGGTCACCACATGAGGAAAAATGTGAGCGGGGACGCCCACCCTTGATTTAAGCAAGGACCACCTGAATCTAAGATCAGCTTGATTTTCGGCCTCACCTTTCATCCAGATCAGCTGGATTTTATATATACAACATGTTGGGCGCTCCGCGCAAATCAAGGGTAAGTGTTCCCTCCCAACTTGTTCCCTGTGGTGTGGCCCACATGATTCATGGATCAGCATGATTTAAGGTACATTAGGGTAACACACACTGAAGCATATGATGGACGGGTTGGATTTTATGCATGCGTCATGCGAGCCCCACATCTGCCCAATACTACCACTGGAGTGTACCCCATAAATAAATGGGATATTGGCCTTGCTACGCTCCTAGCTTGTGCAAGCCTGGTGAAGATTGCTGCACAGTACCATCAAACTGACCACATGATGTGGTGTCCATTTTTTCTTTCTGAAGATGATCTAAAAATTCCATGACTACAGGATCTGTCCATGGTGCTCCAAATGGGGCTTCATCTCCTGCCACCCATCCAAGATGACCACCCTTCGGAGTAACTATCAAAAGACAGTTTGGGTTTTCCTGAAAACCATAGTTTCTATACTTCAGCTCTGATAGTTCAACCTTAATGTGTGTGAGAGATCAAAGTAATATAAACTTCAAGGAATGCAGCTTCAAAAAACAGCATGCCTACAATTATCGGAATAGCTATAAATTGATGAATACATGAAAGGCACAGAAGAAAATACTGCAAGAAAAAGGAGGCAAATGGAAGTAGGTAGCACGCCAGATACCAAGGGGACCTATTACATCTTACTCCAATTGAGTCAGAAACTTCTGTTTTAGTTATTTAGCATGTCTAAAAAATTGCAGGACACACACACACATATATATAATTTTGGGAACATGTACACTTCTAGCTTTAGAGTTTGTTTGTTTTTTTTTTTTTTTTTTTTTTTTTTTTTTTTTTTTTTTTTTTTTTTTTTTTTTTTTTTTTTTTTTTTTTTTTTTTTTGGTTTAGTACACACACACCCCACTGTTAGTACACCCACCCCCAATGTTAGTCACACCACAACATTAGCCGCCCCCACTTGGGAATCGATACCAAGACCTTAGTGTCGAAACGAGGTTATCTTCACTCAGTCTACCACTTGAGCTATGGATTGGGGTGTGACTCTACGTCAAGTTTTTCTATCTTGAATATTTTTGGCATACTTTGGATGAATTTCTATATGGAGGACTCTGTTGAACATAGCTCTAAAAGTTACTGAGTCAACTCAAAACTTGTCCTGGTCAAAGCCGTCCTTAGGAAACTCATTCTTGGGACTGACTCGGCCTGGACAGACTTGGTCGACTCAATGCGATTTGCAGTGACTCAAGCCAAGCCACTCGGCTTCTCAAAGTGGTATTTATTAAAACTAAAAATGTGCTGGAGATGGGAAATTGGAATCAAACTCATGATCTCTGTGAGGAGATGCAACACTAGATCACACAGTATATTGTTGTTAGATTTTTTTTGTATTTTATAATTACGAATCTAGTAATTTGTAATTATTAAATATCAAGTTGAATTGAGTTTTTGGGTTTTTCAACTATGTTGTTGTGGGAATATCACATTGATGAGCTCCTCTCATGTAAGAAATCAAGGGCTGAGTATATATCTCCAGTCTTGGAAGCTTGAAGGCCTGAAATGTGTGCTTTTATGTATTAATACATGTCCTACCAGAGGGGAATTCTAGGAGGACTCGATTTATATCTTGTCTGATGATCACCGCAGGCTTTCATGGGCTTTCTACACCTTGGATGCTCTTTCCTCCACTGCGATGATGTGGCATTTCCCACTCGTTTTCTCCACTGTGGATGCTCTATTATCCGCCCCATTGATGTGCTAACTTCTTTTACTCTTTACTTAAATGGGGTGATATTTTGTGAAATTTTCGCTGCCAATCTACACTTCCTCAAAAACACTCAACATAAGCAAGCAAAATAACAGCGCGAAGTTCTCACCAAGGATAGACATTTTCAATCCAGGAGCATATGATGCTCCAAATAGAGCAAGTATTGTTTGCCAAGAGTTTGCAACGATACCAACTTTGTAGATCAAAAAGCTTTTTGATTCATAAATATGAGAACTAGATGGTTTGGCAGCAGGTGAAGCATCGAACATATTTTGAATGGAAGATTTAGCCAACAGAACAAATCAAAACTATAGCTGATCTGAGATTTCTGCAAATCCAATGAGGTTTTAGTCTTAACTTTTTTTCAAATTTTACTAATATGAATTGCCACTTTCCATTCATGTCCATTTAAGACTTTGAGGGTGCTTTGTACTAAAAAGTGGGCTAACAATACAAGTAGCACTCACCTATAGTGGTCGAAGTTAAGAAACACTGCACAGGAGGGATACCCAATATGCAAATCAGCCCGTCAGTATATTATGAAAATAAGTTCTATATATGCCTATCCAGATTAAATAAACACATGGACATGATAAAACCATAAAGACAGGCAAGCAAAATGGAACAAATATTACACATAAGCTATGCAGATGCTATATAACAAGGAATTGACATTAACAAGAAATAAGATAATCCATGGATTGGGAACATCATATACCTTGATGTCATCACGACAAATTCCCCTAGATGGTGCAATTGGATCATTAGCAGCCTGCACATCATGAAGAACATGACACAAATATTGGCTAGAAGCTTTCCTACTCATAGTAGACCTCAAGCATTTGGCAGCATGAACTAACAATGGATTTTCAAATGCATGACCATGCTCATAAAAAAACAATCATTGCTTTGTCAGAAGAAGATACAAAACTGGTTATTTTGGAGTTTAGTCCCCCAAAAATCATACTTCTAAATATCATTTTCAAGGATATTTGACGGCTAAACACACAGCTAAACATAACCTGGCAGGCTAGAATGTGTGTATGATATTTAAAAATCATACTTTTTAAATATCATTTTCAAGAATGTTTGACGGCTAAACACACAGCTAAACATAACCTGGCAGGCTAGAATGTGTGTATGACATTTATCAGGTGGGATCTAAATGTAGATCATCTGGCCAAAAATTCAGATTGGTCAACTATCAGGTAGGCCACACATGGATGAAAACAATGGACAATAAAAAAGAATTGCATGGATGAAAATAATCAGCAGTCTAAAAAAAAAGCTTGCAAGGAGAGTTCACTGTTTTTGTCCATGTGCGGCCTACAGGATGGTTAACCAGCCTGAGTTTTTGGCAGGATGATCTACAAGGTGGATCACACCACATGCATTGATGGATGTCATACATACATGCTAGGTTCGCACAATTAGCCACACATAGAGTTGCATGTGGAGGGGCGCGCCTGGGTTAGCAAGCTTTGTTTCCATTTAAAGATGCTCCATTTTCATGTTTAAAGACATAATGTTTGCATACGTCAAATACATTTTCCTTAGCACGATCATCATACCACTTCCTACTAGTCTAGAAATCACGTAAATTCCCATACTTTTTTTTCTTTATTTTATTTTTGAGAGATAAATTCCCATACATTTAAAATGGTCCATTTACTTATCCAATGCAACCCCAAAGCAGCCAAGATCAAGATATCCAACTTGTTGATTGGGTTATCCATGATATTATAATGAGTTTTGTCATGAAGCCGTTTGGTAAGAAGATTGCAACGTCCCATGAGGCATCCACAAGAAATTATGAGCAATGACTATATAAAGCATGTATGGTGGTGATCGGATTGAGGGCTAGTTTGCTCATTTTAATGCTTAATTGAAACAGTTCATTAGAATTAGAAGCCGTAGAATTATGTAGAAGTAAATAAATAAAGAAAAAAAAAAAACAGATAGAGATAATGGAGAGAGAATGAATTAGAGTTACACCCTACTCTCTCTCTCTCTCTCTCTTTATTTATTATTTATTTATTATTAAAGGTAGCACAAGCAGGGACTGAACCATGGATCAATAACACACTAAAATGTCTCTACCAGCTCACCTAACAAGCGGGAGACGGTATACTTACAATATGATATTTTACTATTAAGTGAACCTAATTAACTAAATAAAGAGAAACAAGGACTAAGCTCAAGACGAGGTGGACTGTACCACCATACGGCCACTTATTTCACTCATCTAGGTGGGTCATACAATCATACGTCCCACATCCACGGTCATTAACACTCCCCCTTAAGCTAGAGCATAGATGTTATCAATGCCTAGCTTGGAATAAATACGGGCAGACAGGTTGTGGTCAAGAGCTTTGGTAAACACATCAGCAAAATGTAGAAATTCCACCACTAGAAACCTTTTTACATATGGAAGCTGCTTGATTATTCCAAAACAACTGCATTGGTAGGCTCACTGCGAAACCTTTTTGTTAAATGTAACAGTATTGTTAGAGCAGATTAGGGCATCTTCTTAAATTAAGAATATTTTATATTAGTTAAGACTTAAGAGGTATACCTGTTGAGATATCTATTGATCTCTTATCTCCTTTATATATTCTCCTCATTGCTAGTGAAATAAACAAGTTAAAATTTCCACAATGTAACCTTTTGTGGTTTAACATGGTATTAGAGTAATACCAATACCATGGACCCAACATTGAACCCACCTTTATCATCAATCTTAACCCTTGAAATCGCATTTGTGATCCCTGTGCATCACCCCACCAACAACTGCATCATTGTTCATTTGTGTCATTGCCATCAACATGCACAAACCTAAATCCATCACCCCACACTACCATGTTTGTCACCGAAAACCCATCAGTCTACCACCACCACTGCCCTAGCCATCACTGTCGAAACCCACCACAGCACTTTGTCCCCGTCGCTGTTGAAACCCTTCACCATCTTCAGCTTCTCAGGAACCCATTTGGAACCCATCACTATCGTTTCCATCATAGAACCACCACTATTTGCGCCGCACATTTGCATCCTCTTCTTCGGCTGCAAACACCATCATCGCCATTCCTCGTATCTGTCAAGTCTCCTTCATCATCATTTCTTCTACTAGCACCACCTCCTTCATTCATCATCGACTCTGGCCGTTGCCAACCATCCAATTGCCATTCTCGATGTTGACGTTTCCGAAACCCATTCAAAGTAGCGGTGGTCATCACGCGTTACCAATAGCGTCCTACCGTTGTAACACATCTTCCCTAATTTCGGCACAGCGCCCACTCTCTTCGTTAACACACCCTAAAGTCGTCACACGTCTCCCCACCAAAACCTCTCTCTGTCTAATCTTCACTCAAGCTTTAATGGCGAATCTTCTACAAAGATTCTTATTTCTTTCTTCACACCAAACCATTTAATGGCATCTTGTCAATCGATCCTCTCCTTCTCCTTCTTCCTTCTCCTCTCTTAGGGTTCTAGGAGGAGTTACTTTTAAGGCCTTCTATAGAATGAAAGGTCTTAGCAGGTTAGTATTGGTTGTCCAAATTCCAGCTCTCTTTTCGGTGTTTTAGGTGATTTTTGTTTATAGGTATTAGCCGACTTTTCGATATTCCAGTACTTTCTAGGCAATTTTTTTTTTTTTTTTTAATTTTAGAAATAGGGTTTTAGGTTGGGTTTGTGGGCTGGTTTGATATTTTGGCAACTTGTTTGGGTTTTGGAAGTGGTCATTATGGCGATGGGTACTACCTTAAGCTTTTGTTTTTTTTATTGTTAACAGAATCTAATCGTCATCGTATTTGAGTGTTGCTTCATCTCTTCCATGCACCTTTGACGGTGTAACTTTCCTATATCAGGCCTTTTGACAGGACATGTTTCTCGTTTGAACCGGGTCTACTTAATTTTTGTGCCAGCATTTGGGTCAAAGTTGTTTTTTGGGTCAAGCATATGGACCGGAAGGTCCGGAACCCGTTACCTCGTGTTGCCCTTATGAAGAGAACTTTCTTATTCTTTTTTCTTTTTTTTGTCAGAAAATCTATAGGTACCGGAAGAGCAATGATTGAATTCCCAGGCACTGGAACTTTGTATCCACCGGAAAAGTACTTGGTAAAATTTCAACCACCGGAAGTGCCACTAGATCATTTGTCAGTCGTTGGAAGTGTCAATGGTTGACATCCAAAAAGTCGTTAAAAGTGCATGCTCACCTCATGTTACTCGTTGGTTCGTCACCATTCGGCATTCACCTGACGCATCATTGTTGAATGTTTCTTTTACTTTCTAAATAAAAGTCCACACCTTTCAAACTCAAGTTCCTCATTTCATAGCACCTTGAACTGGAGGAGGACATTTAGAGTAGATTAGGATATCTTCTTAGATTAGGAATCTTCTATATTTGTTTAGAGGCATACTTGTTGAGATATTTACAAATATCAAATCACTTCTATATATTCTCCTCATTGTTAATAAAATAAACAAGCTATTTTATTAAAGAAAAGCATCAAGAAGGCACAAAAAACTATAACCTAAAGAAGAAAAATTACCATCCTCAAGAGCTTTTACACAAGTGGCCCATTCAACTACATAAAGATTTGCCCTTCTAAAGACCTCCATCGTCGAGCTACTGACATTCCGAAAAATCTTCCATTCCTTTTCCCCCAAAGAGCCCAAAGGGCAACCATCATAACATATCTCCAAATAACCCTTTCTCTTTTCCCAAACCCAACACCATGCCAAGCCAAAAGGAGATCACCTATTGTCCAACATCACCAATGACATTTTGAACAACCTTAGGAAGCTAATCTACACCTTTTGAGCAAGCGAGCAATGTATAGAAAGGTGATCAACTGATTCTACATTAGCCATGCACATCACACACACGTTGGGGATCACCATTGACCTTTATTGAAGTTTGTCAATAGTCAATACCGTCTTTCTTCCGACTAACCAAACAAAAGCAATTACTTTCGTGGGAGCACCATAGAACCACACATATGACATATGCACGCATAGAAGGAACAAACCAAGAAGCAACCCAATTTGTCTTTATTCTACATCATCCTATTACATTCCTCCGTCAACGAAGAGCAACTTTGGAGGTGTCCTTAAAGCATCACAAATTTCTCTACTTCCACACTAATCAAGTTCCCACGACAAGGAGACCAAACAATTACATCTCCACTAAAGGAAAAGCACCTAGATACTAGAATATTGCTTTCCAGAGAATGGAGCTCTAATCTTGGAAATGCAATCTGGAGAGGAGTCTCACCTACCCAAACATCCTTCCAAAATTCAATATTCTCCCCATTACCAAGGGAAAACCCAACCCCCTCTTTAAACTTAGACTTCAAACTTAAGACCACCTTCTACCATATCCCTAACACCCTATATAATGAAGAGTCCCTTACCTACTAGACTCCTCCTGACACCCATACTTGTTTGCAATAGTCTCTCTCCACAAAGATTCTTCTTCCAACCCAAATCTCAACAACCATTTTCCCAATAGCACAAGATTCATCTTCTCCAAGTCCCTAATACCAGCCCCACCCACCCTCCTCCCCCCATATGACTCGAACACCTCTTCCCAACTCAGGAGACAAAAAAAATTTATTTTCTTTTGTACCCTACCATTGGAAATCTCGCCTCGACCTTTACAACTTGACCAAGATAGATTTTGGACATCTGTAAAGGGATATGAAATACAATGGAATGTTTGACAATGCTGCTTTAATAAGAGTTAGCTGACCGCCTAACGACAGATACCAACTCTTCCATATTGCTAATTTCCTTCAACCCTTTCCACTACCATATACCAAAGAAGCTTTGTTAGTTTACTTATGAATAGAGGAAGACCTGAGATAAGTCGAAGGGTAGGTCCGCACTGCATCCAAAAATCACCGCCATCTATCTACCTCAATTATAAACATCCGAACACCCAGCATCTTGCTCTAGGAAATTTTAATTGTCAAACCCAACACCACTTCAAGGCATCTTACTAACATTCTTAAATTGTCCACAACAGTTATCTGCTTTGCAAAAAAGGATGGTGCAGATCGCCAAAGGCTTCTGTCAAGGCATTCTTTTTCCAGTCTCTTGTCCTTTCTCCAGCATTCTACCCAAGGCTTCAGTCACTACCATAAATAAAAGACGGAAGGGCGGATCAACCTTCCGAATGCCTCTCAAGCTTTTGAAGAAAAAAAAACGCCTTTGGGGGACCCATTGACCATAACAGAGAATCTAGCGAAACGGATACAGTCACTCATCTAACCTCTCCACTTCAAATCACACCCCAGCCACCCAAACATGTAATTCAGGAAGCCCCAATTGACATGATCATAAGCCTTCTCTATGTCCAACGAACACAATACATCTCACACCTTCCTTGCACTGAAAATCAATACATTCATGAGCTATAAATGCATTGTCCAATATCTATCTTCCCACTATAAATGCACTTTTAATTTTAGAGATGGCACTCGTCAGAACCACCCGAACTCTGGTTGCTAAGGTTTTAGCAAGGATCGCATAAGGTGCCCTAATCAAACCTCTAGTATGAAGTCCTTCAAACTTTCCACACACACCACCTTCATGATAATAGTAGAAAAGGATGCTCCTAATTTTGCCGATAACCGACCCCTTTCAAAGAATTCCAACATAAGCTCATTACGTAACTTTTCACGACTTCTCAAAACACCTAAAAGAAAGCCAAAGGAAAACCAAGCCTTATCCCTGGCCAAAGAACTCACTGCAACCTTGATTTCTTCCTCAGTAAACAACATCTCGAGCAAATCGGCCTCTTCATTAGAATCATGACTGAAATTCAGGTTGTCCAAACTTGGCCTCTTCCATCCTTCACCAATAATTCTTTATGAAACCAAACCACTGAATCGAAACTTGAACTTTTTCCTCTATCAGTTTTTCCTTCTACAACAACACTGCTAATCTTATTACTTCTACCCCATGCATTGGCAATGCTATGAAAAAATCTCGTGCTTTTCTTATCACCTTTCAAGCCAAGTGGCTCTCGATCATTGTCTCCACTTGATTTCTTCCTCCTTGAGGAAATTCGTATAGTCATGAGCAAGTGTTTGCATTGTCGGTATCGCTACAAGTTTCGCTGGCCGGAGACAAAGATATAATATCGTTATCGCCGATAATATCGCTGATAACCGGAAATTCGAGGAAACATGAGGAAAATAGTGGATTTTTTCAGTGAAACTCCAGGAAATACTTAAATACACACATTTGCTTATTCAAGAATAAAAAAAAAATTGCAAAAAGAATGCATTAAATAATAAGTTTTCATTTAAATAGTGGTAGAAACCAACTATGTGGATGGGACCCTGACAGTAGGGCCCACCTCGATGTATGCATTGTACGTCTACACTTTTCATATGCTTTTCTAGATTATTTTAGGACATGGTCCCAAAATCGAAGCCAACACATGCTTCAAGTGGACAACACTACAGGACACCATGGTCATTGAACTTCCACCATTAAAAGCTTCCTGGCATCCACCGTAATGTTTATTGACCATCCAACCTATTGATAAGGACATACAGATCTAGATGAAAGGCAAAAACAAATATCACCTTGATGTAAAACTTTTTGTGGCCGTTTTCAGCGGTCATTAATCACTTTTCCTGTAGTGTGGTCCACCTGAAACTTTTATCTTATTCATTTCTTAGACTATGGCCTAAAATAAGCTGAAAAAACATATGAACGGCGTGGATATAAAATTCATACATCGAGCTGGGCTCCTACAGTCAGGGGTCCCACCCACACTGGGGCGCGGATTGCTTGCGAAAGCCTTTGGCAGGCATCTCCTGCGCAAGGAATTTGGGTGGGGGCCACCGTGAGGTTTGTGAGAAATCTACGTCGTCCAACCGTTTTGTGAGATCATTTTAGGCATTGCGACTGAAAATTAACGGCATCCAAAACTCAAGTGGGCCGCACTAAAGCAAAAGGTGTGTAGGGAAATTCTTACCGTTGAAACCTCTATGGGGTCCACAGTGATGTTTATATGCCATCCATACCGTTCATTATGTCATTCCTACTGAGATGAACTTAAGACACAAATATTATCCTGATTCGAAACTTCTGTGGCCCCACGAATATTTTAACTGTGGAAGTTCAATCGTCATGTTTTCGGCCCACTTAAGTCTTGGATCCCGTTCAATTTTGGTCGCAACGCCTAAAATGATCTCACAAAACGGTTGGACAGCGTAGATTTCTCGGAAACCTTACAGTGGGCAATCCGCACCCCCCACATTGCTGGTTCCAGGGTTTCACTTGCGCTCCGCCTGTACCGAGTAAGAGACAGACGGAGCTACGAGGGGCTGTATGGGGCCTACCATATTATATATGATTTATCCATGCCGTCCATCCATTTTGATAGGTCATTTTAAGACCATATCCTAAAAAAGAGGCAAAGTGAAGCTCAAGTGGACCACACTACAAGTGATTGAGTTATTTGCCATCCAACCTGTTCAAAACTTTATAGGGCCCATCATGATGTTTATTTGGCCATCCAACCTGTTCATAAGGTCACATAGACCTGAATGAAGGTAAAAAGTAAATATCAGCTTGATCTAAAACCTCTGCCCCTATCGAAAAGTTATCAATGGTAAGCGTTCAATCTCCACTGCGGTGTGGTCCACTTTATCTTAAAAATGTCTCGTTTTTGGACTCATACCTTAAAATGATCTTCCAGAATGAATGGACGGATTAGATAAAACATATACTTCAAGGTGGACCCCACAGAGCCCATGACAGGACCGTCCATCTCGAGCTAATGCGACGCAACCCGCATTCGTAAAAGGCTTTCAAAGCCATTTTCTAAACAGAAAAGGGTTCCAAACCTTTTGGAACCCTAAAATCTCTCAACAAATCCCTAAATTCCCTCAATCAAACCCAAATCTCCCAGGTTTTTGCCGATTTCTTGCCGAAATCTCCTTTGCAATTTGAATCTAGCATCCATTCAAAGAAAAAAAAAATAGGGAAATCAGATTTTGTGGAACTTACGGCGCACCGCTATGAATCGTTCGAGTGGCCCACCAAATTATACTTCCAATCACGCAACAGGTACCGAAATCCCCTCTGGATTGAAATCTTTTCCTTGTTTTTTCCTTTTTTTTCGATTTTTTCAGTAATTACGCAAGCACGACATTGTCTACCCTTTTATTGTTGAAACTTGAAATTATCTTTGTGATTTCGCAAAAAATCGTGCGATATCATGCAATATATCGCACGATACATATAAATCTTTTTTTTTTTAATTTTTTAGGGATTTCCAACGGGTTTCGTCAACCATTTCTCGCCAATATGCTCATTTTCAATGAAAAATCGATAAAATCGCCTAAATATCGGCGATATCAGGAAGAGAAACGAAAAAAGGGAGTTTCAGTGTCGCAACTCCAGCGACACCGATAATATCGGCGATATTATCGACATTTCGTCGATAATGAAAACACTGGTCATGAGATAACTTGACCTTTACAGCTTTTTCCTCCTCTGTTAACTCCATCCCTTCCACCTTAATATTGATAGCTTGAATACCCTTGAGGATGTTTCCAATTTCAACTTCCTGACTCCCCAACACCTTCCTCTTCCAAGCGTTGATTTCACCTTTTAGAAGCTTGAGTGTTTTACTTAATCTAAAGCCAACCACAATAATCCTCCTCTATGTCTATGAGAATAAAACAATGGTCGAATACAGACTTCGGCAAACCCCGTTGGGATACAAGCGGGAATTTTTTTAACCAAGCCGACATCAACAACATTCCAATTCTGGACATAACAACCATTTCCTATTCATTTGTCCAAGTTAACATCACCCATCCGGAGGTCGACCAACTTGTGCAAAACCCACCCACTCCGAAAATCTTTCATACTGCATAACTCTCCTACCGCTAGATTTTTCATGAGTAACTCTTGTCACATTAAAGTCGCCCCCGCGCACCACGGAATGTCATACCAATCACAAGTTGAGCTAAGCTCAACATATAACTCAAGTCTCTTCGCTGCCAGATTCGGCCCAGACACAACTATGAACGTCCATTAGAAACCCATCATCACATCCTTCAATAGTACCGTAATAGAGAAATTTCCACTCCATTCCTCCCCAACCTAAACATTTAATTCCCATGCAACCACAATCCCCCTAATAGAGTTAACAAAGTCAAGGGCCACCCAGTCTTTGGAACTAATGACCCATAAAGAATCATCAGCTTCTTGTAATAGCCCAAAGCTTGGTTTCCTGGAGCGCTATCAATTGAGTCGTTCATCATTGACAAACATCTTTGATCTACCCTCTTTTCTACTAACAACCTAGACCCCTAACATTTCAACTTAAGATCTTCATTAGGGCACCAATTTTCCCCTCCTGCCCTTCCTCGCCCCTCCCAAGAAACCTCTAGAATCGTAATTAACAACTAAAGCAGGACTTACTAGCTCTCTGTGACCTTTTGGAGATCTTTGAACCCTCCTTTGTGGCACTAGTTGCATCTTCTCGTTACCTCATTCCTCAACAGATTTGAAGAGAGTAATGAAATCCTCGTCATAATCACCGAAGGTAACACGACCATCTTTCCCACTTGGTTCATCGCATCCCTTATCCACCACATCCCTCTAGCCATTAGGACATAACTTGCTTTCCCTGTCTTCAGCAAACAAGGCATTCAAAATTAGTTACATAACAGCAATGGTTGTAATAGTTACGCATTACAGGGCCAAAACAACCATTAAGAAAAAACTAGCCATAACTGCCCTATAATGGTCCCATAACGGCCCTATAATGGTCCAAAAACATTTTTTTCTTAAAAATAAAAAGGTCATAACGACCATATCACAATGGAAACAGCAATGGCCATAACGGCCACCGTTACCGTTATGGAACACCTTGTCAGCAGATTTATTGGAATGTCCTAGATGATTTTGAATGATGCCCACCTCCGCATCACTTTGGTAGCCACCTGCAAAGGCGCAACGTCCAATACCTCCCTTAGGAGCCCTCCGTTGCTCTGGTTCCTTGATTTGCCTGCTCTACCATCTCTTTTCCCCGCCTCCAACTCGCCTTCTTGAACAACTACCACCATCGCTCGAGCCACCCCTTCGATATCATCCACTACACATCCACCTCCACCATCAGAACGAGGGATAAGCCCACTTCCATCTCGAGCACAAGAGTTGATCTCGAAGGGATCAAATCCCACCCCTAACCAAAACTCCCTTTAGTACCCCCATAAGCAACATCGAATGTAGGACATACCTAGGTTGAGACCAGTGTTTTAAATTGCGAATAGCGTGTAGCATAGCCTTCACCCCTCTGAAGCGTGAGGCGTAAGCTACATAGCGTGTAGCGTAAGCTACACACTACTTAGATTTTTAATCAAGGGTGCACTTGGTTGCACCAAATTAGATGATTAATAATAAAATTTAACAAAATTTCATATATTTGGTGCAACCTAAGGTAATAGCAATGGGTAATGATTAAGTACAAAAGTGAAGAAAGAGCAACAAAACTGATTTAAAACTATTTCTTATATTATTTTACTAAAAGCATTGAAAAGACTAATGAATTTTCATTGAAATAGAAAAATGTAACAAATCATTAAAAACATTATTGATTTTATAGTGAAAAATGACTTTTAATGTGAGCTATGTAGCATGTAGCGTAGTCTATGAAGCATGTCGCGTATCCAAATTAATCATCATATAGCGTAGGCTACACACTACTTAAGCTATTTTCATGAGCTATGTAGCGTTTAGACTAAGCTACGCTACGTAGCGTAAGCTACACGCTACGTAGCATAGCTATTTAAAACACTGGTTGAGACACATACCTCGTGCCAGATAAAAGAACTTCACTCATGTAATATTTAAGATCACATGTCACACAAGTCACTTGATCACACGTTGCACAAGTCACTTCAGGAGAGACTTAAACATGAGCCAAAAGAGGCATGCACGAGGCTCTCATCTAAGCTGAGAAAAGGACACATGGAGAGCTCTCAATGTGTCCTGACAACTGCTTTCCATGTGGCAAGCCCACCTCTCCCCAACCATCGAACAAGACACCTTCATCTACCTCCACTGCAGCATTGTCAGTTGACTTTCTATGCATCACCTCTCTTGAGGCCTCTGCGTCACCTATCATTTGTTGACTAATCGACAAGTTGCACATACCCCCCTAACATTTGGTGCTCCACCAGGCCACTGAAGATGTATGCCTTCACCACCCATCTTTGCTCCTGTGCACCTCCTAGACTAGCCCTCCTACACTGTCCACCACTGCAACTTCCCCCCACCCCTCTCATGCCCTATCACCTCCTTCACCACCCTAACCAACACCCTCTCCTCCCCAACCTCGATGGAGTTCCTCTTAGGGGTCTGATTTCTTCCTCCTCGCACAAATTCTTGCCATCCTAATCTCAGCTCCTTCGGTCTAGATCTACAGCTACCGCCTCGCCAATGCACGAGCCAATCATCATGAAAACCTCCATGAACCAAAGCTCTAATGGCAACTCCCATACCTGGTATCAAGCCTCCTCCCATCCAAACGGTGATCTATCTACCCACTTACAAATTCGCTCCATAGGGCCGTCATTGAAAAGAACCCCGACAACAAGGATTCTATCCAACTACACTTGCAGGCTGAGAAAATCCATACCTCATTCCCAATGAATGCCTTAAGAATACAAGCACCTTCTTCCACTCCCTCATAGTAAAAAAATCCATTCTTTTTTCACCTCTTTGACGAATACTCTAGCCTTCACCTATGCCACCAAGCTCCACTGAAGCGCTTCCCAAGCGTTTTCCATCACCTTCAAGCGAACCCTCACCATTGAACGAGTGTTGGAATCTTCCATCCATATCCACCTCTCCTCTCCCTTGTACTTCAAGTGGACTCTCACCACTCAACCAACATTGAAATCTTCCCTCAATATACACCTCTCCTCAGTCCTCCCCCTTGTACTCCTCCTTTGGGTACCTTCATCCTTCCTACTCCACCCCAATGAGCAATGTTGTTAAATGGCATCTGTGGTACCATGCAACCCATGGGGACCATGCTCATATGCAATAGCACAATCACATATGCCATTGCACAGCAAGTCAAAAAAAAAAAAAAAAAAAAAAATCTCGAACAAATATAAAAAATCAAAAAATTAAGAAAACATTATGTAAAAGTACGACGTGTAAGGAATTGTTTTTATAGTTTTATTACGAAATTCATTAAACCTTTGTTATATTTATTACATCTATTAGACTATAATAAGTCAACTAACAAGTACTCAAATGAATGTTGTATGAGAGAGAGAGAGAGAGAGAGAGAGAGAGAGAACCATCTAGCCTTGTAAGAGAGAGCCTTCTAGCCTTGTAATTTGTAAGCACCATGTAAAGTATAATAAAAGCCTTGAACGAGAAGAGCCTTATCGCCTTGTAGTGTTGGAGAGTATTAGAATGATAATCTAGAGTATTATTGTATTAGAAAGAGAAATTTAGAGAGAATACAGAGAAGAGAACTAGAGCAAGAGTAATAGAGTAAGAGAGTATCAGAACAAGAGAGTAAGAGGGTAAAGAATGTGCAAGGAAGATGGGGGTGGGAGTAGCCTAATTTATTAGCAAAAATGGAAAGAAAAAATGAGAGAGAGAGAGAGAGAGAGAGAGAGAGAGAGAGAGAGAGTGCCCAACGGTCATAAATATGATCATTGGGGGATTATGACATAATGCAATAGTATAATTGCATAAATATGGCATATGAGATTTTACCCTTTTATATGCATAAAATATCGTGTGTAAGTATGACATATACGATATACATTTGAAAACTGGCATATGTGATCGCATATGCACATATCGATCGCATTTGATAACACTGGTCTAGAGTTTTATCAGCCACTATATCCTCGTAGGATTTGCCAATACCTTCTCTACTCTCCCCTTCTCTCCCTGCCTCTATACTCTTTGTCGAACCTCCCTCTCCTCCTTTTAAAGGCTACTCAATTTACCACCTTTGGTGGCCTCCTTCACCGAACTCACAAAAACCTGTATAAAATGGAGCTCAGTCCACCCCTCAAGGAAATTTTCCACAAATAACGTGGGGAGCTCAGATAAGGGCCTGAAAGAACTACCACCCCTTCCTATCTTCGGCCTTCTTCTCTTCCCCACAAGCACCCATTCCCCTTCCTTCCCTCCCTTTATAGCTCTCCCCTCCCAACTTACTGTGTTCCCTCACCTCCCCACAATCGAGCCCCCTTCCCCTCCTACTACCCCCTCAGTAATTCTCTCTTTCACCATCCCTATCTCATCACCTCGAACCTCTACCCTTATACTCCCTCTCACCTGACTCGTATCCCCATTCCCTATCCTTTCCCTTACCCAACTTCAATCCCCTATTCTTTGCTCTCCTCTAGCTTCAGACGACAATCTCCCTTCCCCGTCATGGCACTAGTTTAAACTTCTTCACACTTGTGCCTGAATCGTAATGGTAACGGTAGTAGCTATTATGGGCCTACGACCTCCGTTATCGTTCTTAAATACCTTGGCTATAACACTCTGCTTTTTACTCTTTCACGTGACCGAATTTCCTCCCACAAATGTGCAGTACCAGGTAGTAAACCACCTATCCATCGAGGAGCTTGCCCAATCTGCATCAAAATAGCCTACAACTTGAAGATGATTATTCCTTTTATATAAAAATTCCCTGGCCTAGTGTTCATTTAAGATATCGCGAAATTCGAACAACCACATCCATGTAAGGCATCCTAGAAGAACTCATAAAATGACTTACCACACACAATATATAATATAGTTGGCCTAGTGATTGTTAGGTAGATAAGTTTTCTGAACAATCTTTTATACTTTCTTGAGTCTGCAACCACATCTCATTAATCGCTAACTAGTTTATGATTTAGATGCATTGGTGTATCAACTATCTTAATACTAAGAACGCATGTTTCTATGAGCAAATCCAAAACTTATTTTCTTTTAGATAAATTAATACCCTTTTTTTATCTAGCAACTTCAAGCCCAAGGCAATATCAAAGATAACCCAAATCTTTCGTAAGGAAGTGACACTGAAGTGTCATTTAAGATGCTTCTTAAAATCCTCAATTCCTTTATCATCACTCCATGTGACCACAATGTCATCGACATATGATATAATTAAACCCAAGGCGCCCCTTCGTTTGAAGACAAAATGATCAGCATGACTTCAAACAAACTTATAGACAAACACAACTTTACTGAATTTATCAAATCATGCACACGATGACTACTTTAACCCATAACTCACCTTTCTCAGTTTACAAACCTTATCTAACTCCCCCTTAGCAACAAACCCAAGGTGGTTACTCCATATAAACCTCCCCTATGAGATCACCATGAAGAAAGACACTTTTAACATCGAGCTGCAAGAGGGGTCATCCATGATTAACAATAACAGAGAAAGACGCAAATGAAATTAGGCTTGGCAAGAGGAGAGAAGGTTTTGACATGGTCAATGCCGAAAGTCTAAGTGTGTAACCCTTAGCAACCATTGAGCCTTCGTTCAAAATGTGTCATCGGGCTGAAATTGAATGGTATACACCCACTAACAACTAACAATACATATACCGACGAAAAGACTAGTTAACTCCTAGGTGTCATTCTGATGAAGTGCGGCCATTTCTTCTTTCACAGACTACTCCCACTCTTTATGAGACAAGGATTCCAGGTAATGATATAGGAACAGAGTAAGATAACAAAGATAGGAAAAATCTACAAAAGGTGGAAGACAAACAATGAAAAGAAACAAATTTGAAGATCAGGCGGTTGGTACACACACACTCAGCTTTCCTCAAAGCAATAGAGATATCAAATGAATCATGAATATAGGTAGAGTGACTGGATCGACAGGCTCAGAAGAAGATATGATAGATGGCACATCATGGTTGGCAACACTATCTCCCCGTTTTCATCGGAAGTAAATTTTGAGTGTAAGAGTAGTGGGAATGGACGAATCAGTGGGAGTGAGAGATTGGATAATGTTTTCTTCAATGGTAATAGACACATGCACTTGTGGTGAAGCTTCCAAGTCAAGTGATCTACCATCATTTGAAAAGAATGGAGTAAACTCAATAACATTTGCACAAATACATTATCTTTGAAGACGAGGACTATGACACCCATCACACCTTCGCATTCTAAAATACTCTAGAAAAATACATTTAACAATGCTAAGATTAAATTTATCATGGTCCGACTCCAACTGATGAACAAAGCATACACACTCAAAAACCTTTAAGGGTAAAGAGAAAAAATGGAATACCTAGAAACAAAACTGCACGAGGCAACTGACCGAAAGCATTCGATTGAACTGATAACATGTTGTTAAAACCGCATCACTCCAAAAGCTTTTTTGGAGCATTCATATGAATCAACAAGGTATATGTCACTTCAAGCAAATAACAACTTTTTTTGTTCTGCAACACCATTTTGTTGTGGAGTATGGGCACACGATATTTGATGCAAAATACCATTTTCAGATAAGTACAAGCTAAACGAATTTGATATATACCCCTTAGCATTATCTAAACGAAACACGGAAACTTTGGAGTTAAATTGATTCAATACTTACATATGAAAGATCTTAAAAATAGAGAACAAATCAGATCGATCTTTCATTAATAAAGCTAAGTCATTTTTGAAAAATTATCAATAAAAGTAACAAAATACATAAACCATGACGAACTAGAAACTTTAATATGTCTCCAAACAAAGCAAATGGGACTAGACTACACATTTCCACACATGGTGGAAAAGTGACCTGATGATGCTTTACTCACACACTTCGCATTCTAAAATCGACACGGATGATAACGAAAGAATAAGACTTTTGAGAATTTTCAAGGATGGGTAACTGAGATGACAGTGCCATTAATAAGAAGTTATTCTATGCCACTACTCCAATTACTTCACGATCAAGATAGTAAAGCCCACTATATTCATGTCCTCCACCAATCTTTTTCTTCATCTTTAAATCTTGAAAAACACGATGTAAAGGATAAAAATTCACAAAGTAGTAGAGTGATTTTGTGAATTTAAACTAAAAGGAAATTTAGGTACTTGGAGAGCAGATGGCAATAAAAGAAAGGGACTTTGATGAACAGTATACATTCCGCATGCTTTTGACTTGGTACCATCTGTAAAAAGTAACTGATGAACTCCACAACAACGTATCAATAGAGAAAAAAGCACTAAACTCACTTGTCATATGATTAGAGGACCCAAAGTCAACAACCCATGGAGCAGAGGACTTAGACCCTAAACAAGTCATACCTAAGTTCACAACTATGGTTATAGGAGTGGAAGCAGTAATAGAGATAGGTTTATTCTTCAATAACTTGGAATACTCATATTTAGTAAGTGTGACTATGCTAACAAATGTACTTGGTTACTAAGATGTAGGAGTAGAACTAGTAGAACAAGACCCACTACTCTCTTCAATTAAGATGCCTAATTTGTCCAAGTTGGCTTCCCATGGAGGTCCCAACATTTTCAACAATTTGATTTGTAAGCCCACAATGACTACACTTCTTAGGTCCATGACATCCTATTGCATCACCACGACCACCTTAATTACCTTTGTCACCTCCTTGATTACCTTAGCCACCATGACCACCACTTCTGCCTCGTCCATCAAATGATGCCATTGCTAGAGCAGAATTATCACTAACTACACCCAAAAGGTCAAGAGATACACATTAAAGGTGAGTATAAACTTCATTTAGAAATAGAACATCCTTGCCACCCAAGATCTATGCATGCACTGGCTCATATTCTGGTCTTAAGACAAGAATTTAGCCTACACAAAACTCCCCATGTTGCTGACATTGTTTCTCCAAATCACTATTAAGTAGTGATACACATTCAGCTCCTACATTCCTCCGAGTTCAAATAATAATCACCAAGGGACTTAACTCCTTGTTCGAATGCAAAAATCTCTTCAAACAACTTATATGTACGAGATATATTTTTATCAGATGAATATCTCTCTTGTAATGCATCCCACACCTCATTTGCAATATCTAGAAACATTACATTTCCACTAATAGATGTTTCTATATTGTTCTACAACCACGTCATAATCTAAACACTTTCTTAGATCCATTGGCCGTACATGCTATCACTTTTATCTGGTGTCTCCTAGGTTAAATTTTAATTTGCCTTTGGCCATAGAAAAAAAAAAAGGAACTCGAATTGATTTAGACTGTTGGCAATAATTTGCCCCATTTAGTTTTATAGAGGTTGTTTTAACTCCTTGGAAATCAGATGGATTTAGTAACCTAGGTCTTTGATCACCATTCGACGCCATTAGACGAAGAAATTAAAGAGAATATCACAATGTTTATACGAATGAGGGTTGGCTTTTTCAGATACAAGAATGCTCAAATTGCATGCTCCATCCAATGTACGCACCAGACTGACAAAATAATCAGCCCATAGGATCCCACCGAACACAAGAGCAATGATCATGAAAGCGGCATTCACACTATCACATGTTGACCATTACAAAGGACCCGACACAAAAAAAAAAATGAAGAAGAAGAAGAAGAAGAAGAAGAAAGAAAGAAAGAAAAAACTCAAGGTTTCGTAGAGAACTTTCAACACGAGGGAGATATGAAGAGCAACAGGGGAAAAGAAAATGAAGAATTTATGAGATAAAAGGGATAGAAGAGTAGGTAGTGGTGTAAATCAGAATGGAATCCCGCTTTAATACCATGTACAATTATGTATAAGTGAAAAGAAATAGAAAAGAGAGAGAAAAAGAGATGGAGAAAGAGAATGGAGAGAGAATGAACTAAGCTACACACGCCCCCAGACTCTCTCTTTATATTAAGGTGAAAAGGAAAAATTCCGAAACCACCCTTACTTAGAACATGACATTTTAATATTAAGTGTACCTAATTGACTAAATAAATAGAAACATGGACTAAACTCAAGACTAGGTGGGTTTTACCACTGCATGACCCCTTATTTCATTCATCCATGTGGGCTATACAACTGTACAGCCCACATCCACAGTCACTAACAGAAGCAATTTTTGGTTAGGACTATATTCGGACTCCTTTTGCTTTGAGAAAAGTATATGAAGATGTAAACTCTCTTTTATCGATAATCAATGATGGTATTTTGAAAATAAAAAACAGAGTTTTCTTTGAGATTAAGCATGTGGTGATTCCTTTTGCCATGTGTTACCAATTTCTAGCATGCGTTGCTATCCGAGCATTAGTTGTCAGATTTTCTTATTACGTGTTGCTTTTCTATCTTGGGCTAAGGTGATCATTGAAAGGTACGTAGGTAAATTTGAATATCATCTTTCAATTTAACCACATCAAACGATCAATAGAGGGATCTAAGCACAGGTTAGGAAGGAAATAGACAGTGGATCAATGACAGAATTGCCTGATGATCAATGCCTAGATTAATGAGGATAACTGACTTAATCATGTGTTCTAAACCAGGGCATTCAAAAACAGTTACGGGACGTGGTGACATTGACAACCGTTACGTGTTGCAGGGCTGTAATGGCCATTACAGAAAAAAAGCCCTGTAATGGCCATTACAGCCCTGTAACAGCCTGAAACAGCTGTTATGAAGCCGATATAGGTTTTTCCAACAAAAAAAAAAAAAAGGCTATAATGGTCATTACACCCCATATCGTAACAGTAAAGATAGTAGCCATTATGGCCACTGTTACCATTATTAAATACCTTGATCTAAACCGATAGTTGAAAGTCTTAGGTTGAGATGGGGACCCACAACAACGTGGTCCATGATCATATGGAAAAAGTAACTGTGCAGCTAATCATGGAGTCTAGCACCAATAAGGCCAATCCAAAACTTGACCTTCATCATCAAATTCTGCTAAATCCGAAGATGATATTTGATTGGACATAAAAGCAACTCAAGCTGGTGGACATGTAGGACAGTTCTAACTCAAGGACAAGCTTCTTCCCGACAAGGAATGGTGCAACCCAAGAGCAGCAATGAAAAAGATATCGAATTAGTAGATTGGGTCCATGAGACTTTCAGATTAGTTCATGGGCCCAATGGTCCGATTGATCCACATGAAGACCCGATTGATCATTTGGGCCCATCTGGTCCGTAGCATTTTACTATTTCATATACTCAGTGGCTTTTCATAGAAATAAAAGGGATATTATTGGGCAACTGTCTATATGTATCCTTAGTGTTGTTACTTAATTTCTGGGCCAATTTTCAGCTACATCCGAATGACACAAATTGGTTGCTTTTGAAAGCCTATTGAGTTAGTTTTCAAATGAGCTCAAGATCATGCAATTTCTAACATGAATTGAGTGGATTATGACTTATGTTGGATTTGCGAAAGGGTTGTATATTTCTGATGAGATTTAGGGCCTGTTTGGTTTTCCAATTATAGCGGTAAATGGCTGTAAATGGGTAAAGATTAATTATTCTTGTAATTGTGGTGACATCACCTACATTTGACTGCAATGATGATTTTGCTACATTGTTTGTTTCGCCCAGAAATCACTGTAAAAATGGTGGTTTTATAATGTGAAAACGTAATGATTAAAATTTCCTTTCCTTTACAAGTGTATTTGACTCTTGATTTACGAGCCGTAATTATTCACTAAACAAACACCTGGAAATGATAATGATGGCACATTTACTTTGCATTTCATAGGAAATTGGAAAACCAAATAGGCCCCTAGGGATATTTCAGTCATTATTAATAGTTTATTAAAAATGCTACCAATGTGAGCTTTTGCACAATCATTTGAGTCCCAAGCCTGGAAAAAGGAGAAGGGTTGTGTCAGGAAATCAACCATCATAGAACTTTTGCCATATCCTTCTCATCATTAATAGTTCGTTAAAATAGATGATAGGGATTAAAATAATGGATGATTACTATTAGTTGGGCCTTCTTTTGCCTTGTAAAAAGTATATATGCGTGTAAAGACACTTGTATAAATGAATGGTGAATGAAAAAGAAAAAACTTTGTTCTTTTTTCCCTAATCTAGTGTTGGGTTAATTTTATGGGTGTGATTTGACCGGAAGTTCCAGGGTTGACATGACTTAGAAATCAGAACTTCAAGTTAGGTATTAAAGTGTGTTGCTTTGATTCATCTTATCCTGCATCATCATCACATGGTTAAAGAAAATGCTGATATTCAAACTTACGTACACATACTAATACAAATCACGCTTATGGGAAACACTAACCCACTTGACTGCTAATTTGTCCAGCAAAGCAAATCAAGGGCCACAGAACGTTTTTTTGGTTGTAATGAAATCCAAAGCTTAGGTGGACCAATCAGCAAGCACATGCATATATTTTTCCCATTCGAATGATTGGACATAAGCATTCCTCCAAAAATGAACAGATACTAAACATCTAGCTATTTTCACAATAAAGAAATGCTTCCAGTAGTCAATGAAAGGGAATGCTAATATAGTTCTAAGTTTCAAAGTTATTGAGAAGTAACCGATGATTTGGATTTTAGATTCCAACATAACACGGTGCGGAAACTTTACCTGGATGCACAATAAAGGCGTGCGCACGTCTTTTATGGAGAGCGAACTACTAGAGTGAAAGTAATAGTCGTCCACAGAATTGAAACCAAAGGAAACTGCAAAGAGTTACTGAAGGTGCTCTTAGAAACCTTCTATGGCTTATCATTCAACACAAGAAACCATATTTCAACACGGAGATAGCACATACCCCGTGTTAATCCTTCATCAAATTCTCTGACAGACCGTGCATTAGCTGCCAATGGGATGTTATATTCACCACCCATATCTTCAAATAGTAGAGCATGCCTGCAGAAAATCCAAAGAGGTACAAAGATAACACATTGCTAAGAAAATACTTTTCACAAACCATAATCTCATGCAGACTATCATAAAAGATGCAAAATCAGAGCATTAAGGATTACTTCTTGTAAATTTTACACAGAGATCTTGCAAGAGCTTTGTCATAAATGATATTGAAACCTTTATGGAAATCTTCATCGGCAATGACTAAATTGAAAGGATTGCATAAGGATACTGCCCCAGAGAGAGGGCAACCATTGGACTCCTGCAACAGACGTTATGTATGAGTAATGCAGCAAAGAATAAGAAAAATATAAAATATATGAAAGCAGAGGAATAATAGATTCCTTGACGATGGGTCCAGCATCATAGGTCTTCAGTCTACATGACTGCAGCCTGTGATTCAGTGATCCCGAAATAGAGATCCAAGGTGTTGACCTGATGGGCCCCTTAGACCCCACAAGGAGTACAAAAGGTTAGTCGTTGATGATCTAATGATCAACAGTGTGGAAATACACATGATTAGGAATCAATGGACCGCACATGTTAAGATCATCTAACTATAGACCCCACAAGGAGTACAAAAGGTTAGGAACAACTAACGATGGTCTAATCATTGAGCCATATGCCTCACATAGAAATACACATGGTTAGGATAGACTTACAATTAGCTCCACAAGGAAATGGTTGGAATCAACAGTGGGTCCCACTTGGAAATACACATGGTTAATGCTTATGCCTAGGAATTATATACTTGACCCTTGGATGTGTCATATCCTTGAGTAGGAGCAAGGGGCACTCATGGTTCAATGATCAGTCTGTTGATCTGGTTCACCCCAGCCATGCCCGAAAAGTCTCCAAAAAACCCTACAATGTGGGACCAATCAAATCAACAGGCCAATCACTGAACCATGGGCACTGCTTGTTCCTACTCAGGGATATTATACATATGCAAGGTTGAAACTATATAATTCCTCATGAAAGCAACCTATCAGCCAAGATTAGTCTTCACATGTTTTTAATGGCTTACCATAAGGGGACTCAAGGCATAGAACATTGAGCCTATGAATTGCATACCATCAAACACAATACATACCGCACATAACTCATTGGATGTTTGGACAGGAGATGGAGAAAAAGAGTAATCTTCCAAAAAGAAAAGAAAGAAAGAAAAAGAGTGAAAAGGAGTGTTGCTGGTACTGTGATTTTTTTTTTTTTTTTCGGTATACACCAATGACTTTTTCTATGAGTATATACGTCAACGAGTTCTGAGGATAAGGTCCTTGATAGAGTGGAATAGTGGAATAGGATTCATGTAGCCAGCCCCAATTTGTTGGGATAAGGCTTAGATGATGATGATACGTCAATTACTAGCAAAACCGGATTTGTAAAGAGATCCCAATAACTGGGTCAACGCTGTGGTAATGATAAAGGATGCATATTCAACATATATAAGATAGCATTTAGTATTTATCACTGTTTTAAATATCGACAATATCGGCCGATATATCCCACAATATATCTTGTATCCCAACTGTGCGATACGAAACGCACAGGTAGTGCCGATATATCCCACATGTTCGATCTGGTGATCATTTTCAATTTCCGATCCCTTTTTTCTTTTGCTGAAATTATGTTCAATCAGTGTCAAATGGTTACAAATCCATTGGTTCTTCATATCTTGCATGAAAAATCATGGAGTTGGAGCTTTGATTTCAATATCCATTGGTTCTTCATATTCTTGTTTTTTTTTTTTTGAAAAATTCCTTTAGCCAGTTGTCAATTGAGGCTAATTTCGAAGTATGTAGGAGTGTTTGATGAAATAATCATCACATACACTATAATTTCGAAATTTGAGTGTAGGTAGTCTGATTTGGGGAAAATTCAAAATTTCCCCAATTCTCTCAAATTGCTTGCAATGTTGCACTCCAAACATGAAATCAATCATCTATGAGGGCAGATCTACTGATTTGTTAAGTCCTTGTCAATTTTTGAAAAATAAAAATAATTTTTAATTAAAAATTAATACAAAGATTAAAATATTTTTTTTTTCTTCGAAATTTCCCTCCAACCAGCTGTCAATTGAGACTAATTTCGAAGTATTTAAGAGTGCTTGATGAAATGATCATCACATACACTCTAAATGTTATGCATTCAATTTGAATATAGTTGCATTAGTTCAGCCAGACAACACATAGCTTAGGATCCTATACAAAGGAAACCTACTATGTGCACTTCTTTTTTGAGTTGTTTTGATTTAAAAGTGTGTATTAAGGTCTCTTTTAACAATCCCTAAAGTTTAATTGAAAAATTAAACCATTTTCCCAATGTCTCATGTTTCCTAAAAGGTGCGATAAATTACCCGATACAAACGATATATCCTGTGCGATAACCGATATGTTTCTGTATCCCAAGGGCGCGATACGTAACGCGATACCGATATTTCGAACACTGGTATTTATTTATATTTCCCAAGTGATGCAGATCAGACATCACACGTGTGCATCAAAGGAGGGCCAAAATGAACCAACTTTAACAAACATGTGACCCATCCCCTATCATATGGAATCCAATTGGAGCGTGGAGCCTGCAAGTCCAATCAGGTGGTGTTAAAAATCCCTATTATTAAACAGTTGCTATTTTATTTTTTTTACACACACACCCTCACACCCACACATGCCACAATGGGTACTCGAACCCATAACCTGTTATTAAACAGTTGCTAGTTTATGGCCTGTATACCAACCATACAGCAAGTAGAGTCCTACATGGGCCCATATGTCTGATAGAGAGTTACGAGTTGGATTTGGATTCCTTATTTTAGACTCCTTAATTACTTCTTTTATTAGCAGTTTGCGTAGAATTGGACAGATGTGTTGACCAACAGTGTAAGCAAGAAAGAACCATCTAGGAACTTCTAGAATATTATAGAGGAACTTTGGCCTATATAAAGGCAACACATTTGAATTCTGAACATACGGCATATCCACTTGATTATTGAGTTGAATATAGTTATTCTGATTTTATTTTATTTTTTTTGTGGGGGGGGGGTGATTATGAGCATGTGTAGTACTTGAATACTAGTTGTAACCTAGTATGCTGTTGGCATCTACTAACAGTCCATTGTTTGGGCTTTTTAATCAGTTGTGAGGCATATTAGAGAGAGAATTGATCTGTAAACCAGAAAATAAACATCTCAATCCCAAGGTTCACAATTTTCTTTCAGTTTGCTGCATCACCACTCTTTCTTCCCATTTTCTTTTCTAATTTATATCATATGTTTATTTTTAACCAAAATAAAACTCACAGAAAATCATCCAATATATCACATCGAAAGATACATACTGGTCTGTGGCATGACTGGTAAAGTGCTTCAGCACTGATATTTTAGTCCTTCACTGAGCTAAAAGGGAATGTTAACCAATGTTTTAGGGCCTGTTTGGTAAAACTTATTTTCAGTACTTATAGCTAAAATGGACCATTTTCAGTGATTTTTTTTTATTCAGATCGTTTGGCAAATTTCAAAAATTAAGTGCTTAATTTAAATTTCACTGAAAATTTTTTATTTTTTTTCAGCTTCGCTCCTTTGACTTAAAACTTAAGACTTGATGCGGCAAGTGATTTAGATTTTAAATTTTTTTATAATGACAACTCTACCCTTCTATACGTAAATTCCCGTGCACATTAAAGGGGTAATGCATAGGCTAGAAGTGGGCAAAGTGGATGCGGATTAGCTATTGACGTCACTAACTTCTGTGGGGGCCACCATGATGTATGTGTTGTATCAACACCATCCATCCATTTGGAGAGACCATTTTAGGGCATGAACCAAAGAATGAGGCAGATCCAAAGCTCAAGTGGACCCCATCACAGAAATAGTGGGAAAGTGACGACCACCGTTGAAACCTTCCTAGGGCCCACCATGATGTTTTTTTTGAGATCCAACCTGTTCATAAGTTAACACTAACATGGAAGAAGGGAATGTTGTGAAGGCCTCATTACTGTGCATAGACAGGGTCCACCGACCGGTCGGCCAGTGGTTAGATTGGTGCAATTTGAGGTCCAATCTCTCTGGACGTTTTTTGGCTTTTTGAGACCGGTCGCCAGACCGATCGCTGGTAGCTCAGACCGGTCGCAGAGTGCTCAGACCGGTCTGGGGACAGGTCTGAGTTGAGACAGTGGACAGGCAAACTCCCTGGACGTTACGCGACCGGTCGTCCGACCGGTCTGCGATCTGCGGAATTTGATAGCGTTGAGCGGTTTTCGCGCTACTTGTTTCTAATTTCGGGTTTCCTCTTATATGTGTGTGTGTGTGTGTGTGTGTGTGTGTGTGTGTGTGTGTGTTTTCTAATCGTGTTAGACATTATTCTAAGCAATACCTAGGTGATCTAAATGGGATTAGGGTTATTGGGAGAGAGGATTGAGAGTTTTGAGAGCCTTGTTCATCTTTGGGATCTACTCGGGTAGTTCTAGCTTTATAATCATCTGAGATTCATAGTGGAGGTGTCGCTTTGTGCCGTGGTATTTTCCCGCAAGGGTTTTCCACGTAAAATTCGTGTGCTTTTGCGTTGTGTACTTGTGTGATTGCTTGTGATTGTTTTATCTTCTTCGGTGTTTCCGCTAACCGGATTTCCAACAAGTGGCATCAAAGCTATCGTTGGAGGGTTGAAGAAGAAGTTTTCTGAAACGATCTCATAGCTTCAAGTACAAAGTTTGACGTTGAGAAGTTCTCGGAAAAAAACAACTCTAAGTTGTGGAAGGTGAAGATGCGTGCCGTCCTAACTCAGCAAGGGGTCATGAACGCCCTTGGAAAGCGCCCTACCGAGATGAAAGATAAGGAGTGGACGAAGATGAATGAGAAGGCTATGGCCTCGATCCAATTGTGCCTTGTTGATGACGTCCTCTATAACGTCATGAAGGAGAAGACCGTTGTAGAGACATGGACCAAGCTAGAGAACATCTATGCGAAGAAGTCTCTAGAAAATCACATGTATCTAATGATGCAACTCTTCACTTTGAAGATGACGGAGGGGACAAATGTGGAGGACCACATTAGCACGTTCAACAAACTGATTTGCAAGTTGCTCGATTTTGGTGAGCAGATGAAGGACGAGTATCAAGCCTTGATCTTGTTGAACTCGCTTCCTAGTTCATATCATTCACTCAGAGACTCGTTGTGTGCAGGTAGGGACACTATTAGTGTCGAGACCCTTGTCTTAGCTCTTCAATCGAAGGCCATGAGACAGAAAAGCAGTGATACTAATTCATCCTCCGAAGCACTGTTTATGAGAGGAATGAATTCTAAACGAGGTAAAGGATCGTCGCGTTCTCGATCCAAATCGAAGGGCAAGGGCAGAGGCAAGTTGAAGTATTAGGGATGTGGCTAAGTTGGGAACATGAAGCATTACTGCAAGAGTCCTAAATATAAGAAGGAGAAGTCAGGTGATTCTTCTAGGGAAGCCAATACCGATGAAGCTAAGGAAGGTGGTAGTGATGTGTGCGAGGTCTTGACGGTGTCAAAGGCTGAATCTCTCTGCCATGAGTGGATCATGGACTCCGGGGCTTCGTATCACATATGCCCAGATAGGAGCGTCTTTACTTCCTACAGGGAGTATGAGGGAGGCTCGGTATTTCTAGGCGATGACTACGCCTGTAAGGTTGTGGGGATTGGTACTGTGTGCATCAAGATGTTCGATGGGATCGAACGGACCTTGACAGAAGTGAGGTACGTTCCTAGGTTGATGAAGAATCTGATCTCCCTTGGTGCACTCGAAGCATTGGGGTGCAAGTTCACCGGTTTTGACCGGTTCTGCAAAGTTTCAAAGAGGGCCCTTGTAATTATGAAGGGACAGGGCATGATAACATTTACAGGCTGATTGGGAGCATTTCAGTAGATGGAGCTGCTAGCGATTGTAGCGAATTCCACGTCTGCACATATGTGGCATGCACGGTTAGGCCACATGAGCGAGCGAGGCATGAAGGTACTCTCTAAACGATCTTTGATTCCTTCCTTTAAATCTGTAAACTTTAGTATATGTGAACACTGCATGTATGGGAAACAGTCTAGATTGTCATTTAAATGGGGAAAACATGCATGTAAAAGGGTGCTTGATTATGTCCATTTCGATGTATGGGGGCCGTCGCCCATTATTTCTGTTGGGGGGTCATCGTGGTTCATGTCGTTTATTGATAACTATAGCAAGAATGTTTGGGTTTGTTTTCTAAAAAATAAATCCGATGTCTTCATGACCTTCAAGTATTGGAAGGCGATGGTGGAGAATCAGTCAGGATAGAAATTGAAAATTTTGAGAACCGATAATGGAGGTGAGTTCACTTCCAGGGAATTTAACACGTATTGTAAGGAGGGGATCGTGAGGCACAACACAATACCCCACACGCCAGAGCAGAATGGTGTGGCAAAGCGGATGAATCGGACTCTTTTGGAGAGAGCCCGATCCATGATTAGTAATACTAGGTTGGACAAAGAGCTATAGACTGAGGCCATTAACACGGCTTGTTACTTGATAAACCCGTCTCCCTCTATGGCAATTGAATGTAAAATCCCTGAGGAAGTGTGGAGTGGTCGTATGCTCGACTACTCATGTCTGCAGGTCTTTGGTTGTGAGGCTTACTCTCATGTACCATCAGTTGAGAGAGATAAGTTAGACCATAGGGCCAGAAAAGAGATCTTTGTGAGCTATAGTGATGGTGTGAAGGGATATCGAATATATGACACTGTCGCACGGAAGATCACCCTAAGCCGAGATGTCAAGTTTGATGAGGGTTCTTTATTCCGTAAGGATGCTACAAAGGAACCAGAAACATTAGAACAGGTTGACACTCATGAAGACAGAGATGAGACACAGGCCGATACTAAGGCGCAGACAGAAGTACAGGATCAGGTGGAGCAGCCACCTGTGCGAATAAATCCACCCAGGGATCGCAAGTTACCGGCAAGGTACAGGGATGACTCGAACGTTACATTCAGCTCTCATTACAGATGAGGGGGACCCGTCTAACTTTGATGAAGCACGTTTAGAATGTAGATGCTGAGAAGTGGAATACGGCAATGCAAGACGAGATGGACTCCTTGTACAAGAATGAGACTTGGGAGCTTGTGGAGCTTCTAGTAGGTCGAAAAGCGATAGGGTGTAAGTGGATTTTTTGGAAGAAACATGATAGATACAAGGTAAGGTTGGTAGCGAAAGGTTATACTCAGCGTGAAGGCGTGGACTTCAGTGAGATTTTTGCGCCGGTTTTGAAGCAAGTATCTATCAGGTTCGTGTTGGCGCTGGTTGCCCAATACGACCTCGAACTAAAACAGATGGATGTGAAGACTGCTTTCCTGCATGGGGAATTGTAAGAGCAGATATACATGCAAGCAACCAGAAGGTTATACAGTACAAGGGGTCGAGAACAAGATTTACAGGTTGAGAAGATCGTTGTACGGTCTCAAACAGTCGCCTAGGCAATGGTACAAGAAATTTGATTCCTTCATGACGAGTCAGTGCTTTACCAAGGAGCGAGTACGATCATTGTGTCTATTTCAAGACACTAAATGATGAGAAGTTTCTCATACTGGTGTTGTACGTCGATGACATGCTTATTGTCAGTCATAGCATGTCTAACATCGATATGTTGAAGACTCAGCTTTCAGGGACATTCGAGATGAAGGATCTGGGGGCTGCAAAGAGGATTCTTGGCATAGATATTCATAGAGACAGGAAAAGGAGCAGGTTGTAGTTATCTCAGGAAGAATACCTTGAGAAGATATTGAAAAAATACGAAATAGACAAGTCCAAACCAGTCAACGTTCCCCACGCGGCTCACTTCAAGCTTTCTTCTAAACATTGTCCCAAAACGAATGAAGAAAAGCATGTTATGTCTCATGTGCCCTATTCAAGTGTTGTGGGCAGTTTAATGTATGTCATGGTCTGTACAATACCAGATATTTCACAGGCTATTGGTGTTGTTAGCCGATTCATGTCTAATCCAGGCAAACAACATTGGGAAGTTGTGAAATGACTACTTCGATACATTCGGGGTACGTAGGATTACGTCTTGACGTTTGAAAAGTCCAAGGCCAAGTTAGTTGGTTACGTCGATTCAGATCGACTTCAAGGTACTCGTTTGAATTAGCGGGTGGAGCGATTAGTTGGATGTCTAAGCTTCAGTCTGTGGTGGCTCTTTCCACTACTGAAGCTGAGTATATGGCAGTGACGGAAGCTTTCAAGGAAGCTGTTTGGTTAAAAGGGATGATAAATCAGTTGGAGCTTCAGCAAGAAGCCGTGCCAATTAATTGTGAGAGCTCTAGTGCTATAAATTTGCTAAAAATTCTGTTTATCACTCACGTACTAAACACATTGATGTGTGTCACCATTTTATTCGACAGGTGCTCGAGGAAGGAGATGTGATTCTGGACAAGATTCACACTAACATGAATCCAGCAGATATGCTGACCAATCTGATCCCTACAGAGAAGTTCAAGTTCTGCGTAACTTCTCTAAGATTGGCGAAGGCTTAACGAAGACGCAGTAATGCATGAGAAGCGGCGACTATGATTGATGATGAGTTGGCTCTTTGAAGAGTAGAAGAGATGGTTCGTTATTTGATGATGCCTTGGTGGAGTTTGTTGTGAAGGCCTCATTACTGTGCATATACAGGGTCCACCGACCGGTCGCCTGACCGGTCGGCCAGTGGACAGATTGGTGCAATTTGAAGTCCAATCTCTCTAGACGTTTTTTGGCCTTTTGAGACTGGTCACCAGACCGGTCGCTCGACCGGTCGCAGAGTGCTCAGACCAGTCTGGGGACAGGTCTGAGTTGAGACAGTGGACAGGCAAACTCTCTAGACGTTACACGACAGGTCGTCCGACCAGTCGTCCGATCGGTCTGCGGTCTGCGGAATTTGATAGCATTACGCGGTTTTCGCGCTACTTGTTTCTAATTTCGGGTTTCCTCATATATATATGTTTTCTAATCGTGTTAGACATTATTCTAAGCAATACCTAGGTGATCTAAACAGGATTAGGATTATTGGAAGAGAGGATTGAGAGTTTTGAGAGCCTTATTCATCTTTAGGATCTACTCGGGTAGTTCTAGCTCTGTAATCATCTGAGATTCAAAGTGGAGGTGTCGCTTTGTGCAGTGGTTTTTTTCCCGCAAGGGTTTTCCACGTAAAATTCGTGTGCTTTTGCGTTGTGTACTTGTGTGATTGCTTGTGATTGTTTGATCTTCTTCAGTGCTTCCGCTGACCGGATTCCAACAGGGAAAACCCAAATATTTGCTTGATCGAAAACTTTTGTGGCCAACAAGAAGTTTTTAATGGTAGGCGTTCGATCCCCACTGTTTTCTATGGTGGGGTCCACTTGAGCTTTGGATCTGCCTCATTCTTTGGCTCATGCCCTAAAATGATCTCTCCAAATGGATGGAACTTGTGGATACAACATATACATCATAGTGGGGCCCACAGGACTTGGCGACGTTACTTCAGAGGCAAGTTCACTGGTGACGCAATAACTAATCTGCATCCTGGAAAAGTACTTTGAGCCCATCATGATGTATGGTTATATCCACACCATCCATCCATTTTTCCAGATCATTTTTGGTCATGAGCCAAAGAATGAGGCAAACCTAAAGCTCAAGTGGACCACACCACATAAAGCGGTGGGGCAATGATGCCCACCATTAAAAGCTTCCAAGGGACCACCATAATGTTTATTTGCCATCCAAACTGTTCATAAGGTCACACAAACCTGGATGAATTGAAAACAAAAATATCAGCTCGATCCAAAGCTTTTGTGGCCCCCAAGAAGTTTCCAATTGTAGGTGTTTAATTTCCACTGTTTTGTGGTGTGGTACACTTGAGATTTGGATATACCTCATTTTTGTTCTCATGACCTAAAATAATCTGAAAAAAATGGATTAACAGCGTGGATCTAACAAATACATCATGGTGGGGCCACATAATTTTGCCGCATCAACACGCCGTGGAGGTAGGCACTGTGTTCCATGTTGCAGAATCCAAGTCAGCTTTTAGAGGGCGTGGCTTAGGGGTTATCCAGGTAACACGTTGGTAAGGTTTGCGTTGACCGTGCGGCCCACCTTGATATATATATTTAATATCCACACCGTTCATCAGTTTTCTAGTTCATTTTAGGGTATGTTCCAAAAAAAAAAATGAAATAGATCCAAATCTCGAGTGAACCACACCAAAAAATGGTTTAAGACTTTACATGTGTGGCACATCTTCCACCGATCCAAATCCTTTATCAAGTTAGCCCCACATAGGATGGACCTAAAAACATTGAAAGAAACAATGCCAACCATTCAATTGGTGGTTATTAGATTGATGATTAGAAATTAAGTATAGAGTGATTCATATTCAATGGGCAAGATCAAATGGTTCGTATCACCCACTTGGTGTGTATGTCCCCTAGTGACACTAATCGTAGTATTATGATGATCATATAAAAAAAGAACATAGTTCGCGATCATAGAAATAAAGACGATAAATATGTGAATAAACTGAAAACCTAAAAATATAGTGTTGGGATAACTATTATCTACTTGCCTCCTTACACAACTAATTTATGTAATTGGAAATGGCAAACATAAAAGATCTAAACCATACATTTAATTGGCTTTATTTAATAGGAAATTTATTAAAATTTTATTGGTGGCATGATAATAATACGTTTCTTCTTATACTGTACAAAAATTATAAATTAAAACAATAGGGGCAAAAATAACAAATTGCCGATTTTCAGACATTTGTAGCCTGTGTTTGCCAAATAAGTTTTTTTATGAAAAAAGTACTTATTTTCAGATATCAGGACTTTTAAACAAATTATCAAACAGATTTTTCAGTACTAATAAATACTAAAATACAGCACTTTGAGTTTTCAATACTTTAATTAATTTTCAGACTTCATTTATTAGTTTACCAAACGGCACCTTAGTGGGACACTTTCTTTCTGGGTACATAACAACTTTTATTGAAAAATATATATAAATCATCCAACACATCATATTGAAAGATACATAATGGTCATGGCATGACCGATAATTGCTTCAATGCTGATATTTTAGAAGGGAATGTTAACCAATGTTTTACTAAACACTTTCTTTCTAGATAAATAACAACTTCATTGAAACACACACACAGGGAGCAAAGAAAGAGATTGCCCAATATACAAACATCCACATCTTATGCATGTCTGGGCTAAGTAAGCCACTATGGTATTTGCCTTCATGAATCTTGTCAACTACATGAGCAAAAGTTTCCAAGAAACTGAGATTTCCTTGAGGCCCAAGCAGCAGCAACAGGATTGCTAGAGTTCCCTTCCACGAAAGATTGTCAATGAGTTGATTCGAGTTTGGTTATAGTTGCACGAAGCATGAAGCAAAGCAGCAACAGATTCAGATTTGGAAGTGAGGAAGCATTTGTTTCAAAATGTAAACAAGTATAAATGGATAGGAACTAGGAAGTGAAAGTAGGAGTGAGCATCTAAATCATGATTCGACGCAGAAGCAGCACCTAGTTAGAAGGATCCTGCAGCTAAGGGTTGGGTCCTATAGTGCCCATACCTTGTTTGATTAGGTTCCAGGTCCCAGGTCCATTTTGGTTGGGGTCTTATTTGTAAGGACCAAGACTCGAAGGCCAGATCCAATTGGGTTTGGGTACCCATCAGGTCTTTGAACCTCAGTTTCAAGTCATGTTTGCGTAGGTTCTAGGTCAAATTAGGCATTTACATGGTTGGGCCCACCAAATGGATGAAAGTAGTTGTGAAAGAGGGAGCCCTCAGGATCCGACGGTCTATACAATAGGAACCTTCGCAAAGCCAAGGATGTACGGTGTAATCCAACGATTCGCCTAGCTGCTACAGGAGCAGATAGGTCTGATCACCCCTCTGATCCTACGGTAAGGATGATCCCAAATCACAATCTATGGCTTAGATCATTAAGGGACGGGCCAGATGGATACTAAACTAATACCCTCTTTTCTTCTCTCCTTAAGACATCTCGCACACTTAATGACTTGGTGATATCGAAAAAGAACTCTCCCTCTATTTATAGAAAAAGACAATAGAGAGATAATGGATAAGATTGGATAGGATAAGGTTTATCCTTATCTCATCTAATCTTCTTTCTAAACTCAAATTCTCTTTGAATTTCAAAGTCTCTTAAGAAAGAAGAAGCGGGAAAGACATATGGGCCCCACCCACTAATGGTTGCCCACAAGTGGACCCCACAGGCCCATGACTAACATCTCTCACTCAATCACAGTGGGATAGGCACATCATAGATTATCCATCTAACTCGTCACATAACAACCAAAACCAAAGAATTGCGATCAAAAGAATCAAAGGTGTGGGATCAACTAGAACACCATTATCTTCTCACAGGTGTTTGAGTACTAAGTGACTACCTAACTAATACTCAATAACCCAAGCTTTGCAATGCCCATCCTAATCCGCATGACCACACTGGATGGAGTTAACTCCCGATCTGGAGTACTTGGCCAATATACGCACTTATCCAACTCATAGAGTTATTCTAAAAACTCAGTTTTCACAAACATAGTTTTGAATCTTTTTAAAGTAATAATAATATATATACACTTTTGAAAAAAGAATATCACTTGCAAAAGTCTATTAAAAAACTCGATACTGCCGGCGGATAAGTCTTCAAGTGCGTATTTATAGTTCTAGAAACTTAGTGTAATTTGTTAATGCTAGATTTGTCAATTACTATATTTAGTGTGTCGTCAGGTCTGCAAAACCACTTACTGCTGAAGATTGAAGCCCTTGGACATCTCCGACAGAAGCTACTCAAGAAGATCGCATATTCAGTCCGGCCTCAATCATTTTTCCCTAAACCGTTTATCCCAAAACCCTTCTATAGATGGCCTCACCCCACTTAGATACATCCTTCTAGCCCTCTCTATAGTCTTCTTTCCATATTGATCAGCTATGGAATTGGTTGTCATAGCAATTGTTGCAAAATTAGATATATTCCATAACTGCTGATTCCGATGGGATCCCGATCCATCAGAATTATTTCGATTGATGTCTGATCGATCGGAGCACATGCCCGATCAATCGGACGATAGTCCAGCAAAACTTCAAAACTCTCTGGACATTATTCCAATCAATCGGAGATAAGTCCGATCAATCGGAACAGGCCCTCCGATCAATCGGAAGTTTATCCGATCCATCAGAAAAACGTCCAGCAATATTTCAAAACACATCTGGACATATTTCCAATCAATCGGACCCTCTGTCTGATCAATCAGACCGAGGTACCTCCAATCAATCAGAAGATCATCCGATCCATCGGAAAATCGTCCAGCAATATTTCAAATCTCATCTGGACATATTTCCAATCAATCGGACCTTCTCTCCGATCAATCGGAGAATGGTCTTCCGATCAATCGGAACCATGTTCGACCAATTGGAGAATCAATTTCAGCAAAAATGAAAATGTGCTGATTCTTATGTCCGATCGATCAAAACTCTTTCCGATCCTATCGAGGTGACCGTTTTCTATCCGTTGAGAACAATTCTATATAGGCATCTTGGTTGGATCTTATTAGAACCACCTCAAGCATCATCTAGGGTTTGTTTGGGCTTCTTCCTTATGATCCTTATCTCTCATTCCCTTAGATTTGTTGAGTTCATACTTCAATCCATGTTGATTTAACCAACATCAAAGAGCATTCAAAGCTTGGATTGAATCATGAACTCAACCCATCTTTAATGGCTTCTTGACCAACTCCAAATAGTCATATTCTTGTCATCAATGCCATTAATGGTGGTTTAGGTAGAACCCATCCTTCATATAAAAGCCATATCCCAATATAGGTTCTCTAAACCCTAATCCCTCACCTTAGAAACTACAAGTCATCAATCAATGCAAGGTTGCTGATCGAGGGAGCTGAAGAAGAGATCATTCGTGCAAGACGAAGCTTCTTCAATCAACGGCGCTAAATCGGGGCTAATCTCTTGTAAGTGGTTAAGCTTATAGAGTCCACTATTTGATTCCCCCTTCTTGTTGAGATTGGGATCTAGAGATTGTGACCCAATCTCGGTGTTGTCCTTGTGTAGGACTTGGAAGTCCTTGCGTAGGCCTCCAACACGGGAGAATACGTGTGTGGTCCTTGAGTAGGATTAGTCCTTGTGTAGGTTGTAAAGGTTGAGAGGTGAACCTCATTTAAAACATCCGATAGTGAATGCCGGTGTGCTCAAAGGAGTTGAGCACTTAAACCGGGAGTGGAGTAGACTCATCGTCGAACCACTATACATCTTGCGTAATGTGGTGAATGCATTTTGTCTAATATTATGTCTTGTCTATTAATGCTTATCTGAATGCCTATCTATTGATTGACAAAATGCTCATATGTCATATTTGAGAGATTTATACTATCATGCCTATCAACTGTTTAATCAATTGTCTTCACTTGCTAGTTTGTAATTGTTAATTAAGTGTGAATGCAATTCTAGTTTAAAATTAGCAAGAATATTTAAAAAGTCCCATTCACCCCCCTCTAGGACTTTAGGCATATCTCTAAGTATCTTTACTCGCGGTAAAACCGCAATTTCATAATTGTCACGGGATCTTCCCCACGTAGATGTGTAATTTGGAATCGATCAAGCCACTTTCCTAGCATAACCGAGTCTAACCAATCAAGGGCCTTTCGTCATCGTACACTAAAGTAGTGACACTCAATCTGAACCTCTCGTACACAAGAGAATGGTAGCTAAGGATACAAGGAGTTACCTACGAGACTGGTTACTCGCACGTTGCAATGATTTAGATCGAATCAAAGCAATCTATAGGTAAAAGGTCCCTAGACGTGGCTATAATCCACGCCGTAAATTAGACAATACTAAGTATATGTCGGATCTACAATACGCAGGTCGTCTCACATGAAGTATGACTCATCTCATATCGTCATGACCTGGTATTTTTTTCAGGCCATAACATTATTCACGTGAAGAGCAATGGTGCGATTATGTTATTTGACTTGATCAATCTCATCTTCTATCTTTTAGGACTAAAAGCGGATACAACGCATTTGTATCCTCATCCTTTATTATTCACAATAAAGGGTGGTTCACACATTAGTGTATGAACATCAACCCAAATGTACCTCTCTTGTACATTCAGGGTTGGTCAACCCGTGCGAGTGGGTGACCGGCCTACCAACAAAGGTAGAAATCCTGCATGATTTCAAGATAAATGCTGATGATCTACACACCTAGTCTAATAAGTGCTCAATACCGAATAAAATGAATATATTATTCATTAATGAAATATCAAAGGTACATGATACAAGCATATCACTCAAGCTTTCTTCAATCCCATCTGCCTGACGCGAACCTAGAACAGGTCTCTAGTTATAAGTTTCATCATGGGATCAGCCATCATCTCCTTGGTAGGAATGTAGCTGAGGAAGACCTTCTTATCTCTCACTTGATTACGAACATAATGATACTTGATCTCAATATGCTTGGATTTCTGGTGGTGTTTGAGTGAGAGATGTTAGTCATGGGCCTGTGGGGCCCACTTGTGGGTAACCATTAGTGGGTGGGACTCATACGTCTTTCCTACTTCTCTCTTAAGAGACTTTGAAATTCAAAGAGAATTTGAGCTTCGAAAGAAGATTAAATAAGATAAGGATAAACCTTATCCTATCCAATCTCATCAATTATCCATCTATTATCTTATTCTATAAATAGAGGAAGAGTTCTCTTTCGATATCACCAAGTCATTAACTGTGTGAGATATCTTAAGGAGAGAAGAAAAAAGGGTATCCATCTGGCTCGTCTCTTAACGATCTAAGTCGTAGATGCTGATTCAGAATCATCCTCACTGTAGAATTAGATGAGTGATCAGACTCATCTACTCCTGTAGCAGCTAGGCGAATCGCTAGATTATATCGTACATCATCGGCTTTGCGAAGTTTCCTATCGTGTAGATCGTCAGATCCTAAGGGCCCACTCTTTCGCAACAACTTTCGGTGGTATCAGAGCCATTCAATGGCGAATCTCCGATTAAAGAGGAATAAATCGTATTGAGGTAGGTGGCCTCAAATCAACTCCAGAATTGTATTTAATTTTAAGTTCTGTTCTTTTAATGCAATCATCATTTTTTTTTTTTTTTTTTGTATCTATAATAATATTCCATTTATTCTATTGTTTTAAACGGATTAATATTATTTGATGAAAGAGGAATTAATAAAAAAGGATTAATTATGTATATACCATTTTTCTATCTCTGAGATATGGAGATTAAAAAAATGAGAATATTAATTGGAATTAATTGGAGATTTGATAAGGTCCTAAAATTAGAGATTTCATAAGGCCTTAAAATTATGATTCGAGAAGTATTGAGGATTTGAAAGAGGGAGTTTATACTCTAGATTAATATCCAAAGAAATTCATGAGATGGAATGAGTTTTCCAAACCCTAATTGAGTCGTCACTAGCCGCCGTTGGTGAAAGCGGCAGCGCCACCCCCACATTGGCAACAGGGGCTTAAACCACCGCACGCAACAGCGATAGCCCTGGTCACCGCCTCTCTCTCTCTCTCTCTCTCTCTCTCTCTCTCTCTCTTCCATCTAAGTTGGCTGCCTGGCGGCCGTGGCAGCGGTAGCCATAGCCGCCGCTGCAGGTGCGGCAGCCTCATGGGCAGAGCTTCTCTCTCTCTCTCCAGAGGCAGTCATGGCTACCGACAGATGGGATTCTTCAAACCCTAAACTATAGAAGAAGAAAGAGAGATGGGCTTAGTTGCTGGGCCTGGGTCACGGGCCGATGGTTGGCCTGGTGGGCCTGTTTTCTTTTTTCTTTTTTCTTTTTTTTTCTTTTTTTTTTTTTACACAATTCAGTGGGCTATCAGCCCATATTAAAGCCCAAATAAATTTTTATTATGGACCTTTTGCAGAGTGAATAAGAAGCAAAGAGAAAATGGAAAGATGAAAATGACATGGACCTATGCAAAGAAGTTTGTGGGCCTATCCAGATTTGGGATTTAATAAGTGAACTTTATTAATCAATTTGTGGCCCAATATTATTACTAATTATGGGATACAATCATTGGAATATGTGGACAGTTATAATATTTTTTATAATGTTCATATTTTTATTAACTTTAAGACCCAAATCTAGACTCATGCCCATTATTTTTGTATTGTCCGTTTTTTTTAATCCTTTTTTGTTGCCTCTTAGGTCATAAATTGAGGAACCATTATAAGTTATCCACATGTGGTTGGACAACCTTAATGGACCTCCTTTTATGTTCAAATTGAATTGGGCTGAATTAGAAACCCAATTCACTTCCTTTCAAGATTAAATGTATCTTCTTAAAGGGCCTTTAATCGGCCATTTGTGGGCTGATTTAGGTGAAGTATTGGAAGTGACCTGGGTGCGGTCATTTTTTTAGGCCATTTTTTTCGACGAGATTTAACCGTTGGTGCGGTCCGTTTTTGTGATTAACGGTCCAAATATCTTGTAATGATGATGATCGATGTATGTATTAAAATGAAAACACATAAAAACGATAAAATTTTAGATTTTTATATTATTGATTGTAATGTATTAATATTGTGATTGTAATCATGTTAGGTGGGCCACTCATTTTGGAACACGACAACCAAAATATGTAACCCCACACGTCTCTTGATTATTGAATGTACATGTGCGTGCATTATTACATGTATCATGTATGTGTGCATGTGAATGCAAATCCATCTTTATATCCATAATATCACTATTGATCAAGGGTCCACTAGTGATCGGAACCATCATCAATCGTGGTGAATGGACAAATCAGATCGCATATAAGTGTGCCACTTTTACAAATGTACAGTGTGTAAATAGGCTCTCACATGCACATGGAAACAAACCTTTTTCTTTTCTTTTTCTTCTTTTTTTTTTTTTTTTTTGAAAGGTTAGCAAACTTTATTCCTTTACTAAATTATATAATGTGTTTATAATGTTGTCAAAATCGTTATGGTATCAAAAATTATAATGGGGGTTGCATCGTATTGAATAGCAAATCATATCGTAAATTGTAACATTTTTTTATAATTTTCTTAAAAATTAAAATATATATATATATATATATATATATATGAAATTTAAATAAATCAGAATAAATTTAAAACTCATCAATCGTCCTTTTGCCATCAATATGCATCAAGTAATACCATGTCATGATAGTGCTAAAGGATTCTTGTCTTTCCTTTTTTTTTTTTTGTCTATCAAGAAATTTCCCTTTAAAAAACACACATGGATCCTTCATTAATTTATGCTCCTGTTACCTTTCTTGAATGTAGAATCACATTCGAAAAGCAGCATTTGATACAGTAGACTAACAAAAAAGATATTTTGATTTCTAAACATCATTCCACAATACATATCAATCAACATGATTGTAACCATCCATAAAAACATTCTAGATAAGTCATACATCATATTTCTAAACATCATTCAATAATACATATTGGTCAACACAATTGTAACCATCGATAAAAACATTCCAGATAAGTCAAACATCAATTTGGTGTTTCGACCAGTTAAGAAGTAAAGAAATCATAATAAATAAAAAGCTCCATGATTTAACGTTGATGAGAATATATATCATTTAATTTCTTATAAAGAAGAAATAAAATAATTTACCTTTTCTAGATGATTCTTAAAAGCCCCACCAATTTAGAAACATAAAAGGAAAGACAAGTGAAGCTTAAGAGAACAAGTATAATTTAAATCATAAACCAGGATTTGAATCATAAATCGTATGATTCAAATCATAGAGTCGTAGGATTCATATAAAAGGGGATTCTAGGTGGGATTCAAATTGTTTTGCTTAAGATTCGGACTCAAATCATATATCATAAATTGCAAATTGTAGGATTTTGACAACAGTACAGTTTATATACATAACTTTACTTGTAAAATTAGTAGGACCCAACCTGGACATGATCCAACTCAAGTTTAACCGGGTCCAAGATGGTGGACCTGAACTGAACCCGGCTAGACCCAATTTTTAACCAGGTTCAAAATGATGGCCTGAACCTGAACCAATTTCTAAATGGGCCAAAAAATTTGACCCAGACCCATTTATATCAGGTCAAGTCTATTGGGCATCTGCAGGTCCCAGTACCCATTGAAAACGCTACAGTTCCACAAGGAAGTCCTATAAAATCTCTAAGAAATATCATAAAGCCTTCAAGGAGGGCACCTCTGACTCATTAAGATCCTTACCACCAATCACGGCAGAAAAAAAGCACACCTCCAGTTTGTTACTAAAAATGCTACCAACCTACAGAACTACATCGAAATTGCTTTTCATAATTACAAGAACACTCTCCACATTTGTTTTAGTGAACATGTTAGGAGATCCTTGTGTCATTATTAGATTATCAAGAGTATTTTTGACAGTTGAAATTCTCACAACTTGCAAATATTGGGTAAGTACTAGATTATGAGGCTGTTACATGAAACAAACATGAGAGAAAAGAGAAGGGAAGAGGGATAACAAAACTGAGATGATATACAAAGTCACAACCTCAAAGAAGTTCAATGTTAACTACTGAAGATGCTATGTGAAATTTCCAATTATACTTCAATGAGTAACAAAAAATGAGACATGCTTCAAATTTGAGTTGTCTACAAGATAATAGAGGAACTTCTCATGCAATAATAAGAGAGGCTCATGAAGGTAACAAGTAATGAGAAAACCTAGTCAAATGAGAATGCTAAAAAGTCCTACCGAAATCAGTCATGATGCGAAACTACCTAAGGAATAGGCTCGCAAGCAACACTGCAATTTTCATAAATAGATGGAATAAATCTGCAGCTACGAAGACACAGGTTTCCCTTTCTCATGTGTATAAAACATGCATGATCATAAATAGATCTTTTAAAAAGAAATGCATGATCATAAATGGTGCATCCCATAGTTGTGCCATTGCAGCATGATAGATGTCCTAGCTGACCCAAAGAAATGATACACATAATCTGCACAAATGTCCTACCTGACCCAAATATCGAACAAGAATATTTGCTCCAAGGGACCAACCAACTGCATACAAATTCGATTGAGGATAACGATTTCCAACATGTTTCACCACTTGACGAAGATCTTCTGTAAATGAAGCTGAATAAAACTGCATATGAATGAATGACATAAAAATAAAAATAAAAACGTATGGAGTTACATTCATAGATTTTAACAACAGCTAAATTATTATTATTATTATTATTATTAGCAGGAGCAGTAGTAGTAGTAGTAGTAGTAGCAGCAGCAGCAGTAGTAGTAGTCGTGGTGGTGGTGGTGGTGGTAGCTTCTCAATATGTTCCCCATGGAGAACATATGTTATTCAGCCTAGATGAAAACTTCTCCAAATTATCTCCTGAACAACTCATTCAAAGATTCTTCCATCCAAAAATACATTTTGCCCCTAAAGCCCCAAACCTATCTCAAAAATTTTAAGAAGCCATTCTTATCTAGACCCAAAGTGCATTCATTGACCATACTTATCAAGCCAATCATCCAGAAGAATTAGCCTATTCAAAGCTAAAAATTGTCAAGGTCATCCTTCTGACCGAATGGGGATCACCCCTCTTCCAACCCAATTTCGTCTTGAATCCATCCGGGAAAGAATTTGCATATGATTATTATGACCTATATGGATGCTTGGAAAAAGGCTCTCCCCTTCTCCAAAATGTCAGTAAAACCCATTCATGGTTTCTGAGCTTCATTCATAGAATTAGCCTATTCAAACCCAATTTCATCTTGAATCCATCCGGGAAAGAATGTGCATATGATTATTATGACTATATGGATGCTTGGAAAAAGGTTCTCCTTCTCCAAAATGTCAGTAAAACCCATTCATGGTTTCTGAGCTTCAATGCCCATATTCATCAAGTTCCTTCATGGTTCATTTATAAGTGGTGGACTCTCTATGGAGCCCCATTTAAAATTATTCCAAAACCCATTCTAGACCATTTCGAATTTCCTCCTATTCAGTCTCCTGCAAGTCCTCAATCCAACCAGCTCATTATCCAGTTATTCATGAAACACCAAATTCCTTGGATTCTCCAATGGAAATACCAATTAAAGACGGGTCCTAATTTATGTTCACCTGCCTTATTCAGAATCACCTACATCAAATGGTGGTATAAATATAAACCTACAGCCTCCACCAACATGAAGTTTCCTCCCCCTAAGTCCTTCAAAGAAGCTGCCCTTGCTGATCTCGCCTCTCAATCTCGGCAAGATTTAATCAAGCAAATTTCAGAGCTCAAAAAGGCAGTTTCTCACCTTGAAGAGCAAAGCCTAGCTAGGTCCCTGAAGAGCACCTCTCTCAGTGACCATGCTGAGGAAGAAAATAAAGTCCTCTCAGAATCAGAAATGTTCTGAGAATTGCTGTTATAAATCCATCAAGCCACTGAGCCTCTAAGTCACAAAGCAGTGACAAAGCCGTCAAGCTACCATCAAGCACCGACAAGCCACGAGTCATAAAGCAAGCCGAATCTAATAAAGCAAGCACTGAGAAGCCACGCCTCATAAAGGAAAAGCGTGTTACTGTAGCACGGTTACTGTTCATGCTACTGTAGCAACAAAAGGTCAAAAACAGTTCATCAAGATAAGCTTCCAGATTTCAACTAGCTTCAAGTCTGGACTTCATTCAGCCTTAAGTCCGCAGACTTCAGGACTAATCGAATCCGCAATCGCTCTATAAATTCAGCATCAAGACTCATTTGTATTCAGAACTTGAATAGCGAGTTCCTTTAAGTCCTAAAGAGTCTTTGCTTTTAGCTTTATTTCTGAGTGTTACCAGAGCTAGCTTAGAGATACGGGTATGAAGGTTGAAATAACGCTTTAGGCGTATATTTTGAGATGAACATAGGCTGTTGAACCGATTGACTTAGGATGGGAGCAGAAGAAGAGGAAGATGGGAAAGAAGCCTTGTTGGTGGTGTGGATGGCTTGCTTCTCTATTTGTTTTCCAATACAATGGAGACAAATATTGGTGAAATTGTTTTGCTCTACCACATGAGCAAGATCTTTAATGGTGACAGGAATGTTTTTGTTGTTGAATTTAGCTACTGTCTTTATTGGAGCAGCAGTTGTGTTCATAAACTTGATAGATTGGAATGGCAGAAGAGGTTGGTTGACTGATTCTCCTCCGGTGGTTTCCCATTGTTGTACCTTCTGGTGCAGCATCATGATTTTCTTTGATCTTGTATGAGTATGAGATTCTCAAAACCACTGGAAGAATGGGATATTCTTCTGTTGGGTTGCCATTTCTTGAAACCATTGAGATTTCAATTCATCTCTTTCTTCTTTATTGAAATTGTTGAAAACCCAATTCTTTTGAGGATGATTTTTAAGATCATCTCCTAAAGTTTTCTTGTCCATTTGGAATGGAGTTTGGGTAATCACATTAACTTCATACCCACCAAAATCTCGGTATGTTGGGTTATAAGACTCAGAAGAATCTGGATCTCTATAGGTTGCATACGTTATATTGGTCGGCATAGGGTTGAAAGGCCTCAAACTAGAGGGTCTGTTTGAGGGAATAGTAGTTTTGTGGTTTGAGAATATGATCTCTACAAATCCATCTTCATTGGTCTTGATTTCGGTGGTGTTGGGGCGGGATGCACAAAACCTCAGGATCCCGCACCCCAACTACCGTGAATTATGAGATATGATAATGCAGAAACACAAACAAACAATCACTACCACGACGCACAAGAATTTTTACATGGAAAACCCTCAAACAGAAGTAAAAACCATGGGACCTTGTCCAGCCAACAAATCTACCATGTAAGACAGTATTACACAGCGATCACGAGCTTATAACAAGCTCGGATCCAGTTTTCTTCACCCCCAAGGGCGGATTACAACCAAAGAGAAGGATAACAGAGAGATCTCACCGATCTGAGGACTTCGAAGACTCTGAGAACAAACCAGCGTTGTGGATGAACGTCACAAAATCCTTCTTCCTTCGATCTCTCTCTCTCTCTCTCTCTCTCTCTCTCTCTCTCTCTCTCTGAACGTGGAGTCTCTATTTCATTACCCTAATCTCGATTTAGGAGTGTTTATATAACACTTCACAAGAATTAGAGCCAAAACAGGAAACTGCGTAATGCAGTCCGCGCGACCGCCCGACCCAACACTGTCGGGCGCCCGATAATGGCCCAAACTATCCAGAGAGAAAACTGAGAAAACTGTTGAGTTTTGGCTGCCCGAACTTCACCTTTGGTCGCCCGATCTGGGCCCCGACCGCCCAATCACCAATCCGTCGGTTGCCCGAACATATCCAAAATAGTCCAGCAACCAACTGCCTCGTTCGAGGTAGTTTCGGTCACCCGACCTAGCCTGGTCAAGCCCTGAAGATTCCCGAGCTGCACTCTCTCCTCTGCTCTTGAGGAAGAACACCCCATCAAATCTCCCCCTTCCGACTCAGGAAGAGGGCTTCATTGTCTTCAAGTCTGTTAGGCTTCTACAAGCATCAAATTTGCCTTTGGGTAATGCCTTGATCATCATGTCTGACCCGTTATCATCAGTATGGATCTTCTCAAGTTGCAACATCTTCTACTTCAATGTATCCCTGATCCAGTGATACCGAACCTCTATGTGCTTCGACTTGGAATGCTGGTTTGAATTCTTACTCATATGTTTCGCACTTTGGCTATCACAATAGATCATGTGCTAATCCTGCTTCAGGCTAAATTCCTGTAGGAACCTCTTCATCCAAATAATCTATTTACATGCTTCTATGACTGCGATGTACTCGGCCTCTGTTGTAGACGACGCTACGACCTTCTATAGCTTGCTTTGCCATGAGGGTATGAGACTGCTCCCCCTACAAATGTGAACATGTACCTCGATGTAGACTTCCTGGAGTCTATGTCACCTGCCATGTCTGCATCTGTGTAGCCTTCCAACACAGGTTTACCATCACCAAAGCATATGCTCAACCTGGATGAGCCTCTCAGATACCATAGTATCCACTTCACTGCTGCCCAGTTCTCTTTGCCAGGATTGGCAACATATCGGCTCACTGTGCCGACCGCATATGCTATGTCTGGGTGCTTACACACCATAGCATACATCAAACTTCGTACCACTGAAGTGTAGGGTATCTTCTGCATTTCTTCCACCTCTTCCTTGGTCTTAGGACACTACATGTCGCTCAATTTGAAGTGACCATCGAGTAAAGAACTAACCGGCTTCGTTGTCTTCATATTGAATCTTTGTAGGACATTTTCAATATACCGCTCTTGTGACAACCATAGCTTCTTGCTGCTTCTGTCACGGACTCACGGGTGATTTTCATTATTAGAATCTATCTAGCCAGGCCCAAGTCTTTCATCGCAAAAGACTTGCCCAACTCTTGTTTTAGCCCGTCAATCTTCTTAATGTCATTTCTCATGATAAGCATGTCGTCAACGTACAATTGCAGAATTAGAAAATCACCATCCGAGAACTTACGCATGAACACACAATGGTCTAACTCCGTCTGTCATACGTCATACCCATGCTTCAACATAAACGAGTCAAACTTCTTGTACCATTGCCTCGAAGCTTGCTACAGCTCATACAAGCTCTTCCTAAGCCTACACACCATGTGCTCCTTACCCTTGACCTCGAACCCCTCTGGCTGAAGCATATAGATTTCTTCTTCCAGGTCACCATAGAGAAATGCAGTTTTAACATCTAACTGCTCTATTTCCAAATCTATACTCGCAACCAACCCAAGCAACATCCGAATGGACGTCATCTTCACCACCGGTGAGAATATCTCATCAAAGTCAATACCTTTCTTGTGACCAAACTCTTTCACCACAAGTCTGGCCTTAAACCTCGTTTGTGAATTCTTTTACTCAATCTTCTTTCTAAACACTCACTTGTTGCTCAAAGCTTTCTTGCCCTTAGGCGGTTTCACTAGATCATAGGCGTGGTTCTTATGCAAGGATTCAATTTCCTCTTGCATAGCTTTCAACAATTCCCTCTTATGCACATCAGATAAAGCCTTAAGATAAGCTTCTGGCTCGCCCCCATCTGTTGGCATAATGTACTCATGAGGCGAGTATGTCTTGGATGAATGTCTGTCCCTAGATGACCTCTTCACTTGTGACTCAACAGGTGGATCATGTGGGGGCTGCTCCACCGGTTCATCTGCTACAGGAAAACCGTCATCCACTGCATCTTACTACACTCCCCCGTCAACAAGCATCACAGGAGGAGTGATCGAATCCGTATCCACCAGCTCACCTGAACTAGGTTGGGTCTTCTCTGGCTTTTCAATGTTTTCAATACACTGATTTTCAAAGAAAACCACATCTCTGCTCCTGACGAGCTTCTTCTCAATCGGATCCCACAGCTTGTAACCAAACTTCTCGTCACCATACTCCAGAAACACACAATGCTTGATCTTCACATCGAGCTTGGACCTCTCGTCTTTGGGTACATGAACGGATGTCCGGCATCCAAACACTCTGATATGGTTGTACGATACCTCATGTCCAATCTATATCTTCTCAGGAACTTCTTCATTCAAAGGGACCGATAGAGATCTGTTTATCAAATACACTGCCGTGTGCATTGCTTCTCCCCAGAACGTCTTAGGCAGCTTGGCATGGGAAAGCATGGACCTGATTCTCTCCACAATGGTGCGATTAATACACTTAGCTACACCATTCTGCTAGGGGGTCTTAGGCACTATCTGTTCATCCCGTATGCCCAAGGTTTTACAATGTTCTTCAAACGCCCTGATTTATTCACCTACATTGTCAATGCGGATGCACTTCAATGGTCTTCTTATCTCTCTGTCGACCATAGCATAAAACGTTTTAAACACCTCAAAGACATGATATTTGGTTTTCAATGCATATATGCACATACCCTCCTAGATGCATCACCTATAAATGTAACAAAATACAAAACTCCACCCAAGGTTTTTGCCCTCATCGGACCACATACATCAAAATAAACAAAATCTAATGCATTATCTTTATTCACATGAGAAGCTGTTTTTACAAATGAAACCCTATTTTGTTTCCCTGATAAACAGTCAATACAAGTTTTAAGAGGTATACTTGTAAGGTTTGGGAGAAGTTGCTTCTTTGACAGTATCTGAAGCCTTTTCCCGCTCATGTGGCCAAGCCGCATGTGCCACATGTCCATAACTAAATATTCTGCTGCGTTCAACTCACCTTGCAGATGCTTACACTGGTCTTGTACAAGGTGCAACACTTCTTCCCTCGTGCCACGATCAAATAATCATTTATGAGCTTCCAGCGCCCATCAACAAACCGGCTTTCATAGCCTATCATCATCCAACATTCCCGTCGACATCAGATTGAGGCGAAGGTAAGGAATATGCCTCACATCTTTCAGCAACAATGTACAACCCACATCGGTCTTTACTTGGATATTACAAAACCCCACTATATTGGATATACCAGAATTCCCTATCTTCACAGGTACCTAACTCGTCTAACTTATAACTTGTGAAGAAGTGTCTGCGTGGAGTAGCGTGATACGACGCTCCCGAGTCTATCACCCAATCTGTCTTAACTCGTAGTAGTGAGACAAACATCGTGCTTAGTCGAGAGTATAACCACCACGTCGCCATCAGAGGCGAGCGCAATAGAATCCGATTCATCATCTTTCTTCTTCCATTTTCCTTTTGGTCCTTCTCCCTGCGGCATTCATTCTTATAGAGGCCCTTCTTGCCACAGTTCCAGCATTCAACCTCTTTCCTTGACTTGGACTTGCTTCTGGATTTACCGTGGTTATTACCACCCTTCCTTTGTTTTCCTCTCCCCCGTTCCTATGTCACAAGGGCCTCCTGCTAGGATGACCCCTGGGACTTCCTCTTTGTCTCCTCATTGAAGAGACGACTGGTCATCTGTTCCATGGACGCCTTTCCGTCTGGCGCGGAATTGCTTAGAGACAACCAATGTCTCCCAGCTATCAGGCAACGAGCTAAGCAATAGTAAGGTCTGTAAATCATCGTCCAGGGCCATCTTCATAACGGAGAGCTGGTTCACAATACTACTGACTTCATTCATATATTTAGCCACGAAACTGTTTTCCTTGAACTTCGGGTTTACAATTCTTCTTATCAAGAAGATTTTATTACCAGCTGTCTTCCTCTCGTACAACCCTTCTAATTTATGCCATAGGCTAGCAGTTGAGGTCTCCGTAAACATGTGGTGGAATACTGTATCATACAACCACTGTTTAATAAACCACACCGCATTTAGTCCAACTTCTTCCAATCTTCATCAGACATATCCGACGATTTTGCACTCACTCCTGTGATCGGCATATACAAGTTTTTACAATAAAGTAGATCATCCATCTTAGCCTACCAAATGGGCCAGTTAGACCCATTGAGGAAAATCATCCTTGATGAGTCACCCTCCATAATTCACACAGATCCTACTATCCTTCTACACAACCTGGACGCTCTAATACCACTTTTGTTGCTACGGATACACAAAACCTCAGGATCTCGCACCCCAACTACCGTGAATTATGAGATATGATAATGCGGAAATGCAAACAAACAATCACTACCATGACGCACAAGAGTTTTTACGTGGAAAACCCTCAAACATAGGTAAAAACCACGGGACCTCGTCCAACCAACAAATCCTCCATGTAAGACAGTATTACACAGTGATCACAAGCTTATAATAAACTCGAATCCGGTTTTCTTCACCCCCAAGGGCAGATTACAACCAAAGAGATAGATAACGGAGAGATCTCACCAATCCGAGGACTTCAAAGACTCTGAGAACGAACCTGCGTTGTGGATGAACGTCATGAACCCGGATCTCCTTCCTTCGATCTTTCTCTCTCAATCTCTTCTTCTCTCTCTCTCTCTCTCTCTCTCTCTCTCTCTCTCTCTCTGGACGTGGAGTCTCTATTTCATTACCCTAATCTTGATTTAGGAGTGTTTATATAACACTTCGCAAGAATTAGAGCCAAAACAAGAAACTGAGTAATGCAGTACGCTCGGCCGTCGGTCGCCCGACCCGACACTGTCGAGCGCCCGATAATGGTCCAAACTATCTAGAGAGAAAACTAAGAAAACTGCCGAGTTTCGGCTGCCCAAACTTCACCTTCGGTAGCCCAATCTGGGCCTCGGCAGCCCGATCACCAATCTGTCGGTCGCTCGAACATGTTCGAAACAGTCCAACAACCAACTGCCTCATTCAAGGGTAGTTTCGATCGCCCGACCCAGTCTAGTCGAGCACCCGACGATCCCCGAGTTACACTCTCTCCTCTTCTCCAAAGGAGGAACACCCCATCAAGTAGGTTCTTCATTAACCTGTTGCACAGGTTCCTGGGCATTTGGGATTTTCCATTCCCCAGACTAATCTACTTCTTGCCATGAAATAGATTTAGGAGTTATAGTTCGATTAGTCATGTTTGTAAGAAGGTTGGTTAGCCCTCTGACTTGATTGGCATATGCCACATTTGGGGCAATAGTCTTCATTAATTTACAGTAGACTCTGTATATTACTACAATATTCTCAGAACCAAGGAGCATCTTAATTCCCTGTGATTGGACTCCAAGTCTAAGGAATTGAGTAACATTTCTGTCAGTAAGAGACACTGAATAATTTGGGATAATGTTGAAGAAGCAGGTCCATTGCTTAGACTTGCTTCAACAAGTCCCAACAATGAGTCTTCAAATTCTATGAATCTCTTATCACGAACACAGGCTAAAACTGATGTCTTTAGTCCTGTTGGAGTAAGATGCTTGATAGCAACCTGAATAAGTCCTAGATTGGAAATAATTATACTTTCCAGAATTTTGTGTAAATTCTTTATAGGTCATGAGCGGAATATCTTCTTGATCAGAGATTATAGGCTGAGTCTGCTCTATAGTATTGATGATATAATCTGATTCTTGATTGACAAGAGTTTCATCCCTGTATATTTTAGGCAAGGGAACAAAAAGAAGTTGCCAATCCTGGATAGACTGCTCAATATCTGAATATTTAATTTCTTCTTTATTCTTGATAGAAATAGTATCTATAGCAGGTGCAAGTACTTGATTCAGAAAGGGAAGAAACAGAATCAGCATCTGAAAACGATTTTCTTGTAGAGAAAAATCTACTCATCTTGCTTGGTAGACTAATACTTGATTTATTTGAAAATGATTTTCTGCTAGAATCCATATTAATTATTCTGCTTTTGATTCAAGTGGCCTGACAATAGTATAATTCCCGCACAAAACGCCTCACGCCTTCTCTGGCTAGATGGCGACCTCGGGTACTACGTCAAGAGGCCTCGGACCTCGACTCAAATTTAGAATAATTTTCTGATTTCTAGTAGAAATTGGTTCAAATAATCAAATAAGAGACTATTATGCAATGATGAACAGTATTCCTTTCAGATGAAGAATCGTGACAGAAACAAGAGGAAGAGGGTGAACAGTGAAATACTTGATTCGATAGACAAACTTACAAATAGTGACTGGAAATACATAAACACTAAGTGATATAACATAAATGGAGTAGGACAACCTTACACGAACACAGTTCAGCAGGGCAACCTTATTTCACTCCGTTACAAAATACTTGATGAAAAGATAATAAAAAAATGCTTACAAAACTCCAGGGAGACTGCTTAGAATGGCTCTGATACCAAACTCCGGCAGGATCTCTAATCTACCCTCTACATCTACAAGATTTAGATGTGCTTCAAGATTCATGGAAGTTCTCTCTAAAGTTATTTTGGAAATTCCTGGATAGTGCTTTAGTGGCCCACTGAATGCAATGATTCCAGGCATAGGGAAAAGAAAAGCGGGAAGCGGGATTGTCTACAAGCTGGATACAGTGTTTTAAATAGTGGTAGCATGTAGCATAGTATTCAGCCGTTAATAGCGTGTGACTAGCGCTATACACGAGTCGAATTGGCTCGGTTAACTCACTCGACTCAACTTGGCTCGAATCTGGGTTTGGGCCATTGGCTCGAATCTGGGTTCGGGCCAAGTCGAGCTGATTTTTGGAACTCGAAAGAAGTTCGAGTCAAGCTCTGAGCTGGCCCCAGCTCGACTCAGATTTTTGGAACTCTCTCTCTCTCTCTCTCTCTCTCTCTCTCTCTCTCTCAAGAAACCTCAGATCTCTCTCTCTATCTCAGAGCTTCTCAAGAAAAATCCAAATCAATTTCATCTCAAATCAAATACCGGCACAAAGAACCAACCCAAATCAGATTCTCTTCCCTTCTCTCTGAAAAGTCTCGTTCTCCCCATGAAAACCTGGGTCGTATCTTCTTTTGAAACTGTAAAATAGGGCCCACATCTAGAAATCAAAAGGGGAGTTCCGATTTCTGTTTTTGGTTGTTCTTGTTGATTTCTTTTCCCTGATTCGATTGAATTGGAGTTTTGGGTTTGTTTGGTACTTTGATGTATAAGATCTGATATGCTGTGTAATTTTTTTTCGTTGGTTTTTGTTCATGCTGTGTGTTTGGGGATTCATATAACAACTGATGTCACTTCATTTCCTACTTGTCATGACTAGCAGTTCATATGGGAAAGTGCCTTTTGGTTTCAGTTTTGGAAAATATGTGCCTGCCCGAAGATTCCTTATTTCAGGTTTGAATTTAAAGTCGGCTGGAAAACTCAAACTCGAACTCGCTCAATCTGCTGACCAAACCGAGCCGAGCCAGACATTTAGGCTCAATGGCCGGACCGAGCCAGGCTGAGTTCGAGCAGGGGTTGACTGCTGGCCGAGCCAAGCTAAGCAGGGCCAAGCCTGACTCGGTTCAACTAATGTACAGCACTACATGTAACGTAAGGACTAAGAGCATAAGCCACAAATACTTCTATTTTTAAATTTAAAAATAGGAAAAATATGATAAATAGTAAGAAAAGGCAAATATATATATATATATATATATATATATATATATATATATATATATATATATATATATATATAATAAATGCCTAAAAGATTATTCATTTTTGCAAGCACAAGCATGTTCAAACAAGTTATGAATTATCATTTATTAAAAGCCAATCCACACATATAAACCAAATCAAATCATTATCACATCAACAACTTTCTAAGAAAACCACTTTAATTAATAATGTCTAATTGAAACCACGAGTCATGAGTACGAAAAGAAATTAAAATCCCACGGGTTGAGAGTAGTAAGTACAAAATACAAAATACAATTATCATTTATAAATAATAAAAAAATGTAGCATACACTATGATGCTACATACACTATGACTAACGTTACGTAGCATCGTAGCTAAGCTATGCTACAAATGGAGGGAGCTAATAGCTTCCAAATATGACACTCACACAAGTGGTTGGTTTGTGAAGGGCTTTCTCTATAGGGCTTCAACTGTTTGGAAAGCAGTGGTAGCAACTGAGCATTTGATTCCTAGGGTGATATCCTTCGCACTCGATAACGAGCATCGCATCCATTTCTGGTTCGATATTTGGTGCAATGATCGTAAGCTTCAAGACCACCCTAGGATTGCCCGCCTTGCTCCCGACCGCTTTATTTTAGTGAATGACTGTTTTTTTCTACTATAAGGGGATCAGAGGTGTGGGCTACTCCTTGCCAAAGGAATATATCGGAAGCCAAGATCATTGAGTCACTGGGCTTTGGACATTCTAAGGAACGTTAAGCCTGTCGATCTAGCCGAAGGCTCAATGGTTTGGTCGAGGAATAGCTCCAGAAAGTTCTTGGTTAAATCTTTGTTCAACTTGATTTCTAAGCCATCTCGCCATCTAGGTCCTCCTCACCCATTTCATCATTGCTTCTATGGAAACCCTCCTCACATTGCGGTTTTCATGTGGCTCGTGAGTTGGAAGAGAATTCTCATTATTGATAACCTCCAGAGAAGAGCCTTGATTATCCCTAATACTTGTTTGATGTGTGTGGATAATGAGGAAACTGATTGATCATCTCTTCATCCATTGCTCTTTTGTGGGAAGAGTCTAGAGCCATTTTCTCTCCGTGTCATACCGATTGGGTGATGCCGAAGTCTGTGGAGGACCTACTTTGGGCTTGACATGGAAGAGTCATCAGAAAATCCGGGAAAGCTAGATGGAGATTGATCATTATAGTTGTTCTCTGGGCTATTTGGGGAGCCAAGAATGGGCATTGTTTCAAGAATGTGTTACAAGAAAGGTCAATGGCCTTGTTATGGGTTGGGCTGTCTATGTAGAGGCCGCTTCGGCTGGTCTTCTTTTTTTAGCTGTCTTTTGGGGTTGTATTTTTTTCTCACTTTTGCAAGCTTGCAAACAAAGTTGTTGTTATTCTAAAAAAAGAAGAAGGAAAAAAAAAAAAAAAAAAAAAAAGACTATACGTGTGCCTTCTTATCTCATCCCTCCAAATTCAAATTCTCTTGGAATCTTTCCCACAACTAAAATTCCATCCAACCCTCTTCAAATTACCATTCAACCTCCCAATCAACAACCCTCTTGATGTAACTTGTTTAATCATTTATAAATATCCTACCCTTTACCCTTTAGAAAGCCCACTAGATTCCTCCAAATTACCACTCAGCCATCCTAGATCTCCATAAATAGCCCTTCTTCTCTCAAAAAGGGATCTTTACCTCTTTCAGGTTCTGAAGCTCAAGCATGAGGAGATCATCCCTCACAGCCCCTCGCTAACCCTTAGCTAAAATTCCTGCAACTACAATAGGAATTCAGCATAATTAGAGATGAAAATGAATAAGTCAAGGGATTTGGGTTTAGCTCTACAACCTGTCTTGAAACTTTACTAGCAAAATTCTGTTTGAAATTGTATTTTCTGCATTACTAGTTGCATGGTTTTAGTTGCTTTACTAGTTCCTTACCTTTGACTAAGTGTATTGTTTACCTTCGTTTTGCAAGGATTTATTCTCCACCTACCCCATTCTTCTCTTTATTCTACCTTTCTTTTACTGTTTGCATAAAAGTAGGTTGAACTATGCTTTTGTAAACTAGGGGCAATTTAGTAAAAGCACTTGCATTCATTTGCTGAATTCAGTGAGCAGCAAGTTCAACTTCGGAACCCATGCACGTGTAGAGAGTACCATTTTGCCTTTGGCATTGAAGGGCTCTTGAATGGCACACTCCTCAAACATATACCTGAGAAGGTTAATCTGAACCAAAAGGTTTGCGGTTGGGAGAAACCCTGAAGCCAGAAATAAACTTCAACTGACAAACATCCAATCTACAAAATCAATTCTACCAAGAAATCAACTACTATGGATAACTAGATTGGATTGAACTTAAGGATACAGTTCCACCTCAAGACATGCTTCTGGAAATGACCAATTTGTGTTGGTAAAAAAAAAAAAACAATATGGGTCCTACACCTTCAAAATAAGAAAGTGTTTAAAGAGATACCTGGGGTGTAGTAACTGGGCTATCTGCACAGCCACGGCTGTTGAATACTACAACTCGCCATCCTTTACTTCTAGCCCGTAGAAGCATATGCCTTACGTAAGAATCACCACTCCCTCCCGTTAGACCTGGCTGCAAATATTAATGTCACATGCTCGCAAAGCTCTGAACTATAAAGATTCTGAGAAAGCTCTACCATGGTAGAATGACCAAGATCAACTGACATAAATGGCCAAGCTTCACAAATACTAAAATCTTCTCATGGAGGGTTATTGCAGTGCAATGGAATAAATGGAGCACATTCTCAATCTTAAAGATGCTAATCAATATTGAATTAGCAGAACCAGCCAGGTATATGAAGTGTCAAGGAAAGAAAGAAGGTTTTATGTTTTGAACAGTGAACAGATTTATGGATAGCGCAATTGATGATTTGATGATTCAGAGTAAAGATAGATGGCTGCAAGAAAAATAGAAGGGGCCATTTCAATTGTGGGCATCTGGATGATCCGGATATTTAAATTACCAGGTATTGCAATACCTGGGTATTAGCACTGCTTGAAATCAGTGTTTGCATTATCTCCGATATTATCGAAATATCCCCTTTATTATCTCTATTTCTAGCTCAGCGATATCGATAACACTGGTAGCGATACCGATAACACTGATCGTATAAAAATTCTAGGTATCGGCGATGTATCACTAAATATCGCCAATGTATCGATATTGTAAATATTTTAAATTGTGTAAGTTTTAGGTGTCGTTTGTATTGTCAATGCATTGATACCGCCGATGTATCGCCAATATTTTTTACTGTGTAAATTCCAAGTGTTGCTTGTATCATCAATGCATCTGCAAATATTTCGATAATATCGCCAGTGTATCGATATACCAAAAATCTGTATGTTAAAAAATTTCCATTCATTATTTTTTATGGGCGCATGGTTGTATGCAACATTCAATTTGTCAACGATAATATTGATAATATCACGATATTATTATTATCACAACATGGCAATAACGAGACCACTATCATTAGTTTCTTTTTCAGTTGTTAACGATTTGTTTGGAAATATCATGTGTTGCCGATATTCTGAAATATCAATGAATGTTTGGATGGAATGTCAGATATTGGATGGATGAGATGGTTGGACTGATTTCTTACAGCAGCACATGCTTGTAGGCCCCCATTAAATAGAAACATGTTATGTATGCATTCTTTTTGCAATTTTTTATTCATAAATATGAAATATGTATTTTATCATCTCCTGAGGTTTCACTGAAAAATTCCACCATTTTCCCTATTTTCCCTGCATTTCCGGTTATCAGCGATATTATCGGCGATATCGATATTGTTTCTGTATCCCCGGCTAGCGAAACTTGTAGCGATACCGAAACTTCGAACACTGCTTCAAATTATAATTTCTTTGTTTGGATATCATCTTGCAAAGGGTATTATGATTTCCCAGAATTATGCTTGCATTTGGTTGACTTATAAAAGGTTGAAATCACATATGGCGTTTTGTACTTCTGCTAGTTTTTTAACATCCAAATTGAAAGAGTAAGTGTGGTCCACTGTTAATTTGATCAACCTCAATTTTTAAATGTGAATTGTGAATTGTGAATTGTAAATAGTTTTATTAAAATCAACAGCAGATTGGATGTTGCTCGCATGTGTGATTTGCACATGTGGTGAGCAAGTACAAAGACATTGACTTTACATAATCCACGACTAGTACTTTGCCAACTTGACATCATGAATGGATGGCTTTCACACTAGCCCACACATATACTGGCCCAGATGCAGAATGCGGCAAAAGAGCTTAGAAGTTTTGAGTACTTTACATTGTTCCCTATGTTATGGGCGTTATGGCCCACTAGAGTTTTGTAGTTGGTTAATTTTTGGAATGTACTGAGAATATTAGAGAGTTCACCTAATGAATGGAGTAGATGTCACAGGAAGAGCACAGTTTGTAATAGAATGCTGCACACAACCAGTGGGGAAGAGGACACCAGTCCAATACGCAGCCAGAGATATTGACAGAATCCTCTGCAACAATTGTTGTATGCAGTAGCTAGAACACCTGAAATCTGTAGAGCCCATCATGTCTGTAAGCGTAAAATCCACCGCATCCATTATGTGAGCTTTCTTATTTTCACCATGCAGTCTGAAAATGATGCCCATCCAAAACCCAGGCAACCCATATCACACGAAACAATGTAAAATCACGCCAAAATACTGCAAAATTAATGTCATATGGTCCACCTGAACTTTGGATCATGCCAACTTTTAAAGCGTCTATTCACGATGATGAGCCGCTCATAATAAATGGGTTGGACGAAGTGACATGCCATGCTAGGCTCCACAAACAAACCAATGGTTGGCATCCCCTCCTCATTGTTCCCTGTTGTGAGGCCCACCAGCATTGCATATTGGGCTGATTTTTTGCCAGGGTCCCAGAGCCTAAAACTGGTATGCATGCATAATAGACAAAGTGGATGTCACACGCACAAGTTGGTCCATGGAGCTCGGTTGTGTACACCATGTGCACAAGTGTTGTAGATGATCACAGTCCGAAAGATTCGGGGAATCCTGCCTATAAAGTCATCATCATGCAAAGTTCTTGCAAGGAGCACTTGTAGCAAAAGCTCTATAGGGCCTATTGTGATGTATTTTTAACATCCGTTTTGTCCATCATTTACACCAGCTCATGTTAGTAGTTGGGTTGGGCCTAAAAGTAAGCACGATCTGCAGAGCCTAAAACTGGTATGCACGCATAATAGACAAAGTGGATGTCACACGCACAAGTTGGTCCGTGGAGCTCGGTTGTGGACACCACGTGTACAAGTGTATTAGAGGATCACAGTCTGAAAGATTCGGGGAATCCTGCCTATAAAGTCATCATCATGCAAAGTTATTGCAGGGAGCACTTGTAGCAAAAGCTCTATAGGGCCTATTGTGATGTATTTTTAACATCCGTTTTGTCCATTATTTACACCAGCTCATGTTAGTAGTTGGGCCTAAAAGTAAGTGTGATCTAAAACTTGAGTAGGCCACACCACAGGGAACAAGTCAGGATAGGATGCTTACCATTGAAACATTCTCTGGGTCCACCGAATCTTGGGATCAGGCTAGTATTTGGTTTTCCTTTCATCCTAGTGGGACTCACCTTCTGAACGAGTTGGATGGCAATGGCATATAGACATCATGGTGTGCCCCAGGGGGGTTTCAATGGTGGGCGTCCTACATACACCGTTCCTTGTGTTGTGGCCCACTTGAGTGGTAGATCAAGCTGATTTTTGGGCTCACATTTGATCATGAGCTGATGAAAAGAATGGATGGAGTGGATTTTACACACACACATTACGTTGGGCCCCACAAATCTTTTTATGACAACAACTCCCTACATATACAATAACGTTTCAGCAAATTTGCATCAATTGCCAATGGGCATCCTGACAAAAATCCATCATCTTTTCGGAATCCAAATTTCCAACTTTTGAGGTCTTTGGATGATCTATGGCCATTTAAATGCCCAATTATTTTGATTCATGCCATCCCCCAAACATAAATATTCATAAGATAGTGGGTATTTCAATTTTTAGGCATCCAAATGTCAAGAATCCAAATGGCGACTGCAAAAACTGTTATAACATAAAAAAAAATAATAATAATAATGATAATAAGATTAAAAGAAAATAATGATAATCAACTGGTTGTAAGGAAGCAATCCAGAAAATCGCAACATCAAGAATAAGAAGTTTAGTAACAAGAACTCAGGCAAAGGGTGCTTCGCTCATAGATGTCCATTGAAGGTGGAAAGTTAACATTCTATTTTGAAGTTTGAACTGTAAATTGTTCCCATACATGAGTCTCCCACTTCAATGAGTCAACATGCCTGATTTTGGACCCTTCTGTCCACATGATGGGCCTGCCCATCAACACTAACATGTGAGAGATTCGCATTCGTGGCCAGGTTGAGGTGTGTGCTTAGTTAACATCTAGATGGAAGTTTAGCCTGCATTCAGATGCAATATCAAATTGAGCTATGAAGTGCATTAATTAGTTCAATAGAGAGGAAATTGCAGTTACATTCCTTTCGGCTCCAACCCGAAAGTAGGGCTAGCAATGAATTGGAATGGTTCGTGACTTTAGGTCACCCTGCGTGATGGCTTGGCTGGTCTGACCTGCTTTTTGTACTCAGGTGCAGGTTGCACTTATCAGGCAGCAAGTCTTTCTTGCGCCTAAACTGAGGCCCATTAAGTAAACAAGCTGGGCCTCAGGCTGAAGCCCACCCTGACCCATTTATAAGAAGCTTCTAAATCGAGTTAGAAAGCTAGAAACAGGCTGGGTCAGATCGGGTTGCTCCACATACGGATCGATTGGCCTAACCTGCTTCCTACTCAGATGTTCAGGCTCCACTTACCAGGCTGCATTTCGGGTTCGGGCCTCAAAATGTGGCCCATTAAGTGAACCGGTCAGGCTAGGACTGAACCCCACCTGGCCAAAGAAGCTTCTATACAGGAATATAAGAGTTTAATCACTGAACATCTAAGCTAGTGCTAATGGGCAAGAAAACAATGCCCATTGAGCAAAAGGACAATCTAGGGGGCTTGGGCCTGTTTATGGGTTGGATCATGGGATTAGGCTGGGATCATGGGCCATCAGTAACATGGTGGGCTTGGTTTTGATTAATTGGCCTTTTAGTAAACGGGCCTGGCCCTGACGCAAACCCAATCCAAATCCAAACCATTCCTCCCTATTGGGATTGGACGCCTCTACTCTTCACGCATGAAGACCACCGACCGGCCGGCCGGCCGGTCGGTCACGTGGGGATCAAGGCAGCAGGAACGCTGGACTGTTTTTTAGGTCATCCGACCGGTCGGCCGACGGGGGTCTGACCGGTCGGGTAGTTTCCTTTTTGAACTTGGTTTCTTGCGCGGTTTTGCGCAAGGAGTTTCTAATTCCGGTTTTCTCCTATTTAAGGAGATGTAATCCGAGATTAGGGTTGCCGCCAATGGGCCAAAGGATTGAGGGCTCTAGGGTGAGAGAAAGAGCTAAGGAGGAAGCTTGGAGTTCTCTGGGTTGAGGGAAAGGGATGGGTTTGTCCTCCTCATGTGAGAATTAGCTTCGGGTAGCTTAGGATTTCTCTTATGGGCTGTGATCCAGGGTATTCTTCTGTAATCTCTTGTAACTTCTGATTCATAGTGGATTGGTGTCGCTTTTTGCCGTGGTTTTTTACCCATGAGGGGTTTTTCCATGTAAAATTCGATTTGCCTTCTTGTGTGTGATGATTTGTTTGTTGATTGCCATTATGGTGTGTTCCCCGCCTGCTTTGATTGCTTCCGCTGCGGGGCTCCTGACTCCCAACACTCCCCACATGTAGCACTGATGCATAGCTAGCAACCCAAATCATCCAAACTGTGGGTCCCATTGTAGATGAATCATATTCATATCTCTGAAGTCACACTAATCAAGCAATCTTAACCATCCAATTAATAACTATCAAATAGGTAGTTCAAAGTAAAATAGCGAGCGGTCCAAATTCGAAGGGAAAAATCATATGGTTATAATTATCTTCAATGCAGTTTTCTGTAATGCTCCATCTACTGTTGGCCTGCAATGTAGACCGTCTGCATTGCTGCGGAACTGCGCCATGCACACCATTGAATGGTCACCGCCATTTTTTTCCAAATGGTGCAAAACTAACATAGGAGTCTAATCCAGGAACCTATTTAGGGCTTAACAGGCTGATATATGACAAAAAATGCCCTTGAGACCTAAAGCGTCCGGGCCCGATCTTACAGTAATTGCAATTTGTTCATTTCACTCTATATAACTGTAATTGTTAGAATTCAGCATCCAAACACGACTCCAATTGAAATTGAGGAGAAAAACAACAGTAAAAAAGAAAGAAGCAGAGCGAGCTCGAAATCAAACCAGTAGAATAAGGACCGGGGAATCGGATGGCAATCGCCGATCGTCGCCCGCAACCCAATCCATAGCTACGGCACCATCGTCTCTCATTCGCAGGCATTCTCTCCGTAGAGCAACGTCGGGGAGTGAGCGGAAGAAGGAGGCGAATATGGTCTCGACGTGCCGGTTCCACGCGATGAAGGGGAAGGGATTGTACGGGCGCTGCAAGGAGGCGAACTGCGCGAGCAAGGACTCGCGGGCGCCGATGATTTCGAGGGAGTTGTTTTTTCGGTGTCCCGCGGCGGGTTTCGCAGCACTCATGGTGGGGAGTGAGATGGGTTTTGTGGTGGAGCTGAGGTGTATGGGTGAATTGCAAGGGCGAGGGAGGGAGAAGCGAGCGTTGCAGGTTGGGAAGGCTCTCGCCATCAGGCAAGAAGGGAGGGATATATCCTCCGAGATGCCATCATCCAGTAAGGGAGGGATATATTCTCCGAGATGTCATCAACCAGTCCAGATTATTCTCGTTCGTCGTTTAAGAGGTTTGCCTGAATACATACATCCCTATGCATTGCAATGTGATACATCGGGACTTTATCTTTTGAATCTGTATATCTTACAATGATCCCATCCGTTTATACTAAGTACTCCAGCTAATAAAACCTTTAAATTTGATTATTTCATCCATTTGTAATTTGAATCTTTTTCTATGAAAATGGACGGTCATCATAACTTTGCTTAACCAAAAGACCAAAGTATTCAATTTTACACCAATCGTGAATATCGTCCATCCAAGGAAATTAATATTAAATAAACGGTTTAGATTATTGAAAAAGTCCCAATTTGAATATAAAACTCCCGATGTATTACATTGTAATGCGATCGGGATGTATTCAAGAAAAAAAAAAAAAAATTGAGTTCGTTTTGCGTCCGTCGAGACTCAGTATCAGTGTGTATCGCCATCCACTGGGCCTAGGATGCGAGTATGGTCCGACAATTTGAATGGTCCATATTCTTTTTAATACCGTATATAGGCCATTAGAAAATTACCACACTTCATTAATGATCTTTTAACGTCTTTTAAAGTCGAATGTTTAATTGTTCAGGTGAATCTTACAATCATCCTTGCCGTGTTATTTTATTAAGGTGGCCCATGAAGCATACATTCCCCAAAATAGACGGTTTCGATCGCTGGAACCCTGAGTGCGCGTGCGCCAGTGGGCGCTGACATACTCTGGATGCTGCATCATGGCCCGCAACAGAGACACAACGAACTACTTTCTGGCATTTTTTACTCCTGCTTTAGCCGCCGAGTTTCTCGTGCTCGTGGTCACACGGGTGCGTGACTACGGGGGAGCGGATTGGGTGAGACCCTGGATCCACCGACGTGGGTGGGACCCCTGACTGTGGGGCTACTGTGATGTATGTGATTACATCCACGCCGTCCATCTGTATTTAAAGTTCATTTTAGGGCATGATCCAAAAACTGAAGCAGTTCCAAATCCCAGATGGGCCATAGTACAGGAAACAGTGGTGATTGACCATTAAAAACTTCATGTGGGCCACAAAATATTTGGATCAAGATGATATTTATGTCGTCTCTTCATCTAGGTGTTTGTGACCTTATCAACAGGTTGGATGGAAAATAAACACTCCGGTGGAATCCATGAAGTTTTCAATGGTATAGATTCAATCACGATTGTTTCTGTGGTGTGTTCCACCTAAGATTTGAATCAGCTTCATTTTTTTTCATTATGCCTTAAAATGAGCTTTCAAAATTGTTGGACGGTGTGGATTTAAGACACATAGATCAATGCTAGCCCCACAGTCAGGGGTCCCACCCACCTCCGTGGATCGGGGTCTCACCTAATCCGCTCCCGCCTGACAGGTACTCGCTCACGTGTAAGGACTACGTGGCTGAGATCTGCACCATTCATCAGATACGCTACTCTGTTTTTAGGAAGAGCATTAGGTGCGGCCTCACCCAAGGCCCACCTTGATGTATGTGTTTTATATCCAAGCCATCTATTTACACGTGTCCTGCGCATTGGAGTACGGACCAATAAAATGCCGTAGGGGACCAAATCTTATCCACGCCTCAAGAATACCTTCCGACTCTGCTGTCTTCAGCTACATGTCATATGATGAAATCAAATGTGGCTCCAAACAGCATACATGCATGTAGTTGAGAAAAGCAAGATGATGCAAAAAGATGTGTGGTCCTCGGGAAATGGAATGAGGAATCTAAGTCCAACTAAAGGATGAAACATGGACAAACAAGAAAACTGAATACGGTTACCGCCATTTCTAATCTATATAAACAAACACCTGTGGTTGTCTGCCACTGGGCTTTTTACACCACCATGGCTTTTTTATACCACGATGGGTACTCAAACCCATGACCTCATGTTGAAACTCTTTTGTCTACCATTGGGCCATGAGTTGAGATACTTGTGGTTGTACAAGCACCATCAAATCCTTGAACTTAAGGTGTGTGAATGGTGAGATCCTAATCGATACTACCTTGGCTCACATTACGACGTTACTACCTAAAAGCCATTAAAAGTGGGTGTGGTCGAGAGGTTTTATCAGTCATCAAAGTTCACACGATTTAACAAGTAATCCGTTTGCTTTACCCAAAACATTAGTATGTGGCTTTATAACACCTTAAACTTTTCAATACTCAGGTATTGAAAGTCCTCAAGTGATACCATGAAAATTTAATTTAGTGTATATGTGTGTGGGAACACAGATAACATACACTTAAAATTTTTAGAAAATCGCATATGAAGACTTCGTCATTATGAATTTAGTAGGTCACCCACAATGAAGAATACTCTGAATAATGCATAGGAATGATTTAAGAAAAATCACAATATTATGACGAAATTATGAAAATGCTTGTATCCCCTAATATGCTCTAAATTGACAATTTTAGCCAATTGAGTATGATATTTTTGAAACCCTCAATAGAAACCTCATAGTAACCCTAGGGAAACAATCCTATATGGCCAAATCACCAAATGACCCACTAGATCGTTGTGGACTAGAGTAGGGTGTATCATAACTGTCGATCTAAAAAGGCGGGCAGGAAACTGAATTGACCAAGTTACTTGCCTTAGTCATAAACCCTTAACTTTCAATCAAAATTCTAATATGGGGGGTAAAAGGTAATTTATAAAGTAACTAGCAATTAATAGTGGATATGAATTTATACCTTGAATCCTTTATAAAGCTAAAATCAATAATTTGATTGAGGAATTATTCGAATAATCACCTAATTTTTATGTGGGAATCTAATTATTAGACTACTTTTTCTATATTCCAAATCTAGACTCATTTTTCATCAATCAAGGGTCATGATCGCATAAGTCTACTTATTTGAATTTCAAATCAATACAATACAATGAAACTCTCATGGTTACTAGGAGTCTTAACGGGATTATTTTCTACAAATGTAACCGCACATCTCGCAATATGAGGTCAAAATCCCCTTGTTATGAGAATCAAATGTCTACATTAAAACCTTAAATATCTCTTAGAAATTCAATTTATCCAAAAAAAATCTGGTCGCATCAATAGTCCTAAATGACCGTGAGAATCATAACCAATTCATCAAATTTCATATACAATTCTTTTTTCACCGTCCAATGACATCTAACTCAAAAAGGCATTCATTTTAATAACCAGCCTTAACTTAGAGCTAGAATTGCCTAAAAGAATCATTTTCCATAGTCCAATCACGACCAAAATTTTATCATAAGTTGTTGGGCACATTTTAATCATCTAAACCAAATCTCAATCTTTAAATCATTGCGGAAGGGCCTAAATTAGCAAAATGGCCCATTAACCCTTAATTTAGTGTCTCATGATCGTGGAATAAATTTTACTAGTCGCAAGACCACATTCTTAATCTTATGAATGGGTTAAATCAGTCTATTTACATAGTTCCATTTTTTTATTATAAGTACTCACTTTACTTTCTTAATGATAAAGTTACTTAAAATAAGGAAACTTAATGTTTCATAAATACATTAGCCACTTGAAAATGGACATTCAAATTGAGGCTTTCCCACCGTCCATTTGCGGTGGGACCATAACAAAAGGGAACCTGACTACGCGTTTTTTTCAAAAAAAGAGCATTGATCGTACATAACCCACCGTTAAACTTAATCAAGGGCTAATACACCTTGATCTGAGTTTTCAAAACCCAAACAAAAGACACCATCACGAAGCCCATTGAAAATTTTGAGAAATAACTGATTTACATCATTCAAACCATCATCAAGTGGGCCCCATTTAGATAACTTCTTTGTTACCGAGGCCTGAAGGCACACAAACACACATTTTGTGTGGACACAATGCTACCCCATGAAGAGAGAACAGTGTGAGACTCATTTCTCTCATCCTAACTACTGTGTAGAGAAAGAGAGGGGAGAGAGAAGGTAAAGGTAGGTATATTAACTAAACTCTCTCTAAATTTCGATTCTATTTAAATTTTTTAATTTTTAATTTTATTTTATTTATTATGATGTGGGAATCAAAATCTTCAAAGTTTAGCTAGACCTAAATTTACATCATAGATCAAAACTTAAAATCTTCACTGTCAAAATCTATTTTTTTATTCTAATCAAATAAAGTGTATAATATATCAATGTAACCGTATAAATTATGTAATTTATGTTTATAGCTTGAGTCTAAAGTGCATACACAGGATTCTAGCAACATTAGAATGAGATCCGACTTAAGAGGTGAGAACATCGCTTCAACCTTTTTGCTAGGATTCATTAAATAGTTATAATTCATTCATTCTTTTATTTTAAGTTAAAACTTCTCATATCATGTCCAGTTCACATGGTTAGTATGCTTCTACATGTTATTATGAACCATAATATGATTGAATTTTACTCATGCATGATTTAAAATTGCTTTAACGTGAACTAGCTTTATTATTAATCCACGTGCATTATTTGCATATACGATAGAAATTTTGAACGTTTCATATTAAAAACTAAATTAATGATTTTTATAAACCAATCTATATACCTTAGGACATGTGGTATGGTTGTCCATGTCAAAGACCCAATTTGTGACAAATCTGTATGGAGATATACATGCAAAACTATCAATGAGATGACTATGTGTTGTTTTGTTAAGAAATAAGAACGCACCTCATTGGACCATACCTTGTAATGTAGATGGCCTATTTTATTTATGAACTTAATACCATAAAGTTTTATGATTTTGACATTACTTCGTGACATATTTTGGTGCCCTAAGCGATACGAGTGACAAACCCTTACTCGTGTCCACGAACAAGCTTGTACTTATGGTAATTATTTTTGTTGATCATGGTATGATGATTTAAAAGAGTCACTAAGTGTATAAGGTAAATGATTGGCTAATCATGCATTCATGATACTATTAAAACTTATCGGATGATGTCGATGTATGTCCTTTAGAATTTTTAGGTCATGATGCCAACGTGTGTCTTTTGAGATTTTAGGATCATAATGCCGATGTTTGTCCCCTTGAGATTTTTGAGTCATTGTGTGGTCGTTCACTTATATTGTGGGTTTACCCCACAAATTTCGAGTGGATGTGCATCCCAATGCCAATGTGTATTTATGCATCAATCAAGATTTATATGATGAAGTTAATTTACATAACTTATCTTTTCCTTGTCTCATATTTACGAACTGTACTAGGACTATGATAATGGATGTGTAGTTAGTCACTCACCATTTCAATGTTTAAAATCACCACAGATAATGTATGATTAGAAGACACAGATAAGCCTAAAGAGCCGATTGAGGATACAGTGAACGAGATGCCCTACATGAGTGTAGTGAAGCTCTTGGAGCTCAACCAATAAATAGATTTATTCCTATGTTTTAGTATAATCATTGGTACTTAAATGGATTATTTAACTTTGTAATAAGTTTAAAGTTAAGTGGACACATTTAATTAATTTTTATAATGATTAGAACTCTATCTACAAAGTTCAGTTTATTTTACTTTCATGTGATGTATGCCTCATGGAAATGTAGATGTGATGATGTTGAATGCTTGAGAGTATACCTACGTGTACTTTCATTAACACATAAAATTTCAAGGCAGAAGTGTTGCACTCGGGCTGTGAAATTTGGGGCGTTACAGGCTTAATTTTAGAATTTGGACCATTCATCAAGTGTTTTAAAGGTTGGCCAACACCTATTAAGTTTTCAATTGCTTAATTGTGAATTGCCGACAGTTAACTCTGAGTTTTAACTGTTGATTTGTTTAAACCACGCCTGGTAAACATCTAATGGTTAAGATCAGATGCACCCGGCCCCAGCGGTGACATAAGATGGCCTTGAGTTGGTGCCCATGACTCGTATAAGGAATATGAATTGAACGATTGGAGTACATGGATTAGGAAGGTAAATGAGTTCCTCTTACAATAGGGTATAAAGGATCATGTAGGGTGGTGGAGTGACATACACATTTACTCCCCTTTCAACCCTATCCTCCTCATATTTGATATCCTATCCAGAGGGAAGAAAAACATGAAGAAGTCCTGGAAGCCCAAGCCTCCTTAGACGCCCCATGCTTTTGAGTTGATAGAGAAAGTGGAGAGAAGAGAATAAAGAGATTGGATTTTTTAGCTCTCCCATCCATATCCTCGACATCCCTCATAGTCATAAGGTCCACTCTCTAGATGACTCCGGTTAGTTTCTAACCTCTATCAAGGAATCTGACACAGCTTATTATTCTCTTATACTTTGAATAGATCTGGAAGAGAGTTCCAATGTTGAGAGAACAACAGTGACATTCAGATCTAATCAATCCATCATGTATACAATTTATGGAATGTGTTTTTTTTTTCCAGCATGGCATGATCACAATGAGGATCTGTCATTAATTAATATAATTAATTAAATAATATTTTAAATTTTTTAAAGGATTTTTACTCGAAAATTTCTCCTGATAACTGATATTACAAAAAGTGCTTTGAGGTTGCACATTTACCAAAACATTCTTTTGAAGAGGTAAAAGTTTAATTTATCCTTTAAGAGAATTATTCTCAACTGAAAATCATGGCTCCTTGCCTTATATAAAAGTGAGTTGCATTTGTCACACTACGAAGCTATGCAAGCCCCATCATGATGTATTTACAAAATCCACATTGACCACTAGTTATGTGACCTAATTTTAGGTGTAGGTCTAAACAAATCTCCATCCTTGATTTAGATGGACCAAATGATTGGAAAAGGTGTATAGGGTGAGATCCACCCTTCAAACTATTTCCTCATTGTGGCCCATCTAAATCATGGATTATCCTGACTTTTGGGCATTAGGCCAAATTTTGGTTTGGCATCTAATGGTTTGAGTGGATTTCACATAATCATCATAATGGACTTTATAAAAAATTAATGGTGGACACCTTTCTCATAGTTATTTCTTTCGACGTGGTCCATCTGAATCACAGGTCAGCTTACTTTTTTCTTTTTTCTTTTACCTTAGATTTAGAGTGGGATTAAACATTTAATGGTCGGAGTGGATTTCATACACATTGTGGTGGGCTGGAGTGGTGTCTCATAATTTTTTTATAATATAGAAATGAAAATTTCTTTCAAACAATTGGAAAGCGATATACTCGAGGGTAGCGTAGTGGCACTACAACAAATTAGACTTTTTGCCACAAGCAAACTCGTCGCTAAGAACCCCAAATATGTCGCGAATGTGTTTTAGAGACGAACTCACTCGTCGCTAATTTTATCGCAAATACGGCGGCACAAATTATATTTCGTGATGAAAAAATGAACTCGTCGCCAATTAATTAATTATTTGCGACGACTAACTAACTCGTCGCAAAATATAGCTAATTAGCGACGAGTTCACACGTTGCCATTACATATCATAAATCATCGCTAAACACGAACTCGTCGCTAATAATGATTTCTTTACGATGGGTAACTTGTCATTAAAAAAACCCCAACTCGTTGCAAAAATCTTTTTGCAACGAGTGTTGCTCGTCACCAATTTTGTCGCAGATACGACGTCACAAATTATATTTTACAACGAGTAACTTGAAATTGCATCGGGTAGTTTAACAGGACACCCTATGCATACAAGTGCGGAAGCTTAAAGAGCAACTAGAATTATGGCTAAACCTATAGGAGGGGGGGATAAGGATCTTTTAAAATTTTTCGCCTACTTAATAAATTTAGCAAATTAACCTACGTAAGCAATTAACAGTTCGACTTCCAAACCTAAGTGGGTCCAATCAAAAGACTAGTAAATGATATATGCAATAACAACCTAGTCTATTCAACACATGTAGACTATAGAGGATGGATCAGCAAAAGCTCAAGTCTACATGAGGAGTGAAAGTGCATCATGTGTGTGTGTGTGCCTATCAAGTGCCTAGCATACATTCTTAACTAAGCATTCATAATTAACAAATTAAACGCAATGCATAAAGAGAAATGTGCTCAAGAACAATCACAAACACAAGGATGTATAGTGGTTCGACTACTTGTCTACTCCACTCCCGGTTCAAGTACTCAACCCCTTTGAGCACACCGGCATTCATTGGGGAGTTTAAATCTGGTTCCTCCCAACCAAGGTGTTTTAACTTGGATCCACCCAATCAGGGAGTTTATAGGTTCCTCCCAACCTACATGTTTGCACCCGTGTTGGTGGCTCCCCCTTGGAGACTTTGTTTAGGCCGACTAACGAGCCAAGGAATGGCTGACGTCCCTAAATTTAGGCCGATTAACAGGCTAAGGATCGGCTGACGACCCTAGATCGAGTTTGTCAAACAAACTCTACACTCAACTCCTGCAGGAAATTGAGTGGATGGACTCCTAAGAAGACAACCTTACTTGTCGAATTGAGCCCCTTTGTAGCGCCGCTTTGGGTTGCTTATTCTCGCTCTCTCGTGCTTGAATCAGCTTCCCTTGTGCTCCCCCGATCTTTGACGCCGCTGCTTTACCAAGGCTTCAACTTCAAGATTAGCTACCTTGCATGTGATGCTCCATTGGAGATGCCCAAGGTGTTAGGGAATGATGAATCCTCTACAAATGGTAGGAAATAGTTTCCTAAAGGAATACACCTTATATGGACTCCTAGGTAGTGTTTAGACAAGGGATTTAACTATGATCAAGGTGTCTAAACCCTAGGAATCAAGAGGGAACAAGTCCATTCTCAAGATGCCATTGAATGGCCCAAGCTTATGATGAAAACACAATGAGAATGACTTGCTATGGGTTTGGGATAGAGCCTCTAATAGTATCTAGCAATGGTGGCTTCTATCTCCTTAAAATCCCCTCTATCAGCTCAAAAAATGAATCCCCATCTTTAAATAGATTTTCTTCCAACAGTAAAAAAATGGGCAGATTCGTGCATCTCCGATTGATCGAAAAAAGGATCCGATTGATCAGAGACCAGTCCGATTGATCGGAGACATATCCGATTGATCGAAAATCAGTCCAGTGGATTCTCTGGAAGATATTCCGATTGATCGAAAACATGGTCCGATTGATCGGACTGACCCCTTCCGATGGATCGGAAGACTGTCCGATTGATCAGAAATATGTCCAGTGGGTTTTCAAAGTTGATGGAAAAATTTTCAATTGATCGGAGCTTCTGTCCGATGGATTGGAGTCCTATCGGAGCCAATGTCCGATTAATGGGAGACTAAAGGTTAGGTTTTTAGTCAAGGCAAGGCATACCAAGGCATCACTTTTACCTATTTCTTCTTCCTTAATACATCTGGTCCATCTTGAGTCTTGAGTCTTCGTCTTTATTAAGCTCAACCGACACTAGACACACTGACCTAAGTGATTGACAAACAAGGTGCACTAGTATGCCACAGAAAAGTACACTAACATAACTAACTCGTCGTAAAATATAACTAATTAGCAACGAGTTCACACGTTGCCATTACATATCATAAATCATCGCTAAACACAAACTCGTCGCTAATAGCGATTTTTTTACGATGGGTAACTTGCCATTAAAAAAACTCCAACTCGTCGCAAAAACCTTTTTTGCAACGAGTGTTGCTCATCACCAATTTTGTCGCAGATAGACATCACAGATTATATTTTACAACGAGCAACTAGCTCGTCGCAAAATATAGCTAATTAGCGACGAGTTGACATGTCGCCATTATATATTATAAATCGTTGTTAAACATCCAACCCGTCGATAATAACAACCATTTATGATGGGTTAACTCGTCGTTAAAAACGTCCAGCTCGTCGCAAAAAGTTTTGTCAACAAGCGTTGCTTGTCGCCAACTTTGTCACAGAAACGATGTTACAAATTATATTTAGTGACGAAACAGTAAACCGTCGCCAACGAATTAATTATTTACGACGACAAACTAACTCGTCGCAAAATATAGATAATTAGTGATGAGTTGATACGTCACCATTACGTATAATAAAGATTTTTACGATGGCTTAACTCGTTGCTAAAAACCCCTCAACTCGTCGCAGAAGCCTTTTTGCAATGAGTATTCCTCGTCGCCAATTTTGTTGTAGATACGCCGTCACAAATTATATTTAGCAACGAAACTAACAACTTATCGCTAATGAGTTAATTATTTGTGACGACCTAATAACTTGTTACAAAATATAGCTAATTGGCGGCGAGTTGACATGTCGCCATTACATATCGTAAAATATCGCTAAACATGCCACGAATTGCCACTGAGAACTTTTTACGACTAGTCAACTCATCATAAAAATCTTTTTGCGACGAGTGGTGCTCATCGTCAAATTTTGTCGCAAATCATCAATGGGTTAATTATTTGCGATGACCAATATAGCTAATTAATTAGTAACGAGTTGACATCATCACGAATAATATTTATTTATTTCTTAACGACAAGTGAAAGTCATCACTAATAGAAATATTTTTTTCAATTTTTTATGTTTTTTCCTATTTGAACCAGTTAATCCAAAAAATAACTCGTATCAATATTCATTATCATCTATTGAAATATAAAAATAATTTAATTAAATTAAAATTAAATTTATAATTATCCCAAACACATAAAAACATGTGCACATATGTCCAAATTGTTCAACAAAAATAAATAAATAAATAAATAATGCGCGTCCTCGATAATGCGGTGGGGCCCTGGAAGATAACACTATTCTCTAGAAAAATCTGCAAAATAATTGAAATAAATTATGATTAGTGATTATTTTACACTACTTGCATAATTTAAATGTGACATTTAACTTACCATTGAGGATGTGATTGCGATAGTTGTGACATGAGGGTATACACCATCTCCTCCAATTAAGTCTATCATGTTTGCATGAGCTGCACCTCAGTCCTAAGCTCAGCTACCGTTGCCTCTGCCTGCTCGGCCCTCCTCGTAGCCTCATCTGCATCAGCATGGCTACGACGGGTGAATACAGGCACCTCCGCATGTCTGAGACCACGAACGTAGCCAGATTTAGAGCCAAGGGCCCTAAAACATGCCTCGTCTGCTATTAATGGTGCAGTGTCCCCGATTCAGATTGAGTATGGAGTTGTACCATATCGTTCTGTAATATTAACAAAACATTATGAGTACAAAATGAATAAATAATAAAAGAACTTTAAAATAAGTTTAATGATTCTTATATATAACTCCTCACAACGCGGAGTCACCCACGTGCCCGTCGTCTTCCTCATGTGTGTTTTCTGATAGAAAGTAATGAGATCAGGCTCCTGCTAGGTCTCCTGGTCAGACTATTCCATTTAAAAGAGAAATATCATATTTACAGTATTCTGATAAGTAATGCGATTAATAAAACAAATTAATAAATGTAAGACAATCAAAGTAAATTATACTATCTCATTACGAAGTCGGACAATCGGCTTCGAACCAGCCGTATGGTTCACCATAAGCTTAGATCAATTCTCTGTATTTATCTTGCTCCTTGCCTACATTAAAAATACAAACAAATTATTGGAATACTTATAATAAAGTCATTGAAAACTAAACATTAATAAAAATTATATCTTACCAAGAATGCATTAGACTCGAAAATATGGCAAATTTTATCCCAATCTTCGAGGGAGATGCCATCGTATAGGTGTTGTCATGCTCCCTCATGACCTCCATTATTCTTATAGTAGAAATGGCATCGGTTCTTATATTGTCTGAATCAGTTGCCTAAATACATATTAAGACCCTTTTTTATATTACAGAGTTCCATATCGATGTCAAATTTATCCTGAAAAATAGTACATTACACGAATCGATAATTAATTTGTAAATAAATTTAAAGACATATTATCTAAAAGAAAAAAAATGATAAAATGAAAATTAGCTTTCAGTTACCAATATCCGATTGCGTATGACTGCCTTATCTATATCAGGCACGAACTCCCAAGACCCACAGGTAAGGGGCGCCCACCGTCGACATACCACCCCCACCTCAGTAGAGAATATGGCTGCCCATGGTCCCATTGGTTTATACTTCTTTGGTGGAAAAGTGATACAAGGCCGCTTACCCGTCATCTCCAAATGCCTAGCGAGAGCAAGTCCCCATGACCTACCACGTCCTTTTCTAGATGTGGTAGAAGTTTCAGCTACAAAATACAAATAATACAATTTAATATATATAAATTTAATATTACTTAAATGTAAGAGACAATGCCGTGTATATGCCTAAGTTTTCATTGAATTTCATAAAAATCTTACTTTTAAATTGTATCCTAAAACTCGCCCAAGGTTTTGAAATATGAAATTATTTTAAAAGTTAGCACTTTTTTGTAGATAAGCTAAAAGATAGGCCCCAATATGACCTTATCACTTAAAAAATAGTATGAGCCATCCTTTTTTTTTTTTTATAATGGGCCATACCATTTTTTATTAATACAGTTTAGTCGGCATTATTAAATCTTGTGGAGTCCATTTAATATTTTGATTTTTTTTCATTTTTGAGATTATGCCATGAAATAATGATATAGAAGGATGGACAGTGTGGATAAAACAAATGCATCATTGTGGGGTCCAAGGCATTCTCTACTATTAGAGTGGATTCCACTATGCTTGCTCAAGTAATAAAATGCTTGTCAAAATAAGTAGCTTTTTACCATATTTCAAAACCTCTGGTGCATTTTAAGTACTAGTTTAAAAATAGGGTTTTTTTTTAATTCAACGAAAACTTAGGCGTCTGTATGGCATTATCTCTAAATGTAAACATATGAATGAAATATATGTAAATCTTACCCACACTAGATGGATTTGTGGATGTCCGCATCACTCCATGGGATGGACCTGCAACATCCGATGGTGACTGTTGGGCGGAGGAAGGATGGATGGAAGCTTGGGAGGAGGAAGTCCGGTAGGTGGGACTCTGGCTTGGGGGTAGTTGGGATAAGGAAGATCGTGCAGTGGAAGGCTCACTGGGAGATGATTGGGGGGAGGCCAGTATACGTTTCTTGACACTACCACCGGGTGCCATGACTATTGTAGATTCAAAATACAAATAATACAATTCAAACAATATAAATAAATCAATAAACATCATACGAAGAAAAGATTGAACATCAAGAAAATAACATACATTTACAATCTTAAAATATTATACAAGCTAAAACTTACATGGCCATTTCATATTTCGTCATCACTACATAGAAGTTCTACATCGTCATCGCGGTCATCTCCACTATCATTTTCATTATCATTGATGGAATTTTTATCTTCTTCAACATTTATCTCATTCGCATCAACATACTTTGGGCACATATCATCCCTAAACAATAGGTCAACATTATGATCGTCATCTTGGACAGTCCCATCAACCCTGTATGACGTTCCCGAATCTTCGTCTTCCTCCTCAACTTGTTCATCTTCCTCCACCTTTGGAATATCATACCAGTTTCTAGGCGGTGCCTTTAGAACGACTTGCCAATTGCCTTTCAATTTAGTGTCCTTGAGGTAAAAAACTTGTTCAGCCTGAACCGCTAGTACAATTGGATCATCCTTATACCATTTACGGGAGAAATTAACGCTCGTGAAATAATTGTCTCTTTGTATTCCCATTTGTTATTACTAACATCCCACCAATCACATTTGAAAAGAAAAACCCGATTTCCCTCACAATAGTTTAAAACAATAATGTCCGTCAATATACCAAAGAAGTCAAAGTGTAAGTTTTCTTCATGATCTCCGTTCACAACCACGCCATTATTTTAAGTTTTATGATTTTCATCGCATTCTTTAGTATAGAATCTAATTCCCTTGACAATGCAACCACTATATCGAATGACTCGTGAATCAGGACCGCATGCTAATGAATACAGTTCATCCGTCGCTTCAAGTGATTTACATGCGTGCAATCGTTTCATCTATTGAAAACAAATGTAAAAGAGATAAATAAATTATAACAAATATTTATAAACATTTATAAGGATGTTTAAGTAACCACGGTCTTGATCACTCACACGTTTCTCAAACCAATTTGTGAACTGTTGTTCATGCCTCTATTGAACATTAGTTGTATACTGGCTCTCAATATATTGCTTGTGTTCCCTACAAATAAAGTGGATAAATCTATAAACTGAATGCAAAACATATGAAATATGAGTAAAATCCAAAATAGCTTACTTATATTAAATAGTAATTGATCTCAGGGCTATAATTCAGCACGTATATTCGTGCCTTTGCAAGCTCAATTACACCGATATCATCATGTGTTGTGGCTCCTAAAGGGCGTACATTTTGTGCAAAGATATACAACCCCGCACGCTGTTGTCCTTGAACAACATCATAATTCCGCTCTTGTCGATTGAATCTTGTCTCAACATCTTCAAAATACATTGAGCAAAAATTCATATACTCATTATCTATATAGGTTTCTGCAATGGAACCTTCTGGCCTTACTCTATTTCTCACATACTTAAGTATATAAAAATCTGTTGACATGCATGATCAAACCTTTAAATGAAAAAAAATATACAAGCATTACTAACATGATAATTGAATAACGATCAAATTTAAATTTACACGTTACTTTTCGATTGGATACATCCATCAAAATGATACAGGTCCAGCAATGATCGCCTCACAAGGAAGGTGCACAGCTAAATGTACCATGACATCAAAGAATGTAGGTGGAAATATCATTTCAAGCTTGCATAGTATTATTGGGATATCCTGTTCCAATTGCTCTAATCTTCTCAAATTCAACGTCTTGAAACACAACTCCTTGAAAAAGAATCCCAACTCAATTAATGCATTGGAGACATCCTTACACTTGAACCCACGAATTGCCACCGGTAGTAGATGTTGAAGAAGAACATGACAATCGTGACTTTTCATGCCCAATACCTTATAATCATTGATGTTTACACGTCGCGCGATGTTTGATGCAAAACCATTTAGAAACTTTACATCCTTTAACCATTCACATAAACTCTTTTTTCTTATCCTTAGACATTGTGTAGCAAGCTGGTGGTATCGTATATTTATCACCATTCGGAATTAGCCACAATTCATCCCTTATCCCCATTTCCTTCAAGTCCATTCGAGCGCTCAGACTATCCTTTGTTTTTCCTTCGATGTTCATTATTGTTCCCAGGACATTATCACAAATATTTTTCTCGATATGCATCACATCCAGATTGTGCCTCAGCTTCAATGTTCGCCAATATGACAACTCAAAGAAAATGCTCTTTTTCCTCCAATTTAAAGAGTTTTTAGCAAGCTTCATCTTCTTATTATTTAGTCTCTTTCCAAATTTTACATCTTTGACTTCCTCCATTTGAGTTAATATGTCGTCCCCGGATAGACGCTTAGGTTTCAACCACATGTCCTCCTTACCATTAAAATCCTTAACTCTTTTTCGCCATCTGTGCTTCCGAGGGAGGAAGCGACGATGGCCCATATAACAAATCTTTTTCCAATTCTTCAAATAATACGAAGTTGTTTCCTTGTTGCACGTAAGGCATGCCATCTTTCCTTTTGTACTCCACCCAGACAAGTTCCCATAGGCAAGAAAGTCATTAATGGTCCATAACAATGCTGCATGCAACCGAAAATTTTCTTTCTTCAACGCATCATATGTCTCCACACCATCTTCTCACAAATCTTTTAACTCATCTATCAACGGGCGCAAATTCACATCGATGTCAGTTTCAGGAGACTTTGGGCCTGGAATAAGCAAGGACATCATAAAGAATGGCTCTTTCATGCATATCCAAGGCGACAGATTATACAAAATAAGTATAACCGGCCACACGCTGTAACCCGTACTCATGTTTCCAAATGGGTTAAAACCGTCGCTAGCCAGTCCAAGCCGTACATTTCGACGATCGTTGGCAAACCAACTGTGATTCTTATCAAATTCCTGCAACTCTTCAGAATCTGTTGGATGCCTTAATACCTTCTCCCTTGCATCTGTAGTGCACTTCTCTTTATGCCACCTCATATCAGAAGCTGTCTTCCTACACATAAATAACCTCTATAGCCTTGGTTTTAGTGGAAAATAACGCAAGACCTTGTGCGGGATCTTCTTACCCCTAACATTTACTTGTTTGTATCTAGACTCTTTGCATTTGGACATGTATCACCCTTCTCATGCTCCTTCCAGAAAAGTATGCAGTCATTCTTACACGCATGTATGGACACATATCTGAGTCCCAGGTCCCGCAAAACCTTCTTAGCTTCATAATAGGACTTTGGCAATGTCTCTCCTTTAGGAAGTATATCTTTAATGAACTCAAGTATCATGTTGAATGATTTGTTGCTCCAACCATTCATTAGCTTCAAATGTAGCAACTTTATCAAGCACGACAACATTGAATACTTTTGGCAACCCAAATACAGTTCACGCTCAGCATCTCTCAGTAAGCACGTAAATTTATCCATTTTCCCTTCCCCTATTGTCACATCTACAGTATGGTTGTATTTTAATGCTCCCACATAATTATCCATAGATGTTCCTGCGCACAAGTCTTCTATAACGTTTTGCATGGCATTAGAACACATATCTTCATCTTCCGCCATATCATCATTATCATCCTCAATCATTGGGGCTTCATTAGTTTCACAATGATGATACCATTGGGTATATGTCCTATTCATCCCATTATCATAAAATGCACATGCACTTCATTTATATCTTTGTAGTACAAGTTGCTGCACTTGTGACACGGGCATCGGGTGCTATTAAGTCCGCCTGTATGACGTCTTACCACCTTCATGAACTCCTCAATTCCTTCTAAATACTCTTTCAAAGCCCTATTCTTAATTTGTATCCAACTCCTATCCATGTTTGTGTCCCTATTGCAAGTTGAATAAACACATTAGTCTTTATTTCATACCCCAAAAATAGATATATGAGAATTTTGTTGGATGCGGACTGCCTACTAAATTACCTTGTTATTGTACCATACTCTTGCAGACTACGGTAAGTGAGGGAGGAACGATCGCCCTCAACATAAAGATCAGACGGTGATTCATTAGTTCAAAGGCAGTTTGATATAAGTGACAAGGCTAGTAATGGGCCCTGAATAAGCCTAGCCAAACAAGTTTAAAATTCGAGCATGAACCAACCTCAGTCCTTTACTTTGTTGGGCCTATAATTGGTCAGCTGGGCCCGGTGATGTTCAGGACTCAGCTCCTCAGTTCATGGGTTGGACCTGAATATGAATCAGACAGGTCCAACCTTATTCTAAGCCTAAATTACTAAAAAAAAATCTGAAGATTGATCTCCTAGTGTCCTATAAATATTTAAGCAAAACAACGGTCCATCCAATTACTTAATTAACCACAGAGGGGAGATCTCAAGTGCAAGTCCAGTCGATTAATCAAAATAATAATAGCCATGCATTTTTTATTAACAAAATAGTGACATAAAATTTTATTAGTCGGATTATAAATAACATTCATGGAGCACAAACACATTGGGATGATAAATAATATTGGGGTTCACATGCAGAGATGGTCGGATGATCAAAAACCTTTTTCTGAGTGTGACCCCAGATGAGGCATGGTAAGAAACTAACTTTGAATGGATAATTCTTGCCATTGATATGTTCAGTGTTGAATGCAGACCGTTGAAAGGAAAGCTTACTAATGGCTTACATTCAACATAACAAATCAATGGTTTGGATAATTTTTTGAAGCATGATTGCCATTTAAAATAACATTGAAAAGGATGGACTAATTTTCCAGCCATGTTTACATGTGGGCCCTACAGGGCTAGATATGCTGATGATCCTGAGTTTGGACATGGAAAAAATGATTTGGTAAATTTTATTATTGGAATAGTTGTGTTAATGGTGTTCATGATCTTTGTATGTTGTGTTTACTGTTCTATATATATAGTCATAAAATGCACAAAACTCTCTATACTATGAGCCGTTTGCTAATTCCATGCATGGAACCCTTCCACGTAGGCCCTTGTCCTAATATAGAATGCGTGTATGACATTTGAGCTTTCCATCTGTTCGGAAGTAATGAGATCTTCTGTCATAAAAATTAGGCAATTTCACTCCCAATGTAGGCCAAAATATACAAGTAGCCCAAGGTATTGAATACTAAACCCACGTGCAGCTGGGGTGGGTCAGGTAATATCTTGTTGGGCCAAATTAACACTTGTAATTAGTATCTAACACATAAAATCAAACTTCTAGCCCATTAGCACATTGATACCATGGGTCACATGGCAGAATCTGCAATATAGATGGTTCCTATCGTCGGGACCACTCGCCATATGGCTTTAGGAAAGTTTCAATCATTAAACTCTATTTTCCATGTATGGATGGGCTTTGATCATGAACCTTATATAACATAGAGTATATATAGACAGTTTTAATCATGAAACCTATTTTCCATGTAAGGCATGATTTTACATTTATAACATGTATATTAGTCATAAATATAAATATAAGGTCAGGTTGCCTTGGCTACAAACCAAACTCAGCTGGGTTGAGCCAAAGATTTTCAACCCAAGCCCAACCCAACCTAGTAGGTTTGGGTTGGGTCCAACCCCAAGTTGAACCCTAGTACCTGTGGCCTTAGTACTACGCTAACAAGATCGGCCTATCCTAGTTACTGTTAATAGCTTATGGTTTGTGCCCGGGTTTAACTTGAGCCCTTCGACTCATCTTCATGTCGGGCCTGGATATGAGCCCTAATAAACTAGCATGGACCATGATGATTATGCATGATTTGAGCTCAAGCACAACCACTCATTTTTGTGGAAGATCTAGGTTGTTCATTAAGTGTGATCTATCATGCATTGTCTATAACAAAATTGCCCTTAATATCCTAAACAGGCTGCAGGCAGGCTCTTAAATCAATGATGGCCCAATTATTGAATGGGCTTAAATTTTTTTGTCTAAGCCTAGCTCTCAGGTCTAGTATTTTAGCCTAACCCTTGTCCAAATTGGTCCATGCCCGAAAGCCTGATGGGCCATCTGGGCTAGGCTGGGCTTGAACTCGAGCACTTAGACCTAATCCATGGGTTGTGCCTGGATATGCTTCAACATGTCCATACCCTATTAAATGGGGCCCATGATCAAGTGATCCATGATCCAGACTGTTGATTAGATGGGCACCACCATGTATAGGGTTCCTCTAAAATATTGCTAGATTGAATTTTGTACGTCCATACTCATTGAGGCATCCAATGTGGGCCCAGCTGCACAATATTTACCATGCATAGGCAGGTATATCCAATGAATGGTTAGGATCTTGCAATCTCCACGTTTTGTGGTTGGTGGACCAAGCCCATATACACCTCCAGCTGAGGTCCCGTGGGAACCTGGCAGTTAGCACCGTGTGTGACATCCAGGCCGCACATTAGGTGGGCCGTGCCATCCTTATAACTTGCATTGATTATCAGGTTGGTCAACTCATTAGGTAGGTCAGTTTCCTTCAACCATCACCTCGAGAGATGATCGATCAGCAATAGTAATGCCCACCTGATGACTAGCTTGGATCTTGCACACGTGTACTGCATCGCTACCTACTGCAAGTGCCCAAAAAAATCTTCCTAGTGTACTTATCTCCTCATTTTTTTTAATACTTGAGCATTCCTACAAATTCTATTTACCACGGAGAGAGATTGGGTACATTGAAAAGGAAGAAGAGTTTTTCATGCCTTAATGACAGAAGAAAATTAGATATCCATACCTCTAAGTATGAATGAAGAAATCCACACCAAATGGTTGATGCTCTTCACCAAACCTCCTTTCTTCCTGACACCGAACCAAGTCCTGGATTCGCCTTGACTCACCACAAGACTCAGTCTCAACTCGAACCAAGTTGCACAGTGCGGCGCTAAAGCTTACAATCACTATTACGAGCTATTAAGTTTTTAAAGTTTGATCAAAAGCCACTAATCAACACACGGACTCTGTCCATTTTAAATTGAGCTGGCGGAAACTATGGAAAGAAGAAGAAGATGAAGTGTCTCGTTGCTTCGTCTTCTAGTGCGGATTGCGTCCTACCCGCCCGTCTCCAGTTGTGAAAATGCAGGGGCTCCGAGTGGCCATCGTGATGTATGGGTTTTATCCACACTGTCCATCCATTTTTACTTATCATTTCCGATTATAGGCCTGAAACTAAGTCAGATCAGAGACACAGGTGGACCATACAATGGGGATTAAACTCTTACTGTTGAAAACTTCTTGGGGCCACAAAAGATTTGGATCAAGCTGAGGTATTTTATTTCCCTTCATCCAGGTCTATGTAAGTACTTTACAAATAGGTTGGATCGCATACACATCAAGGTGGTCCCCAAGTTAAGGGTCGTGTACCGTCTTGGGTTAGACCGGGAGTTACGAGCGCGAATTAGCTCTTATCGGTAACAAATTAGGGGCGCGACTTGGGTGAGACCCCGGAACCAGCGATGTGGGTGAGACACTAAACCTAGGGCCCACCTGAATGTATTCATTGTAGATCCATGCCGTTAATATGATTTTCCAGCTTATTTTATGCTATGGTACAAAAAATGAAGACGATGGAAATTTCGAGTGGACCACACCATAAAAAGCACTGGTTAATGACCATTAAAAACTTTTTGTGAGTCATGAAAGTTTTCTATCAACCTCATATTTGTTTTTTCCTTTCATCCCTGTCTACTTGACCTTATCAACGGATTAGATGGTCAATAAACATTACGGTGGACTCCAGAAAGTTTTTAATGGTAGGGGTTCAATGAGCAATGTTTCCTATGGTGTGGTCCACTTAAACTTTTCATCTGCTTCATTTTTGGCACTGCATCCTAAAATAACATGAAGAAACATATAAACGGCATGGATCTACAATGAATACATCCAGGTGGGCCCCAGGTTCAGGGTCCTACCACATCGCTGGTTCCGGGGTCTCACCCAAGTTGCGCCCACAAATTACTGGGTGTTACACTAACCATGCAGGGTCCACCTTGATGTACTTTATTTATATCCACGTCATCCATCTGTTTTTAATATCATTTTAGGACACGATGGAAAAGATTAAGAAGATCAAAATCTCAAGTGGACCATACCATTAGAAACAGTGATGATTGACCATTAAAAACATTTCGTGGGCCACAAAAGCTTTAGATCAAGCTGATATTTATATTTTACCTTCATATAGATCTTCTTGACATTCTTAGAAGTTTAGATTGTGAATAGACATTACGAAAACTTTAAGATGGGCTTTTTGGAATTTTAATGGTGAGGCACTAAATCACCACTGTTTCCTATGGTATGGTCCACATGATATTTAGATCTACATAATATTTGGTACTTCGTCCTAAAATGGACTGAAGAAATGGATAGACGGTGTTAATATACAAAAAATCATCAAGGTGGGCCCAATAAGCTGTTCGCATATGGAGACGGGTGAGAGTAGGATGCAATCCACATCTGGGAGTCATGGGATGTTTATTGCAAACCAGAAGCGGATTACGTACTGAGTGGCCCATAGTGATTTACATATTTTATCCACTCCGTCCATCCATCTTAATAGAAAATTTTAGGTATGGTGCCAAAAAATGAAGCATATCAAAATCTAAAGTAGACCACACAACAAGAAATGTGTGAACTGAATGTCTACCATTGAAAAATTCTCGGAGGACACAGAAGTTTTGGATCAAGCCGATATTTTTATTTTCCCTTCATCCATATCCATGTAATCTTATGAACAGGTTAGATGAAAAATAAACATCACTGTAGGGTCTGGGAAGGTGTCAACAGTGGGAATCATTATTCCCACTATTTCCCTTGGCATGGTCCACTTGAGATTTGGATATGCTTTAATTTTGGGCTCAACCACTAAAATGAGCTGGAAAAACATATGGACGGAATAGATAAAGTACATAAATTCTAGGTGGGCCCAACTGAGTTTACTCTGCACGATAAGAGCATGCAGAGTTACTCCGTATGCAATCCGATTCCCTGCAAACCGTCCTGGGCCTCTATGATGTTTTCGTGTCGTCAAACCTATCCAAACCTGATCTTAGGTCCACCACGAGCTGAACACAACGATGGACGGATTAGATCTCTCACATGAACCCACCTACAAGTGTATAAAAAAAAACCATAGGGTCCCACACTTCCTCATTTTAGGCCATGGGTCCCTGATTGATATCGACCCCATGAGGTGGGCCACTGTTGGGAAATGGTGGAGATTGAATGGCCACCATTGGAAACGGTGGACCACACCATGGGAAATGGTGGAGATTGAATGGCCACCAATGGAAAAGGGTGGGGCCACCGCTACTGCACGTGTGGGCCCCACCGTGAGGTTTATATGCCACCTAACTTGTGGGGTCCATTTGAGGTTGGACGGTGTGGATACAATACATACATCATGGTGGGACCCATAAATTTTGGTGGAAGCCATAAAATGATCCCTCCAAATAGTTGGACGGTGTGGATACAATACATACATCATGGTGGGCCCTACTATCAGGAAATAGTCAGGCAATGATGCCTACAGTTGAAGCCTTCCTTAGGCTCACCTTGCTGTTTGCTTGCTACCTAGATCTCACAAGTATAGGTGAAGGGGAAAACATAAATATCAGTTTGATTCAAAACTCCTAAGGTCCCATTCAGGTGCCACATTGTAGGCAGCCAATGGCACTCAAGATCCCCCGAGCACTGTGGATTCCCCCTGAGCATTGTGGATTCCTCTTAAGCACAATGTGGAGGGTCAAATAATGCACCACACGGTGTGGGTCTATGTAACCTTATCAACAGGTTGGAGTCAAATAATGCACCACGGTGGCCCCCCACAGAAGGTTTCAATGGTGGACAACCATCACCATTGCCAACCGCAACAGGGTCCACTTAAGTTTTGGATATACCTCATTTGTGGGCCCTACCCGAAGTCCTAGTTTGAGTGACCTTATGGGTAAGGTAGATGGCAAATATCTATCACGGTGGGCCTTAGAGGAGGTTTCTACAGTGGGAGTTCCAATCATCGTTGTTCCCTTGTGTTCCTTAATTTGGTGGGGTGCACTAGAGCTTTGAAGCATTCTCGTTTTGAGGCTCGTGCCAAGAAATGAGCTGGCAATGTAGATGGACAACATGGATAAAATACCTACATCAAGGTGGGCGGGTGGGCCTCTACTAGACAATGTGCGGAAGCATGTTGCCTGCAAGCGTTGAGGCATGAATTAAAAATGAAGAAATGAAGAATGGAAGAAGAATAAAGAGAAATCAATAAGAAAACAAGGATGAAATTAAAGATGATTTCAAAGACCTATCTTTCTCCCTTCGGGTTGAGAGTACTTTATATAATCCCCGTAAGTGGATGTCACGATAGATGATGTTAACATGGAGCAGAAGGCCCTTCTCTCTCCCTTCAGGTCGAACACTTGGTGCAATCCCTAGAAGTAGTAGATGTACTAGGTGATACTATCATTTTGGAATATCATGGAGTTCTATGAAGATCACAAAGGAATGAAGTCCAGTCTGGTTGACTTGTCTCAATCATGAACAGAAAGACTATCTTGACTTGGATGATCATTCAACCATTTTCTTGTCATCTGGACAGGATGAAAGAAGAATAAGGCAAAGCTCTATTGAAATTACTTTCTGAATATGTTTCACTTTGTACAAATATACAATCTATTCTAGAATCAAGGGACAATGTAAATATGGAATGTATGAAGAACACAGTAAACGAATGGTTAAATTTCTACTAAGTCCGATCATTGCTAGTCTAAAGGATTATAAGGACCAAATCACTGTCAAGAAGGTCTTTTACAATTGAGCTTATAGATTAGTTAGTACATCCTACTTGCGTAATGCTCAATGATTAGTAATAGGACTCCACAACTAGTGAGCCCCACTCATAATATTATAACAAAAGAAAATAAAGAAGAAAGAAAGAAGAAGGAAGAAAAGGGATGGATGATGTGGACTAACACATACATCTAGGTGGACCCCAGAAAGCGAGATCACATTTAGGGCATCCATTTTGGACAGAGCATCACCTAAATATGACCCCAATTAAAGAAATGGTTGATGGTCCACCCACAATGGTAGGCACAATTTAGACAGGCCGAATTGACATCTGCACCATTGTACAGTTGACGAGTAACCAACATATTGAAAATTCAATAGGAATGAAGCTCACCTACGTACGAGATTGGGAATGAAATCATGAAGCTTCATAGTGTAGGGCCCACCTTGATTCATTTTCTATATATCCAAACCATCCATATGTTTTCAAATCTTATTTTAGGAAGTGATCTAAAAAATTGTGTAGATTTAAATCAATTTTTTTTAAACTTATAAATTTTCTTCAAATTGCTATGTGGGCCCCACCATGGTGTATGTGTTTCATCCACACAGTCTATTCATTTTTCTAGCTTATTATAGTCCATAAGACAAAAAAATTGGACATATAAAAATCTCATAAGGACCACAACAAAGGAAATAATGGTGATTGAATGTCTACCATTAAAAACTTTTGGAGGCAACAAATGTTTTGGAAAAAGCTATTTGTGCTTTCCCTTCATTTAGGTACATGTGACCTAATCAACAGGTTGGATGGAAAATTCAACAGGTTGGATGGAAAATAAACAATACAATGGATCACCATTGTTTTCCCGTTGTATGGTCCACTTGACATTTTTATCTACCTCATTTTTCGCCTCATGCTCTAAAATGATTCGTAAAAATGGATGGATGGTCAACAACATTCTTCGTCATTCGATTGTTGATTGGGAGTCGATCAAACGATCGTCGGTGATGTGCACCATTCAATCGTCGATCGGGGACTTGATGACATGATATATGGTAGTTTGTACCATTCAATTGTTGATTGGAGGTTGGTCGGATAGTCGACAACATTATGTGACATCTGATTGTTGATTGGAAGGTCGATCGGGCGATCATCGGTAATGCGCATTGTTTGATCATCAATCGGGAACTTAGTGAAGCGATCTACGTTGGCTTCCACCGTTTAATCGATGAGCACACGAGCAGATGAAGGAAAACTATTCATAAGAGTTTGAATTTTTTATCACCTTTATCCAAAACTTTAAATCTTAATTTTTTATTAAGAATTTGAATTTCTCTCAAACATTATCAATTTTTTCTTACTTCAAAACCTTTTTTAATCGAACTCATAATTTTTTAAACTTTTCAATTTTCTTTTTCAAAATCTTAGTTTTCTTTTTAAATCACATTTTTTTCAAACTTTTCCATTTTTTTAAAAGTCAATTTTTTCAAACTTTTCAATTTCTTTTTTCAAAATCTCATTTTTAAAAAACTTCTCAATTTTTTAAAAATATGAATCTTAATTTCTTTATAAAAATCTCAATTTTTTTTAAAAACTTCAATTTTTAAATCTCAATTTCTCTCAAAGATTGTCAATTACTTTTCAAACTTCGCAACTTCTTTTTTCAAAATCACAATTTTTTAACTTCTCAATTTTTCAAAATATATATTTTTATTCTCAATTTTGTAACAATCTTTACTAATTTTATCAATTATATTCTCAATTTTTCTAAATTTTATTATTAATCTTATTATCAATTTTTATAAATTTTATTCTCAATTTTATCGTATATTATATTTTATATGAACTATTAGCGATGAAACAAATTACTTTTTGCCACGACATCAATTCGTCGCAAAATGCAATATTTTACGACGAAAAATGAAGCTCGTCGCTAAAAGATACTTTTTGCGACGACTTCTATCGTCGCAAACAATATTTTTTGCGACGGCACCCAATTCGTCGCTACAAGTTTTTTCTGCCACCGTGGAAAATTACATGCGAAACATTTTTTGCAACGACCGTGGCAGGTTGTCCCAAAGAAAGTAGCTTATTAGCGACGATTTGAAAGGTCGTTGCAAATAGTCACTTTTTGCGATGGAACCATATTTGTCGCAAATAGTAAAAATGGTGCTTTTACAACGATTCCAACAAGTTAGTCGCTAAATAATTTTTTGCGACAGGACGGAATTCATCGCAAAATGTTGCTTTTAGTGACAATAATGGAAGGTCGTCGCTAAAAGTCATTCCCGCCACCGTGAATAATTCGCGCGAGATTTATTTTACGACGGCAGTGGCAGGTCGTTGCAAAAAAGTAGCTTCTTAACGTAGTCACTTTTTGCAATGAAATGATATTCGTTGTAAATAGTAAAAATGGTTCTTTTGCAACGAGTTTTAATTCTTCGTAAAAATGGTTTTTAGCAACAACAACTAAAACTCGTTGCTAAAAGTATTTCCCACCACTGCGAAAAATTCGCGCGCGATTTTTTTCACGACAATGGTAGTAGGTTCTCTTAAAAAAGTAGCTTACTAGCGACAACTTAAAATTTCGTCGCAAATAGTCCTTTTTGCGATGGAACCATATTCGTCGCAAATAGTAAAAATGGTGCTTTTGCGACGAGTCCAACAAGTTAGTTGCTAAATAATTTTTTGCAAAAGGACGCAATAATGGAAGGTCGTCGCTAAAAGTCATTCCCACCACCGTGAATAATTCGCGTGAGATTTATTTTACGACGGTAGTGGCAGGTCGTTGCAAAAAAGTAGCTTCTTAACGTAATTACTTTTTGCTATGAAATGATATTTGTCGTAAATAGTGAAAATGGTTCTTTTGCAACGAGTTTTAATTCGTCGTAAAAATGGTTTTTAGCAACAACAACTGAAACTTGTTGCTAAAAGTCTTTCCCGCCGTTGCAAAAAAGTATCTTACTAGTGACAACTTAAAATTTCGTCGCAAATAGTCTTTTTTGTGTCATTGAGAAAATCATTTTTTTGCGACGGTAATCAATTCGTTGCTAAAAGTGGCCTTTAGCGACAGCAGTTGAAACTCATTGCTAACAATCCTTCCCGCCACGTTTTTTATTCTTCCCGCCACATTTTTTATGGAAAAAATTTGTGGAAAAATATTTCCACCAAGTTTTTGCAACGATAATTGCGTCTCATCGCAAAAAAGGTAACGTTTTGCGACGCCTTTTCTATTTGTCGCAAATAATCATTTTTTTGCAACGAGTTTTGAATCTCATCGCAAAAAATTGACTTTTTACGACGAAATTTGACTCATCGCTAACAAATTCACGACAACATGTCTAGTTTGTTGTAGTGTAGCAAAGGTACTGTGTGGTGCTGTAAAGCCTTTGTAGGCCCCATCATGATGTATGTGTTTTATCCACACCATCCATCTAATTTTTTATATCATTTTAAAGCATGAGCATAAAAATGAGGTAGATCCAAATCTTAGGTGGACTGCACCAAAGGAAATAATGGTTATTACACACCCCACATTAAAAATTTCTTAGGAGCTACGTTTTGGATCAAGCCGATATTTATGTTTTCCCTTCTTCAAGGTTTATGTGACCTAGTCAACAGGTTGGATGAAAAATAAATATTACAATGGGCTTAGGAAGTTTTTAGTGGTGGGTGTTCAATCACCACTTTCTTGCGGTGTGGTGCACCTGAGATTTAGATCTACCTTGGCTAATGCCCTCAAATGATCTAGCAAAATGAATAGATGGTGTGCATAAAGCATGAACATCATGGTGGGGCATAGAGCTTTTCCAACACCACACATTAATTGCATTTGTACTTTGTGCCACAGTGACATCAGCCTCCGATTTTTTGCAGGACCCACCCTAATGTGTATGTGAAATTCACTTTGACTAGAAGATTTATAATCCCATGTTTGGCATATAATAAAAAAAATCACACTGACATGTGATTCAGATGGGCCATACCAAAAGAAAATTTCAGGAGAGAGGTGTCCGTGGTTGATTTTTTTTTTTTTTTTTTTACGAGTCACATTGTGATGATTATGTGAAATCTACTTAAACCATCAAATGCCATATGCAAATTTAGTCATAGGTCCAAAAGTCGCAACAATTCGAGATTTAAGTGGGCTACACTAAGGGAAATAATTTTGAGGGTGGGCATTGCCTCACACACCTTTTCTAATCGTTTGGTCCACCTGAATCATGAATGAGAATGGTTTTTGAGCTCTATACTTAAAATTGGGTCATGCAGTTGGTGGTTGTTGTGGATTTTGGAACACATCATGGTGGGACTCACATAACTTCATAGCTAACACGCCGTTTACTTTTAAGGAGCTGTATTTTCCTTTATACATAGATTCTCTCACAAGAGTAAACTAGACTTTTCCCCTCCTATTTACACTGTTATAGGAATGTTTTGGTAAATATCCAACCTCAAAGCTAGCATTTTCTCATGATATAATGTATTGGGAAGAATTTTCGGGTAAAAATCTCAAAATTTTATTCCATTATTTTTTATTAAAAAACTCATCAGATTGGTATCAAAGCAGTCATATTTAATGATTAGGCTTGTTGCATGATGGATTTAATATTTCTAAGTGCCCATAAATTGAACTGACTAGCCAAATTACTACTCATATTATGAGGAGTCTTAGGTTAAATTTTTGGCTTGATTAAGTGCCCCGGATTGAGAGATCCAAGGGTTCTAATTTTCTGTATTGGAAACAGTATAAATTGAATAGATGATCAATTTAGGGACAAGGGGCTGATATATATGCTTTGATTCATTAGATGTACTTGTGGCATGGTTATGGATGTATGATGGTTTATGATTATCATAGATAGCTTGGTTTGATGATTATTTTAAAATTTCATTCTCGTACATTTATAAGAGGTGGCATGTTTTAAGTCGTTCTCAAGTTGTAAATTTTGAAATTTTGTATTTTTATTATGTTCTCAATTTGTTTTTCGTCGTGGGTGGCTCGAGTTAAGCATATTTCTGACCTAAATTGAAGATCCAAGGAATGTCATCCCGAGTCATTAAAAAATCAATCATAAACACACATTGAGATCATAGGGCGATATTGGATTCAATGGATAGATAAACATGGAGGAGAAAAATGTGGATAGTTTTCGCCATCCATGGCCCATGTGGGACCCGCACTTTTACAATAGTACGGTACATATCCCCTTGAAGAGGTGCGTGCACACTCTCTCGCTTCTCTTGCCCTTCTTTTTCTCCTAATTTCTCTCACTCCTCTTCATGCTTTCTAATTGGTTGATATATTTTTCATATAATAATGAAATGATTTTTAGGTTTTATGGAATCCTTTGGCGTCCAAGATTAGAAATGTGAGTGAGAAGGAGTGGAAGAAAAAGTGTAGACCCCCTCCCATATTGGAAACATTCAACACATTCTCTCTCCCATATGCCTCATATGATCATTAGTTTGGGAGTATTTCAAATTTCATAAATTATAATTTTTTCGGTCTATGACGTGTGGAAGGAAGAGAATGAAAAATGTGTTGGAATCCTACTTTTTTAGAAATTTTCCTTATCTCTCCCATGTGCGTATGGCCCATCCCTTCGGGAGTTTCTTAAAACTCTATAAATAGAAAATCATGGTTGGAACATGTATACTATTTGAATTTTTCTTTTTGAAAATCGAAAAATTATTTGATTAATGGATATCTTTACCTCTTAGGGCTCATTTGGATACCACCAAATAAGTTACTTATTCTACTTACAGTAATAGATAAGTAACTTATTTGAGATAAGTAAGTTTGGTTTATGACCACTTATAAATAACTTTTTTAGTTAAAGTTACTCAATCACTTCAGTTTAATAAGTAGAAATCAAGATAATTAAGCTACTTGGGGCATAAGTAGCTTATCTTAAGTAACCTGAGATTTAGATCTACCTTGGCTAATGCCCTCAAATGATCTAGCAAAATGAATAGATGGTGTGCATAAAGCATGAACATCATGGTGGGGCATAGAGCTTTTCCAACACCACACATTAATTGCATTTGTACTTTGTGCCACAGTGACATCAGCCTCCGATTTTTTGCAGGACCCACCCTAATGTGTATGTGAAATTCACTTTGACTAGAAGATTTATAATCCCATGTTTGGCATATAATAAAAAAAATCACACTGACATGTGATTCAGATGGGCCATACCAAAAGAAAATTTCAGGAGAGAGGTGTCCGTGGTTGATTTTTTTTTTACGAGTCACATTGTGATGATTATGTGAAATCTACTTAAACCATCAAATGCCATATGCAAATTTAGTCATAGGTCCAAAAGTCGCAACAATTCGAGATTTAAGTGGGCTACACTAAGGGAAATAATTTTGAGGGTGGGCATTGCCTCACACACCTTTTCTAATCGTTTGGTCCACCTGAATCATGAATGAGAATGGTTTTTGAGCTCTATACTTAAAATTGGGTCATGCAGTTGGTGGTTGTTGTGGATTTTGGAACACATCATGGTGGGACTCACATAACTTCATAGCTAACACGCCGTTTACTTTTAAGGAGCTGTATTTTCCTTTATACATAGATTCTCTCACAAGAGTAAACTAGACTTTTCCCCTCCTATTTACACTGTTATAGGAATGTTTTGGTAAATATCCAACCTCAAAGCTAGCATTTTCTCATGATATAATGTATTGGGAAGAATTTTCGGGTAAAAATCTCAAAATTTTATTCCATTATTTTTTATTAAAAAACTCATCAGATTGGTATCAAAGCAGTCATATTTAATGATTAGGCTTGTTGCATGATGGATTTAATATTTCTAAGTGCCCATAAATTGAACTGACTAGCCAAATTACTACTCATATTATGAGGAGTCTTAGGTTAAATTTTTGGCTTGATTAAGTGCCCCGGATTGAGAGATCCAAGGGTTCTAATTTTCTGTATTGGAAACAGTATAAATTGAATAGATGATCAATTTAGGGACAAGGGGCTGATATATATGCTTTGATTCATTAGATGTACTTGTGGCATGGTTATGGATGTATGATGGTTTATGATTATCATAGATAGCTTGGTTTGATGATTATTTTAAAATTTCATTCTCGTACATTTATAAGAGGTGGCATGTTTTAAGTCGTTCTCAAGTTGTAAATTTTGAAATTTTGTATTTTTATTATGTTCTCAATTTGTTTTTCGTCGTGGGTGGCTCGAGTTAAGCATATTTCTGACCTAAATTGAAGATCCAAGGAATGTCATCCCGAGTCATTAAAAAATCAATCATAAACACACATTGAGATCATAGGGCGATATTGGATTCAATGGATAGATAAACATGGAGGAGAAAAATGTGGATAGTTTTCGCCATCCATGGCCCATGTGGGACCCGCACTTTTACAATAGTACGGTACATATCCCCTTGAAGAGGTGCGTGCACACTCTCTCGCTTCTCTTGCCCTTCTTTTTCTCCTAATTTCTCTCACTCCTCTTCATGCTTTCTAATTGGTTGATATATTTTTCATATAATAATGAAATGATTTTTAGGTTTTATGGAATCCTTTGGCGTCCAAGATTAGAAATGTGAGTGAGAAGGAGTGGAAGAAAAAGTGTAGACCCCCTCCCATATTGGAAACATTCAACACATTCTCTCTCCCATATGCCTCATATGATCATTAGTTTGGGAGTATTTCAAATTTCATAAATTATAATTTTTTCGGTCTATGACGTGTGGAAGGAAGAGAATGAAAAATGTGTTGGAATCCTACTTTTTTAGAAATTTTCCTTATCTCTCCCATGTGCGTATGGCCCATCCCTTCGGGAGTTTCTTAAAACTCTATAAATAGAAAATCATGGTTGGAACATGTATACTATTTGAATTTTTCTTTTTGAAAATCGAAAAATTATTTGATTAATGGATATCTTTACCTCTTAGGGCTCATTTGGATACCACCAAATAAGTTACTTATTCTACTTACAGTAATAGATAAGTAACTTATTTGAGATAAGTAAGTTTGGTTTATGACCACTTATAAATAACTTTTTTAGTTAAAGTTACTCAATCACTTCAGTTTAATAAGTAGAAATCAAGATAATTAAGCTACTTGGGGCATAAGTAGCTTATCTTAAGTAACTTACAATCCAAACGCCCCCTTAGTGTCCCACTTAATTTCCTCCATTGTTTTTTTTATATACATGTGTTTGTGGGTATGTGGACCATCTTGGTCATTGTGATTGGACATCCATATGTCATGGAATGTATGGGGCCCACCCATGATCCATAGATAGTGGCACCATAAGTCCAGCCCGATTGCACGTGTGGGGCCCACAACGTTCCATGTGTGCTTGCTTGACTGCATGATCTAGACCGTTAAAGTTAGACCGTTGTTGATCATGTGGCTACAAGCTTGGCCAAGCTACATGTTTGTGGTATGATGATCTAACATTGAACACTATGCTATGAGAATGCTCAATTGATTATTTTTGCTGACGTTGCATAAATTAAATGTTAATGATGCTTTAGGTTGTGATCAGACCATATCTCACTCCTCTTAAGTCCAATCAAATTGAAATTTGACGTGAAAGCATTATTTGATGTTGGGAAGCTCTTAGATGGTTTAGATATAACCTTAGACAATCAAATCTATCCATGAACCGTCAAACTCTTTTTTAATGAATCTCATTCGTTTGAGGTTTGATTGGGCTAAAATTTGAAGTGTAGCCCAATTAAGATATACTGATCACATCAAGTAGTTTAGATGGGACAGTGGAAGGCCCAATCTAGTGTTTTTGACATGTCAACCCATTTTATGCATATGTGAGTGTTTGCTCGATCTTGTGAGATCCCTCATGTTTAATCATACTAATATTGTTCAAGCCACATCCAAAGACCTCACAAAAGCTAGCAAGTGTCCTCTATATTCGTAGATGAACAAACAACGTACAACGGGTGAACAAGATTGGTCAAACTAAATGTATTCAGTTGTCCATTTGATTAATAGCATGCCCTATTCATATATGATCGTATGATTGATTATCCTCTCTAGTTGAGTGTGCATTGGCAATATGCCTTCGTGTGCACTCCTGGAATTCCCATCTATGTGTGTGCATTGACATGATAGCTTGGTGTGCATCCATATTTTATATTAGCTTCTTGTTAGCAATGGGAATAAATTGGTCGACAGGGCTTGCACCTGTCGGGCTAGTACCAAGGATGCCTAAAAAATTAATACCCTAGCATGAGGTACTTTATATTCCCACACATTAATTGAAAACTTATATGCACATATGCTAAGTGAAATTTTGTTGTTGATTCCTAGTTTTAGTATGTGTCGTGCAAGGCACCTTAGGCATTTGTTAGATTGTAGAGAGTCTGATCCAAGGGGTGCCGGGCCTATGCAAATGCATGATTACTTGGCTCATAGCAATGACCTCTTTGTGTGTGAGACGAATTGTGTCTCTACCACATCTAACTCTTGGTGCATCGATACAATAATAACCATACATGTCAATCCATTGTAATTGTTGTCTAAGGTCAGAAAGCCATGGGAAGACGAAAAATTCATTTTCATATATAGGTTCCAAAATAGAGTTTAAGTTGAGGTCATGGGGAGGGTAGTTCTTAGAATAGGTGAAAATAAGAGGATCATTTTATATGAATGTGCAAATAGCCTGCCCATTAGACGAAACCTGATCTCCACATCTAAACTAGCATATCAAGGATATACCTTTAAGATTAGAATTATGGTCCAAGTGTCTCATCACGACAAGGTGATTGCATCGGGTGTTTTAATGGATGGATTTTACATCATATCTTCTCCAGTTACCTTCTCATGGATGAGATTTATAATACTATAATAAATGGATCTATGAAGAGAGCATACAAGAACACTTCTTCTATCTACCTTTGGCACTTGTTACTTAGGCACCCCATCGAAAGCATGCTTAAAAGGCTTGTGAGTGATGGAATCCTTCCTGTTGTTCAAGAGGAACCTTTGCCCACCTATATAACTTCTCTGCATGGGAGAATCATAAAAAAGACCTTCCCAAAGGAAAGAAATGACAAGACTATTCAACTCTTTGAGATTATATATATTGATATGTGTGGCTTATTTAATGTGAAAATAACAAAAGGATTTGAGTATTTCATTTCGTTCTTCGATGATCACTCTTAGTTTGGTCACCTCTTCCTTATACATAATAAATTGGATGTCTTTGAGACATTAAAAATATATACAAGACCAACGTTAAAAAAATAATTAGAAAGGAGTATCAAGGTTTTAAGGTTGAACCAATGTGGAAATTATCTATTGAATAAGTTTGAAGAGTTTTTGAATAGAGAGGGAATTGTTGCTTAGTGGACCACACCCTATATACTCGACAAAACGGGGAAGCTAAGAGGAGGAATCATACACTGTTTGACATAATGAGGTCTGTGTTGGACTATGCCATTATTCTCGTTTCCTTCTAAGGGTATGCAGTGAAAACTGTCATGTATCTCCTGAATTAGATTCCCACCAAAGTGGCTCCTAAAACCCCATATGAACCGTGGAGATGTCACCCTATCCTTAGGTCACATTCTTATATGGGGTTATCATGCTGCTGTGAAAAATCAGATGCTAGTAAGTTGACACTTAGGGGCATTTATTATATCTTCGTTAGCATTTGAAAAAGAAAAGGATATGAATTTTATGATTCCATAAAACAAAGAACCCTGATTAGTATAGACGTGATCTTTTTGGAAGAAGACTTTCTATGAAATAACAAAAGTGACCGTATAGTAGATTGGAAGAGCCACTTATGAATGTTCCTGTTACTCCTAGTTTAGATAGACATGTCCCTAATTTACAATCGGCACATGCTCTCATTAGAGCCAGAGTCATCATTGGGAACTAGACTGATTCATGTGTTTTAATGAGGTCTTCCTAGCAGTGTTAGACACTTCAGGCTGACCCGACTTCCTACTAGGAATACGTGATATATGTAGATGCGAGACATTGGATGATAGACATGGACACCGATATGAAGTGCATGTATTCCAACCATGAGTGGAATCTTATGGATTGACTTGAAAATATCATACAAATCCAATGGAGATTGATATATAAGAGAAAGCATAACGTGGAAGAATATGTAGACACACATAAGGCTAGGCTACTTAATAAATGATTCATCTAGTTGTACATCAAGTGGGTCCCATTTGATGGGCAATCCACATCAAAGGTGGGAACCACATGATGGATGATGGTCTTTGAAGGTGGGCCCACATGATGAACGACCCATAATGAAGGTGGGGCCCCACACAATGAATGGTCCACATCAAAGTGGGCGCACATAATGGACAAAGTGAGCTTCACATAATGGATGGCCCACATAAAAGTGTGGCCCCTCATAATGGACAATTCACATCAAGTGGACCCTACCTAATGGACGGTCCACGTCCAAGGTCTCTCATGATGGATGACACATATCCAAAGTGGGCCGTATGATGGATGATCCACATAGAAGGTGCACCTCATACGATGAATGGTGGATGTCAAAAGTGGGCCCCACATGATGGACAATCCACTTCAAAGGTAGGACCCACACTATGGACACATCAAATGTGGAGTCCACGTGATTGGTGTGGACATTGAGTGGCCCCACATAATGGATGGCGCACCAAAACAACCATTTGGATTGCTCTTATATTAAAGTTGTTGTAATTTTTAAAAATGACGTCAACTACCCTTAAAAAAAAGCTCTTATTTGAAAGTTTTACCAAACATGCTTATTTTAAATAAGAGCTTTTTTTAGAGATTTTACCAAACAAGCTTATTTAAGACAATAGTTAGAACAAAAAAGGCTTATTGGAGTAGCTCTTATTGAATTAGAGTAGAGATGCCAAACGAGCCCTACCTCGAATAATAATTATACTTCATTGATTATTCTTAGTATCTAACCTTGAGGAATTTTGGTAATTTTATAAAGTACATGTATTGTAGGAATTAGTGAGAAATTATCTTTATTGTTTTTGTCTTTTTTAACATTCATGCACGAGATGTGTCTGACTCATAGCCAATGTAGTTGTAAAATATATTTGAAGTTGTATTCGCCTTTTTATATGAATTTGGTGAATATGCATTTATTTGAAAATTTTGAAGTTGTGTCTACCTTTTTATTAAGTGAGGAATATGAGTTTAAAATTTGCAGTTCATCATCATTTAAACCTTATCTCAATATTGGAGTTGGCTACATGAATCTTATTTCATTGTGAATCATGATGGAAATTATGACATAAGTTTGATGTCGGCCGCCAACTAGACATAAACCTTCTTTATCTTAGGATGACAAAGAGAGCACAAAACTCCCACTAGTACTATGTAATACAACCAAGTGCCATTTGACAATCTATGATATAAGTCGATTACAATTAATGAGATCTTTTGGAAGTAAAGTTTAGTTCAGGAAATTAATGGGTGTATACGGAAACCAAGGAGTCAACAAGGTTCGTTCCTGTAGAGACGTAATGCAAGCCATTATGTATTTAATTCCAAAGGATGGCAGACAATCAAAACCTTGATTGAATAAAACTTGAGCCATTAGGAGTTGATCTAGGTGAGTGAGTGGTGGTTCGATAAGCTTTGGGAAGGGTGAATTGTTAGCAAAGTGGGTCACACATGGCAATTGTATATGGGCATTGGATTTAATTATCGTATAGATCGTATTAATGAGCATTAGGTGGGGTATGCAAAAGTGTGGTGTGTATAGGTTTTTTTACACCTCAAAGTATTGAACATGTTTTATTAAAAGGAGGCTAGGTTATTCTCTATCCAGTGCGAGAAAGAGGCATGGAGCTTAATAAGTTGGCAATGAGTCCATTGAGGATAGGAGAAACCATCGACCAAACACCCTATAAAGAGACGCTTGGTATTAGTATTGCATGAAGATGAAGTGTAGGACCCCAGTCCTTCATCTCACCTCATAGTCACTCATGTGTCCGACCAACACATTTCGTAGACAGTAAACAGCAATACCCGAGCACATTGATAGGCGTCCAGACGGTCAGAGCCTGTTGGGCCCAAGACCCCTGACATGACGATTGTGCCATCATCCCAAACACAATGGTATCCCCTGCATTAATGCAATTTACAGTTAGAGATTTAGAGCGCAAAAAACCCGAACCTATGTAAATGTTTTACTATTAGTACAAGCAACCCTGGTTAGGTTAGGCCCATTAGGCTTGGGCCCGTGTAGGCCTAAGACCCACTTTTTAGAATATAGAAATTATCACCCATCAAAGAAATACACCACATGACAAACTAGAGATCTAGCACACATGACAATACACTACAAGACAAAAAAGGGCTCTACCCTAAAACCTGTCATTTGTTATCTTTCTATGCCTTAAAAATAAATCACTACACATGGCCACATCATCCAACACATGCATCCAATGCATGTCATTTTATTGTGACACCTCACTATAAACAACCACTAGAAACATTATACTTCATCACCTACCATGTATTACTTACAATCCACAATCCTTATGCAACCTCTAGCTAATGCATGCCTAGATTTCACACCTTGGCAAATGTATGCTTAACCCTCATCCACCTCATCACCCCAACTTCCATAAAAGGAAATGAGCCATTTCCATTATCTCATTTTCCATTCCCTTAGCAAAAAAAACCATGAAGAAACTATGAATTAGAAGAGGCAATCCGATTTTAACATGGAAAAACCCCTCACGAGTAAAAAAAACCACAGCACAAAGTGACACCAATCCACAATGAATCAGAAGTTACAAGAGCATGACGAAACTTACACCGGATTCAAGCTCATAAGAGAAAAACCAACGTAACCCTAAAGCTCTTTCTCTCACCCTAAAACTCTCTCTCAACCCTTGCACATCTAGAATCCTTAATTCATGTATTACACTTCCTTAAATAGGATGAAACCCGAATTAGAAACATCTTATGCAAGAAACCGTGCACGATCGCGCAAAAATTGCGCTACTAACTTTGCAATCTGTGCATGGTTGGGCGCCCGACATATTCAAAATCTGTCCAAAGAGTTCCAGCAAGAATCCAACTAATTTCGGGTGCCCGCCCAGACCTCGTCGGGCGCCCAACTATTCACCGAGCGCCCGACCAATAGTGGTCAGAACCCCACAGCCCAGAAACAGTTCAACAATACAGACTTCGAGAAACCAACCTCAGTGTCCTTGGGCAGGTGCCCGACCCAAACCCATCGGGCACCTGACACCCCCTGGTGTCCAAGGTTGAAGGCAAAACCCCAACAATCCACAACCATCCTAGCATCAATTAACATTTGGCAATCTGTCTAAATAGGGGTTCTTATTTATTATTGACTCATTTTCTTCAAATATTTCTTACTTACATTTGAAACAGCATATTCTCCATCATAGACTCTATGGTCCAATGGATTGCATTACCCAATGAGAGGGTGCACACTTATATCACGTGCATATGCATGCCACATGTCGCGTGATGCTGTCAACTCACTAGAGCCTGGGCCAACCTGATCGTCCCATCAACAGTTCACATCCACTGTTGTATTGTGAGTGTGGTCTATGTCATATACTGCATTACAACGGGGCCCATGGTTTGGAAGGTCTATATTGACCTTCAAGTAGACCTCATCTTGGTGAGTTGCCATCATCTAGACCCAAGCCATTGGTCTCGCCCTTTACACTATAGCACCAAAAGACGACGGCCAACTTGCTTAACATGGGCCCACTAAGGATGGTGTAAGACTCCATTAGGTGGGCCACACATGATCATCAGTTTAGATCACGACCGTTGGATTATTCAGATTGAGCGATTCAATGGGCCCCATTATAGTTGTGATCATTACATATAGGTTCGGGGAGAGATGCTTGAATTGTGGTCTCTATTCGTGGTTATTAAGCCAGATATGAAAACCTACGGTGTGGAGACCCTAGAGGAGAGAAGTGTGATGGGTAAGCTTCTTTGGCCCCCTTTCCTATAAATATATGTCTTGATCCCCTCACCAACACACGAGAGGTCCCATTGAGTGGTTCTCCTAAAGGTGTAAGGTGCGGAAGACTAAGAGTTCTTCTTGACAACACGATGACATCGGGAATGTCTTCCCAATCAGGTATGGCTTTAAGGTTATAGTATGGAATCTCCATTATTGATCCATAGACGATCCTATCATTCCGCAATATCAAGATTAACAGTTGGTATCAGAGCTAACTATGCATTAATCTTGGAGATTTATTTTAATCCAAGAGATGTAATAAGCCCTACCTGAGTCACATTGGCACCCTTGTAGGATGCCGGATTCCAATGGCTTCAAGTCGACCCTCATTTAGCCTCATTCAAAGTCTTGTTTGGGCATCTTCCCAATCAGATGCGGCATGGTAATTCGAGATGTGTTGTCATTGCTATGATGCAGTAAGAGGATGTCCACAGTCATGGAGATCAAATGGCAACCACTATATTTGAAGGTCATGCACTGGTGGTGCCGCTGATCTGTGTTAGGGTTTTCCTTTTGGAAACTTTAGATCCGAAGCCGATTGGAAATCCCGGCTGTGAGGACAGCTAATTGTCACCGATCCATAGCAAAATTCGGATTCGGAGGCTGCTTCATTGGTTGTTGTCCCCGCCAATCGCCGATTTCCATGGCCGTCGGAGAAGCCCATACTCTGATCAGTGGTGGCAGCAACCATCGTAAAGTGTGTATACCATGGGAAAACGATGGGTTTTCGGACATTGCTGTTGGTCGACGGCTTGCAAGAAATCTGTGGCGGCCATCTCCATTCAGAGCCGATGCTGATCGCAGCCCTGCCCACCAATCATATTGCATCCCTCAACCCTGTTCCGATTTTGGTCGCATCGGCTAGAGCCGCCGCAGCCATGAAAACCGGCCACACACCTTCTCATCTTCTTCTTCAGCGGCAGTCGGATTCGGCAGCAGTCAACGGATGGCGGTGGCTGATTGCGAGCGCGGCTGTCACCATTGTCGGATTCTACAGCGGGCATCTTGGCAATGGTGGAACTGGCGATGTTGCCGAATTCTCGCCCTGTAATAGTGGAGGTGAGACTAGGGTTTCAAGAGGTAGATGGATGGGGCTGAAATTTTAGGCGTGACAGCGTTTTGCTGTGTTTTTTGGGATTTTTATGAGGATTGGGCCACGAGCTGGGCCTTGATCCAGGACATAAAACAGGGCCCAAGGTAATCAGGCCCAGTCCAGCTGCCCCAGCTTCAGTCCGGCCCGAAACAAGCGGGCCACATCCAGCGGCCCGGTTCATTCGATCAGGCCCGCTAGCCAGTGGCCAGGCCCGATAGGCCCAATAAGCCCAGTCCAATGGGTCAGGCCCACCAGCCCGGCCCAAGCCCAAATCAATTCAACCCATTAGTATGTTTTAAGCATAATTGGGTCCAATTTTAGGACACATTTAATATATTTTAAGCCCAATTTAAGATGGAATTTTGGACCATAAAGATGTACATGCTATTTGAGCTCTGATTTGGCCTAAAATAGAGCCATTACCCATATCGTTTTTGGGTCGAATCAAAACTTCTACGTTATGGTTCGTTGTGGGCAGAACCATGTAGCAATCCTTGGGTCTGGAAGTGGGGATTGGAGCTTATTGTGTTAGCCACCAAAGTGACCTCAATTGGCAAAGATTTCTACCTCTAGACTTCTGTACTTGGAATTCAGTGATCCTCCATTATAAGATTGCATTCAGTTGCGTTCATAGCCAGGCAGCGATGGTCAGAACAAAGAGGTATCATCATTTGGCTGGATATGAGCGGGATGAAGTGATTAGTGATGGTGATATAGGTATGAGAGATTCATTTCACCCAAAGGTGATGGGTGTCTTAGATTTATTTCACCGACATTGGTCAGCTTCATATTCGTTAGTCTCCTGTATGTTACAATTTCGCCCAAAGGAGGAATCGTGATGATTCGCTGGGCTTTTGCCAGATTTTGATGATTATGGCCCATCATCATTCCGGGATATTTGATTGAAGGCCCAAATCAATCGAATGTATATACATGCATAATGTTTGTGGTTTATCTTCATGCATTGTTATATAGGACTTGTTTATTAATGTGAGTTTTATGCTTTGAATGTCCAGCTATGACCGTTTCCAATGTTCCAACCCAATTCAATTCCATACCTTTGCTTACTGGGTCTAACTATTCAAAATGAAAGTCGTCCGTTGAAATAGTCATAGGTTGCGTGGACTTGGACCTGGCCCTGGAGAAAGTAGAGTCTCCCATTCCAACTGACTCCAGTTCGAAATAAAAAAAGGCTCACTACAAGGCCTGGACCAAGTCAAATAAGATGTGTCTTAAGATCATAAAGAACTCGATTTCTGAGACCATGCAGGGCGTCATGCCCGACACCGAGAAAACTAAAGATTTATTGACTGAAATAGGAAAACGATTTAAAAAATTAGATAAAGCTGAGCTGAGTTCACTTCTACAGAAGCTGACTCAAACCACCTCTAACGGTCAAGAAAATATCAAGGAGTACATTGGTGGATTGTCTGATGTGGTGGCTAAAATCCGCGCATTAGGCCTTAAGATTGAGGATGAACTCCTGATTTTCTTGGTTTTGAACTCCCTCCCTTCACAGTTTGGTCAATTCCAAATCAGCTATAACACTCAAAAGGAAAAGTGGACATTGAACGAACTGATATCTCAGTGCGTTCAGGAGGAAGAGAGACTCTGGGGTGATGCATTGAAAATAGCTGTGCATATCCTTAATAAGGTTCCAAGTAAGGCTGTAATGAAAACTCCATATGAATTGTGGACAGGGCGAAAGCCTAGTCTCGATATTTTCATGTATGGGGTTGTCATGCAGAAGCCAAACCTTATAACCTGCATGAAAGAAAGCTTGACCCCAGAACTGTTAGTTGCTTCTTTATTGGATACCCAAAAAGATCAAAAGGATTCAAATTTTATTGTCCATCATATTTCATGAGAGTCATTGAAACTGCGAATGTTAGGTTTATTAAGAACACTGGAAATAGTGGGAGCACGAACTTAAGAAATATTGTATTTGAGGAAGAGCGGATTGTGATTCCCGCCACAATCATTTAGAGTAGCGTGGTTGTCCATCCAGCAGTGGACCCTGAGATCCCTATGGATGACCATGTAAAGCCTCAAATACAACCCACTGATGAGGAAATGGAAAACCCAATTCAAAGTAATGAGCCATTAAGACGATCACATAGAGAGAGAAGATCTACAATATCAGACGATTACATCGTCTATTTGCAGGAGCATGAATTTGACAATAGGGTTGAAAATGATCCTGTGTCCCTTTCACAGGTCAAACAAAGTGCGAATTCTTCTCATTGGTTCGATGCCATGAAGGATGAATTGAAATCCATGGAGGACAACAAAGTTTGAGACCTTGTTGAATTGCCTGAAGGGATTAGGCCGATTGGTTGTAAGTGGGTATTTAAAACCAAACGGAACTTTAAGGGCAATATCGAAAGGTATAAAGCCAGGCTAGTTGCAAAGGGTTTCACTTAGCGTGAGGGCATTAATTTTAAATAGACTTTCTCACCTGTATCTAAGAAAGATTCATTTACGATCATTATGGCTCTTGTGGCTCATATGGATCTGGAGCTACATCAAATGGACGTGAAAACTGCGTTCCTTAATGGAGATCTAATGGAGAACGTATTTATGTTGCAGCCAGAAGGTTTTAAAGCCAAAGGCTCAGAACATCTGGTCTGTAAACTTAAGAAGTCCATTTATGGGTTGAAACAGGCATCACGACAGTGGTACCTAAAGTTCCATGAAGTCGTTTCCTCATATGGTTTCATTGAAAATACTGCAGATGAGTGCATATATGTGAAAATCAATGGGAGTAAGTTTATCTTTTTGGTCTTGTATATTGACGACATTTTATTGGCCACTAGTGATATTGGATTGTGCGTGAAACTAAGAAATTTCTATCTTAAAATTTTGAGATGAAAGATCTTGGTGATGCCTCTTTTGTCATCGGCATTTAGATTAGCCAGGACAGATCATGTAGATTACTTGGCTTATTGCAGAGGGCCTATATTGATAGGGTTCTCGAAAGATTTTATGCAACGTTGTGCTCCTGGCCAATCACCTATTGTAAAAGGTTACAAGTTTGGTCAATTTCAGTGTCTTAAGAATGACCTAGAAAAGGAAAAGATGAAATCTATTCCGTATGCATCAGCAGTAGGGAGCATCATGTATACTCAGGTCTGTACGCGTCCAGATATTGCTTTTGTGGTTGGAATGTTGGGCAGGTACCTAGCAATCCAGGAATGAATAATTGGATAGCTATAAAAAAAGTGTTGCACTACCTGCAAAGGATAAAGGACTTCAAACTCACATGCAGAAGATTCAACAATTTGGAGTTGGCAGGATATACAGATGCAGATTTTGCTAGTTGTCTCGACAGCAAGAAGTCCACCTCGGGCTATGTATTCATGATAGTTGGTAGAGCCATATCATGGAAGAGCGTGAAACAGTCGATTACGGCATCATCTACTATAGAATCAGAGTATGTAGCTTGTCATGAAGCCACGAATCAGGCGGTCTGGCTTCAGAGTTTTTTCTCTGGTTTACGGGTTGTGCAGATGATCCCGAAACCATTGAAAATCTATTGTGATAGTTCAGCTGCAGTTAACTTCTCCAACAACAACAAGCATTCATCGAGGTCAAAGCACATTGACATTAAATACCTTGTTGTAAATGAGAGAGTTCAGAATCGTCAAGTGTCTGTGGAACTCATCGGCACAAGGCAGATGACAGTGGATCCTCTCACTAAAGGCCTTCCTATCACGCTCTTTAAGGAGCATGTGATGTCTATGGGAGTTGTTGATCCCAAGGATGTATTTCAGTAGTGGGAGTTTTTATATATGATCCGATTATGTCCAGATATTTTTAGAGATATCTTTTATGCATTGATGATTCTGTTTTTCAGTTTATATCTTGCTTCTCCTTCAGAGTGCACATTTAGTTTTGAGTAAGTAAGACTTTGATTTGTGTCTTGGAGACACGTTTAGGAGGACTACTTGAAGATAAACACGTATGATCACATAAGACGTGTAATCTTCATACCACACCCCATATCATTGATCAAAGTCATTAAGGCTATTGGTATTTGTGATTGTGATTCGTCACACTTCGAAAATATTAAATGTTATGTTGACTACCACAATTCAGTATCAGTGGTCTTGATGGACCAGATTTGACAAGCGTTGCTCACAATTATCCAATGGTATTGTTTTGAAATCAGTAGGGCGCCCATTAGGAACTTTTGGAACAAATATGTTTTATGAAATATTTTTCACAAAATAAAATAAAATGTTTTGTTTTCTTTCAGAGATCAGTGTAGCCTAAATGGGAGAATGTAAGACTCTATTAGGTGGGCTACACATGATCATCGGTTTAATCACGACCGTTGGATTATTCAGATTTGGCGATTCAGTGGGCCCCATTATAATTGTGATCATTACAAATAGGTTCGGGGTGGGACGCTTGAACCGTGGTCCCTATTCGCGGTTATTAAGCCAGATATGAAACCTACGATGTGGAGACCCTAGAGGAGAGAAGTGTGATGGGTAAGCTTCTCTGGCCCTCTTTCCTATAAATATATGTTTTGGTCCCCTCACAAAAACACGAGAGAAAACCCTAGTCCCATTGAGTGGTTCTCCTAAAGGTGTAAGGTGTGGAAGACCAAAAGTTCTTCTCGGCAACATGACGGCATCGGGAATGTCTTCCCAATCAGGTATGGCTTTAAGATTATAGCATGGAATCTCCATTGTTGATGCATAGACGATCCTATCATTCCGCAATATCAATATTAATAGATGGATGAGGCTCATACTAATCTCCATCATTCACATGGCGTGTAGGGGCATGATGAGAGCCTTTCAAAAGGTGGATCTCCCATGGATAGGCTATGGTCTGAATATGAGAGAACGTCAAAACAACCCATCTAATTTCAAAAAATAAAATTTCAGATGCGTTTGGTGAAACACAAAAAGAGATCTGCGAATGATTTTCATTCTAGAGCCTCAAAGAGTACAAAAATTAATGAATGGCTCCGATCACGTGATTGGGTGTGGTCATACAAATCACGTGATTGGGTGTGGTCATACGAATCACCTATGCTTGGGCTGTTAATGGGCCGACTAGCAAGGCCCAGCCCGACGAGTTCAAAATCCAGATAGAAGACAACCCCACGCCTGGCCCAATGACAGGCCTAACCTTCCACATAAGGATGCAACTTGGTTCAGGCTCAATTCAACCCGACTAGCCCAACGCATTGGGTCGGGCTCAACCTGTTTGGATTGGGCTCGGGTTTGAGGCTTCTGGCAACCCCAATCAGATGACGATGAACATTTTGTTACTAGGGGCTGCAATGTATGCCCACCTAAGTGATAAATAAACCCATCCCTTTTACTTTTGGTAGTTAAATAGTGCTAACTTAACTCTGCCAAACCCGAGCCATATCTGGGTTGAGTATTCGATATGCCGGTTGGGTGGGCATACACTGTGGCCCCTAGTAACAAAATGTTCATAGTCACTGGCCCGACTTTATATGTTCATACACCCACCTTTATCCAATATTCTCCTTTAGTCTGTGAAGGCAAGGAAGTTTTTCTTGGTTTGAAAGGCAAGAAAGCTTACATTGCCAAATATTCCTTGACCCATCCCGCACTGGCCCGACTTTATATGTAAATGTTTTATGTCCTACAGATATGTTATTTTTTTTTTTTTATTATTCTTTTTCTGTTTGTTTGTTTTGGGTTAGTAGTTAGTACACACATTCCGCTGTTAGTACACACACCCACAAAGTTAGTCACACTTCAATGTTAGCCAGGACCTCAGTGTTGAATAAAGGTCATCTTCACTCAGTGTTGAAAGAGGGTTTGGGAATCGATATCAGGACCTCAGTGCTGAAACGAGGTTCTCTTCCCTCAGTGTTGAAAGAGGGTTTGAGAAATGAAGGTTATCTTCACTCAGTTTACAGTTACGATCATTCTACCCGGTTAAACAATTGTTTTATATCTTACAAATGTTTAGTTTTTGTGTATGTGTGACACACTTGATAAACGGATAGATTCTGAAAATTTAGGATTTATTAATTTTCAGGCCAGGTTGGGTCTGGTCCAGCCAATTTTTTTGGTCGGGCTTGGGCCTATTATATTAGGGTCTTCGGTGCGGGCCTGGCCCGCTCAAAACCTGGCCAATGATATACCTTACTTCCCACCAAACCTCGTGCGCTTTACGCACTGGGCCTCGTATAAAACCCCACAAGCAGGTCATACACCCTGTCTCGGTGTTAACGTCCACGTCGCCCCTCTCCCTGTTCGTGCTTTAAAACAACGCACCTTCCCTGTTAGATCTCACGCACATACACACAAACATGCATATATAGCCCCACCGAACAAATGGGGTCTTTTGCCACTACCACCATCTGCTCATTTCCTTCTCGCCTCTTGTCTGTACGCCGATCGTCTCCTGCCATTCACCTCTCCCGACTCTCGCTTCCCGCCAAAACCCTCCTTTCTCCCTTCAAATCCAAACCCTCTTTCCTAATCGCTTCAGATCTCAACAGCTTTAACTGCAAATCAAAATCCTCAATGGCGGAAATGGCGCCATCAGCTGCGGACGGCAAAAAGAAGCTGCTGGTTTTCGAAAGCAAGGATGATCTTGCTGCCTCTTTGGCTAAATACACTGCCGAATTATCGGAGAAGTTTGTGAAAGATAGAGGGGCTTTTACTGTTGTCTTATCCGGTGGTTCTCTCATAGATTATCTCAGGTTTGATTTTTTTTTTTTTGGAATTTTTTGAAGTTTGGATTAGGAAGTTGGTCTTTGTTGATCCTGTTCTCCTTTTTCTGTTGGGATTTTCAGGAAATTGGTTGAGGCTCCTTACATTGATTCTGTCGAATGGGCGAAATGGCATGTCTTTTGGGTGGATGAGAGAGTCGTCCCGAAAGATCATGTGGACAGCAACTATAAACTCGCCTACGATGGTTTTCTTTCAAAGGTAAGAGAGATTCTGTTTTTGGTTTTGATAATTATAGCTGTTGGAATTTTGATTCCCCCCCCGAGTATGAGAAAGCACTGGTCTGTGGGAAAATAAATAATTTGTACTGATTGTTTCCAAGTCATGACTGAGGTTGATTTGATGCGACCCTAGGCTCTTCAGAGTATATTAAGTTTTCAACTCTGACTACTGGGGCCCACTGTACAGTAATCCAGACCATTGTTCTGCTGCTTCCTGCTGTCGCTGGATCATGCCGTAATAACGTTCAGGATTGGAAGATTTTATCTGCCGATTTTGGGATTTTTTCATCAGTTGAATGTGGAGCATTTTTGTATATCTCTTGTTGATGATCTATTTCTTAATCCAGGAGATTTTTGGAGCGTGGTCCATCCACTGCAGTCTGCAATAGGTCAGTGGTTTAGACATGGGCCCACTTGTTAGAACTGAAACCCCATGTATACTATGCAAAGGCGTGGGTGGCAGATCCTATAATTTTCGTCTCTAGCGAATGCCAGTTCTTGTGGATTTCTTAAAACATTTTGGATCTGTTTCAAATTTTCAATTGGGGTATGGCTTATGTCTTCATGGTTGTTTCCATACTCAGCAGGTGCAATCGTTTGTACCTAATAGCTGTTGGATGTACCCAAGGATGCTAATGGATTATTTATGCATCCCCAGATATGCATTTTGTGGATGTGGTGCTTTTTATTCGTTCTCCACAATACAGATGGAGGGATGTGCTAAGTGCTGTCCTTTAAAAAAAAAGCTCCTCGAAATGGGAATGGAATGGCAACAAAGGTCTACCATCATTCCATTTCACATTGTGGGCGGCATACTTGGTGCTCCCATCTGCATTTTGGGGACAATCCAGACTGGCTCTTGGATTTTGAAGAAGGCATCTTTGTTGATTGATACAACTGTGACGTATTCTCATATTTTCTAATTTTCATAAGGGGAATGATCTGGTTTAGGACACCAATATCTGACCCCAAATTGCTGGGACAAGGATTTGATGATGATTAGGATGAAATGATCCGGTTTGGAACACCAATAGCCAAACTTCACTATTAGTAATCAGTGAACCTTATCATTGCTTGTTTGGTAATAGGAAGCATGCCCCACAAGATCCTACCACCTCTTGAGAAGTCAAAGCAAGTTGGTCTGCTTTTCATCACCTTTTAATCTTGATCAGGATCAGGTGTTTATAAGGTTTGCCCACAGTGAAACACATCTATCTTGCTAGTGCTTGTATGTCTGCAAAAGAAAACAAAGTCAATCTGGTTCTTGAATGGCAATAGAAGCATTTTCTAGAGCTACAGTTGGGACCATGATGTTACAGCATGTCTCTATTGTTGCTCTAGCTGGGGTGCTTCTATTCTATGGATCATTTTTGCCATTCTTAGTCGGTGTGTATCCATCTATTTTCTTTTTTTCCTCTCAATGGCAGGTCCCAATTCCTCCTGGCAACGTGTATGCCATCAATGATGCTCTCCCTGCTGAGGGTGCTGCTGATGACATGGAGACCTGTCTAAGGCAACTGGTCAAGGCAAAGGTGGTGGACATATCAGCAGCTAGTGGGTTCCCTAAATTCGATCTTATGCTGTTGGGGATGGGCCCAGATGGCCACGTGGCATCCCTCTTCCCTGGGCATCCTCTTCTCAATGAGAATCAGCGGTGGGTCACCTTTATAAAGGACTCCCCGAAACCACCCCCGGAGCGAATCACATTTACTTTCCCTGTAATCAACTCATCTGAGAATATTGCACTTGTGGTGACTGGAGCTGGTAAAGCTGGTGCAGTGCGTGTAGCACTGGGCAGTGATCAGAGTTCTGTTTCACTGCCTGTTCAAATGGTTGCACCGGAGGGGGTGCTGACTTGGTTCACTAACAAAGCAGCAACTTCGCAGTTGGAGGATCAGGCATGCCTGTAGTTATGGAAGTTTTGCCAATGTTCTGGTAATAACTTAATCTTGGTACCAGTTCTGTAATGGATAGCTTCATCAAAGGTTTCAAATAAGTTAGATGAATTTTCGTAATATTTAGAGGAGCTAAAGCTGGAGCTGGCTCATAATCCCTGGAAGCAGCAAAGAAGATTTGATGAATGAACTAAGATTTCATATGCATATATGTCAGCTGGTTTCAGTTTTATACTTATTTGTTTATTATACTAATATTTTGAATTCGTGCTGTTTTGTTGTTAAAATCTAATAGTTTATGGGAAATGATTTGAATGTTATGCTTGAATATCACTCTTCAGAAATTATAATTGAATCTTACAATAAATGTTGAACCCTATAGTTCATGATATGAATGTTAGGAATCTTCAAAAAGAAGAAGAAGAAGAAGAAGATATGAATCTTAGGGCCAAACTTTGATCTTACCAGTCAATGTGGCAACATATCATGTAGGCATATTGATAAAAAAAAGGCAAAGACCAAACCCCTTAAGATAGGCTTTAAAGATTCAAAACTCTTTTTTTTTTTGGGAGACCAAAACACCTTTGGTTTCATTTTATTACCTGCCAAAACCCCACCCCTGGCACACATGCTGAATAGTAGGTTAATATATGTTCCCAATATGCTCTTCTTGAATAGAATTCTAAAAGACCCCTTTTGTCCCAGTGAGAGATTTGCTAACCCCACATTCACCTACTACACCAGCCTTTACATGCAAGACATGCGCCAACTAATACATGTGGGATATCGTAGCGATGTATAGGTGGGTCCTACTAAGAAGATGGTGTGGTGCAGATAAACAAGTTGAAAGAAAACATGCCAATGGTCAACATTCAATGTGCATATGACTCCATTTAATGAAGTTGTTTGGACCAAGGTATTCAATAACGGTAATGGTGGCCACAATGACTACCACCGTTACTGTTAATGGGCCTTTTTTTCCCCTCATAATGACTGTTACAGCCCCGTAACATGTAATGGTTTCCACTGTCACCCTTATGTAATGGCAATTACGTCCATTACATAACCATTTTTGAATACGTTGGTCTGGCCTAAAGTTAGCTCCCAATCAACTTCATGGTAGGACCCACCTTATTTATGAGGGTTTGGATCTACAGTGTAAAGGTGCATGTGGACATAGCGAATGTACTTTCCCCCATCTAGAAATGGGATGGCTCCTCTCTCTGTGAGATACGGTTTTCTTCGGGTGGGGGGAACTGATGCAACTATATCTCAGGGTCTCATGTGTACCCCACTTGATCACAAGTGTGTCCCACATGGTCACACGTGAGCCCTGCGTGGGGTCCATATGAAGGAGTTTGTGCTATTTATTTATTTTGGTTTTATGTCTTAAAATAATATAGAAGCTCTAAACTAACCTCACTTAAGGGCTTATTGGACTAATACTTAAGTAAGGGTGTTTTAGTATTTACCTTCATTAGTTTTTTTTTCACATGCTTTAGGTTATAAATAAGTCCTATATGGGATGTGTGATTTTTGGAGAGCTTTAAATATTAAGAAAAGAAGAGACGTTTGTACTTCATGGGATGTGTGATTTTTGGAGAGCTTGAATATTAAGAAAAGAAGAGAAGTTTGTTCTTTTATTATCCCAAGTCAATGGTGGCATGTGTTGCTTATTCAATCATTGCATGTGTTGCTTATTCAATCTAGTCCTTAGATCTTAGTTTTGCAATTAGTTTCTATTTATTTTGATTCTAGTTGCAGCCAAAGACAATAAAATTAATCGTGTTGATTGGGTTATGAACATCATGGTGTTCATTTTTTATGAACTTATCATTTTGAACCTATGGTCAAGTTCACACTGGTGTATCAACTTGGTTAACATATATGAGTCCACTTTTTAAAATGATGGATTTGGATGGACATAAATTTTTAATGAATATCTTCTCTCTTATTTTTGTCTCGATTCTTTATAACTTTTTAGGTAACTGTCCAATTATTTTGAAAAATCTTAAGATGTACTATCCAATTTACATTTAGTTTTATACCTTCTGCGATTTATGATCCTGTTTTGATTTTAAGAACATTGGTGTTGTCCATTTCTTTTCTATTGATGAACATATGTGTATGGAGTGTGCTTCTGCTTTGAGATGGCATATCTTGAGTTTGTTTCGCCATTAAAAATTGAGTTTGTTATGTTAGTACTGATGATTGAGACTATTTTTTGTGACAAGATAGTGGACATTTTTGTCATTTTGCATTGTAGATGTTCTTCTGTTACATCTGGTCCACATGTCTGTCTATATATCCAAAGGGAGTTTATTTTTCTTCATCATGAAAACTAGACGACTCGAGCACTTATGAGTTACGTAATGGTTTTTAGCATGTTATTGACAATATATTTTCCTGGGACAATCTTCTTTAAAAAATTGTTCTTTAGTAGGGATTGCCCTATTTAAATTATGTATCTAGTTGTGAAAAGGTTATGAAAACTCAAAAAGGACTTTCTTTGCGAAGGGCGTAGAATAGGAAATATTGTTTGATTAATTGGAGTAGGGTTGAAAGATCCAGGAGGAAGGGTGGCTTAGGGATTGGTAATATTGAAGCAAGAAATTGGTTTTATAAAGCAAAATGGTGGTGAAAGTTGGGGTGAGCCAGATTCATTATAGAGGCTGGGTTATTAATAACAAATATGGGGTTAGAAATAGGGTTGTAAGGAGGTGGAATAGGGTTTGGGAACTAGGTAGAGTCAATGGGGATCCACGGTTTGGGAAGTTGTTAGTTGGGTGGGGGATGATAATGCAAGGGTGAGTGAGATTTTCAAAAACTAGGTGAGATTCAGTGACATTTTGGATGATGAAATCCATTTCGGGGAGGTGTCAGTCAAGGTGTTCCATAACAGTAACGGTGGCTGTAACGGCCACCACTGTTACCGTTACGATACGGACCCTTTTTTATTTTTTGAAGAAAACAATTACATGACCGTTATGGGGCCGTAACGGTCCATTACAGGGCCGTAACGGTCCATTACAGGGCCGTAACGGTCCGTTATAGGCCGTTATGGCCCTTTTTTCTGTAACGGCCGTTACGACCCCGTAACACGTAACGGCCACCACCGTTTCCTTTACGTATCGGTCGATAGGGCTGATACGTAACCGTTTTGGGATACCTTGGTGTTAGTGGGTTTAGGAAGTCCTGCCTTGGTAGTTGTAGCCTGTTGGTCCTTATACAATGATGGTTTCTAAGTAGTGCTTCTTTGAAGACCATAACAATTTTTGGGTGAGCATATGGTTTTGGATATCAAGTTCCAACATAATCTTAAAGAAAGGGCAATGGAGCACCTGGACTTGGAGTTCTATAGAGAGCTTACATGCCCAAACCTTGTACCTATATATATATATAGCTTACATGCCCAAACCTTGTACCTATATATATATATATATATATATATATATATATATATATATATATATATATATATATATATATATATATATCCTAATTAATTGGGGTTGGCCACATTTGTCATGTTTTGCCATTCCACTCTATCAAGGCATATGTATATACACAGCTTCTCCTTAATTTGCAGGAGGTCATATTCATGTTGTAGTTCAAGTTAGTGAATCTATACAACAATGGTATCACACCCTGTATGATTTGTAGCAATGATGTCGGGTTTTGTAGAACCACACTCTAGTGAACTGAACTTGGAGCAATTTCTTATAACATGATCTATGGTTGTCAAGAAAAAGGATTCTTTTTGTACCCCCAATACATCTTGCATGCATTGCATATATGGTATCACAAAATGAAAGATTATGTCCAATTTTCATTGATCGTGATTGGCATTTCAAGTTAAAAATCAGGTAATGGAACCAAAATGCCTATTCTTGAGTCATTTTGCCCACTTTTCAAGTTTGAGGCAAGTGAATGAAAGTGCTCATCCTTTGGGCAAAATCCTACTTCTCAAGTTAAAAATCAGGTAAGGGAACCAAAATGCCTATTTTTGAGTCATTTTGTCCACTTTTCAAGTTAAAAATTGAGGCAAGGGAATCAAAGTGCCTATCCTTGAGGCATTTTGCCCACTTTTTAAGTTAAAAATCTAAGTTCACCAAAATACCTACTGTTGAAGTATTTTGCCGATTTTTCAAGTTAAAAATCTACCGTTGAAGCATTTTGCCCCATTTTCAAGTTAAAAATCTAAGTTCACCTAAATGCCTACTGTTGAAGCATTTTGCTCACGAAGTTAAAAATTCAGCCAAGGGCAGCTAAATGCTAATCCTTGGACATTTTCCCCACTTGTTAAACATCCAAGGAGGAGCACCAAAATGCCTATCCTTAAGGTATTTTCTCCACTTTGCAAGTTAAAAATCATGCTAAAGGAACCTAATTCCCCATCTTTGTGGCATTTTGCCTACTAAGCAGGTTTATAAATTCAGGTGAATGTACTTAAATGCCTATCCCTGCACGTTGCCCACTTCTCAAATTAAAATTCATGTGAGAGCACTAAAATGCTTATCCTTGATGCATTTTGGTCTCTTTTGAAGTTAATAGTCATGGCGAGCTCAACTAAATGGCATTCATTATATTATTTTGTCCACTTTTCAATTTAAAAATTTAGGTGAAGGCACTCAATGTCTATGCTTAAGACATTTTACCCACTTTTCAACTTAAAAATTCAATTAAGGGCAGAAAAATGCCTATCCCTAAGGCATTTTGCCAACTTTTGAAGTTCAAAATTAAGGTGAGGCTTCTAAATGCCTTTCCTTAAGGCATTTTGCCAAATCAAGTTAAAAATCTAGGTGAGGGCACCTAAATACCTATCCTTGAGGCATTTTACCAACTTTATGAGTTACAAACTTGGGTGAAGGCTCCTAAATGCCTTTTTTTTTTTTTTTTTCAAAGGTTAGTACACACATCCCACTATTAGTACACCCACCCACACTGTTAGTCACACCACAATGTTAGCCGCCCCCACTTTGGCCCCCCCACTTGGGAGTCGATACCAGGACCTCAGTGTTGAAACAAGGTTATCTTTCACTCAGTCTACCACTTGAGCTATGGATTGGGGTGTAAGGCACCTAAATGCCTATTCATGACGCAATTTACACACTTTTCAAGGTAAAAAATCATGTTAAGAAAACTTATATCCCTATCCTTAAGGCATTTTGCCCACTTCTTAAGTTACAAAATCAAGGTGAGGGCACCAAATGGCCGTCCCTAGGACATTTTTTCCCTCCAACTTTCCATGTTAAAAGTCCAAGTGAGGCACCTAAATACCTATCCTTGGGGCATTTTGCCCACTTTTCAAGTTAGATATCTAGGTGAAGGCACTTATATGCTATGCTTGAGGCATTCTGTCTACTTTTCTAGCTAAAAAATTGGGTAAGGATAGCTAGATTATGTCCTTGATGCATTTTGGGCACTTTTAAGCTAAAAATAGGAAAAGGGCACCTAAATATCATCCTTTCAAGATATTTTGCGTAATTTTCAATTTAAAAAGTCATTTGAAGTGCACCTAAATGCCTATTCATGAGGCATTTTGCCAACTTTTTAAGCTAAGAATTAAGGTAAGTGCATCTAAATGCCTATGCTTAAGGCATTTTGTCCACTTTTCAAGTTAAAAATATGGGTGAGGGTAACCAAATGCCTATCCTTTTGGCACTTTGTCAACTTCTCTTACTACAAAACCAAGTAAGGATGCCGCAATGCTATCCTTCATGCATTTTGCCCACTTTTTAAGTGAAAAATGTGGGTAATGGCACCTAAATGTCCTTCCATGAGGCATCTGGCTCACTTTTCAAGCTAACATTCAGATAGGGCGCCTAAATGCTTATCCTTGAGGCATTTTCCCACTCTTCAAGCTAAAAATCTGGGTCATGGCGTTAAAATGCCTTTCCTTAAGCTGTTTTGCTCACTTTTTAAGTTAAAAAATCCGTGTAAAGCCACCTTAATGCATATCCATAAGGCATCTTGCTTGCTTTATGAGTTAAAAATCTAGGTAAAGGCAATTAAATGTCTATCCATGAGGCATTTTGTCCACTATTCAAGGTAAAAATCATGGTAAGGAAACATAAATCTCTATTCCTAAGGCATTTTGCTCACTTCTCAAGTTAATAAATTGTGGCAAGGGCACATAAATGCCTATCCTTGAGGCATTTTGCATACTTTCCATGCTAAAAATACAAGGCACCTATATGCCTATCCTTGAGGGATTTTGAAAAAATTCTAACTAAAAAAGTAGTTAAAGGCACCTAAAATGCTTAACCATCGTGCATTTTGTCAACTTTTGAAGGAAAAAAAAAATCCAGTAAGGGCACTTAAATGCCTATTCTCGATGCATTTTCCTCTCTTCAAGCGAAAATTTGAGTTATGGAAGTTAAATGCCTATCCTTAAGGCATTTTTCTCATATTTCAATTTAAATATTTGTTTAAGGGGAGTCTAAATGCATAGCCATGAAGCGTTTTGCTAACTTCTCAAGCTAAAAGTGAAGGTAACGTCACCTAACTGCTTATTCTTGAGACATTTTGCCTGCTATTGAAATTAAAAATCCAAGTAAGACACTCAAATGTCTAGAGGCATTTTTTTTTTCTTTCAACTTTTGAAGTTAAAAATCCTGATAAGGACAACTGAGTGTCTATACTTGAGGCATTTTGCCCACTTTTCAAGTTAAAATCTCTTTAAGGGCTCTTAAATGCATATCTATTAGGCATTCTGCCCACTTTTCAAGCAACAAATTTAGTTTTGGGCACTTAAATACCTATCCTTAGGCATCTTGCTTACTTTTCATGCTAAAAATCTGGATTATGGCACTTAAATGCTTATCTTTAAGGCATTTTTCTCACATTTCATGCTAAAATCTGGGTAAGGTCACATAAACACCTATTCTTAAGGCATTTTGATCACTTTACAAGCTTTAAATCAATGCATCTACACCTAAATGCTTATCCTTGAGGCATTTTGTCTACTTTTCGAGCCTAAAATCAAAGTGCCAGCACTTAAATGCCAATTCTGAGGCATTTTGCCCACTTTTCAAGTTAAAAATCCAAATAAAGGCTCCTAAATGCCAATCTTAAGGAATTTTGCCCAGTTTTTGAGCTAAAAAACTGGGTAAGGGCACCTAAATGTCTTTCCTTGAGGCATTTCAAGCTAAAAGTCTGGGTTAGGGCATTGAAATGCTTATTCTTAAGGCATTTTGCTCACTTTTCAAGCTAAAATCCTGATAAAAGCACCAAAATACATATCCATGAAGCATTTTCTCCACTTCCATATTAAAAATCTCAGAAGGGGAAAATAAATGCCTATCCATGAGGCATTTTGCCCAATTTTCATGTTAGAGATTCACGCATGACTCGAGCACCTAAATGCATATCGATGAGGCATTTTGCTCACTTTCCAAATTAAAACCAGTGCAAAGGCTCCTAAATATGTATCCATGAGGCATCCTGCCAATTTTTTAAGCTGAAGTTAAAAACTAGTGTAAAAACTCCTAAACGTGTATCCATAAGTCATCTTGCTATTTTCTCAAGCTAAAAGTCAAGGTATGTGCATCTAGATGCATATCCATGAGCCATTTTACCCACTTTTCAAGTGAAAAATCCAGGTGAGGGTACCTAAGTCCATATCCTTAGCCATTTTGCCAACTTCTCTACTTTTTTTATTTTTTTATTTTTTATTTTTAGTCATGCAACACACCCACACCCTGTTAGTTGCGCAACACACCCACACGGTTAGTCACACGATGCACCCACCCACCGGTGGGGTTAGTGTCTCCTAAGCACTTGAACCTGAGACCTGCTGTTGAAATGCCTAGGCGTCTTCCAGCTAGGCTAGCAGGCGAGACACAAAATGCATGTTAGCGGCATCTAAATGCCCGTTCATAATGCATTTTGCCACTTTTGAAGCTCAAATCCGGATAAGTGAACCTAAATGCCCTTTCATGAGGCATTTTGCCTACATTTCAAGTTAAAATTCCGGATATGGACCTAAATGCCTAAAAGGCATTTTGCAATAAAAATCCATGTAAAGCTACCCAAATGCCTATCCATGAGGCATTCTACATACCTTCGAATGAAAATCAATGTAAGGCCACCTTTAAAAGAAAAAGAATCAATGTAAGGACACCTAAATGCCCATCCTTCAGGCGTTTTCTCACTTTTCAATTTAAAAATCTCGCTAAAGTACCCAAATGCCTTTCCTTTATGGCATTTTGCCCACTTTTAAGTAGAAAAACTCAGTTAGGGTACCTTAGTACTTATCCAAAAGGCATTTTGCCCACTTTTCAGGCAAAAACTGGGCAAAGGCATGTAAGTGCCTATCCTTGAGACAGTTTAGCCAATTTTCATGCTAAAAATTTAAGTTATAGCACCTAAATACCTATCCTTCAGACATTTTGTTCACGTTTCATTTTAAAAATCTGGGAAGGGGTACATAAATTCCATCCTTGAGGCATTTTGTGCATGTTTTGAGTAGACAGTCTAGGCATTGACACCTACATGCCTAACCTTGAGGTATTTTGCTCACTTTTCAAGTTAATAGTTTGGGTACTAAATGCCTATCCTAAAGAATTTTGCCGACTTTTTAAGCTAAAAAACTGGGTAGGGGTGCCTAAATGCCTTTATACGAGGCACTTTGCCAACATATCAAACTAAAAGTCCGGGTTATGGCATTGACATGCCCCATTCTTGAGTCATTTTGCCTACTTCTCAGCTAAAAATTCATGTAAAGGCTCCTAAATGCACGTCCGTGGGGCATTTTTTCCACTTATCAAATTACAAATCTCAATAAGAGAACATAATTGCCTATCCATGAGGCATTTTGCTAAGTTTCATGCAAAAAATGAATATAAGGGCACCTAAATGTGTATCCATGAGGTAGTTTGCTCATTTTTCAAATTAAAAATCCGTCAATCCTAAATGCTTATCCATGAAGTAACTCTGTACCACCTAAATGCTTATCCTTGATGCATTTTGTGTAAGAAAATATATGTAATTGTGTGTTTGTGTATATTATCAATGTACTCCTCTGGATCACTATATGTAAGTTTCTCTCAAGTGTGTGTTTTTTAGCTAACACCACTTCTCTTGCTGCCCTCTCTCACCACTTCCTACTTGGTATTATAGAAGGTTTTTAGATTGCTTGCAACCTGTGATAGTGGGGCCTGCTGCTGATGTCATCTCTATGTGTGGACACTTAAGGCAAAAAAGTATTGAATCTTGATTGGGAAACGGTCTAGATTTTGGTTTTCTTTCAATGCTGTTTTTTTAAAGGGATTTTAGGTCAGATTTTCCATATGGATTGGGTATGGGTGTTCATTAGAAATCAATAGAAACAAGAATCATGAAATTTTGTCAAAATTTGGGGGCTATTTTTTTTTGGGTGAGAAACAGGTACCATACGGCCCTTGTTTTGGGTCCTTTTGCTGAAATTTTCTTGTCTTCATGTTTTGATGTCGTGAGGCTATGAAATAAAATGTGGATTTATTTTGAGGTGGTGATTGTGTAGTTGGTGTTCTCATTTTATGCTTAGAGGTACTAAGCACAAAAACCGATTGACCCAACTTGACTTGGAGGATTCTTACAAGCAATCTATTTTGTTCATCATTTCTTCCTTTATTACCAGTTGTGGGTGTAGCTCACTTACATATTGCAGTGTTGCATCTATGCCTTCACATGCCATTGTAGGTATAGTCCCTCACCCTCTCAACCATCGTGAGTAGCTCACTCACTTGTTGTGTAGTGTTGCATGTGTCATTGAAAGGATCTTGGTGAATGGCAGTTTGGTGGCCCGATGGTTATTGAGTTTGGGTATGACTTTCTATTTAAAGAGAAGATTCAACGGATGACAAATGCTCAATCTACAAACATGCAGTAATTAAAGATCGTATATCCCACCATGTCGTGTTTGAGGGAGAGTTGTGGCCTTAATTGATCATTATCATCTTCTTTGTATGTGTTTTAAGGTGAGCATGATAGGTATTTATGCTTCAACTTGAGAGGTAATGCAAGAAAGTATATGTAATTGTGTTTTTTTCGTATGTTATCAATGAACTCATCTGGAACATTCTATTTAAGTTACTCTCAAGTTAACACACACACACAAATATATATGTACATACGTGTGTGTGTGTGCGTGCGTCACGTGCATGTCTTTTGGGTTAACATACAAAACTTCTCTTGTCGCCTTGACCTCTCTCTCTCTCTCTCTCTTTCTCACCATGTTTTACTTTTGCCACGTTTCAATCCAAAAATCTGGATAGATGATAGAGGCATCTAAATACACATCCATGAGGCATATTGCCCAATTTCCAAGCTACAATTTTAGGTAGGGGCAACTAGATGCCCATCCACGAGACATTTTGCTCACTTTCAAGAATTTGGGTAAAGGCATGAGGCGTTGACCCTCTCTTCAAGTAAAAATTCCGGGTTATGACATCTACATACTATCTTTAAAGTATTTTGCTGACTTTTCAAGTTACAAATCCGTTTCAAGGCACCTGAGTGCTTATCCATGAGGCATTTTGCATACTTTTCAAGCTAAAAATCAAAGGCCACTTAAATGCCCATTAATGAGGCATTTCCTCCACTTTTCCAGTTAAAAATCCAACCAAGGCACCAAAGTGCCCATTTTTTTAGGCATTTTGCATACTTTTCAAGTTAAAAATCTTTTTTTTTTTTTCTTCCCTTCACACACACACACCCACACCCACACACTCACACACCCACTCACACCACATGGGCACTTGATCACTGGTCTCAATGTTGAAACTCGTGAGTCTACCACTGAGCCATGAATGGAGACCCTTTCAAGTTAAAAATCTTGGTTACAATACCTAAGGTCCTAAATGCCTATCCACGACGCATTTTGTTGACTCTTCATCCGGGCAGGCTCGCATAAATACCTATCTCGAAGGCATTTTCTTGTTTTGAGCTTAAAATCATGGTATTGGTACTTACGGGTGCGTCTGACAACATCACCGAAAGCTATTTTTGGTAGGTTCTTACGGAATAGAATCTATTCTAAAGGGTAGAATGACTTCGATTTTGAAAGAGAAGCTGCGATCAAACCCTAAGTGCTTATCCTTGATGCATTTTGCCAAAGTCCGGATAAAGGTTCTTGAATGACTATCTTGAGAAAATTTGCCAAGTTTTACAGCTTAAAAATGGGTAAGGGCACCAAAATGCCTTTCTTTATAACATTTCACTGACGTCTCAAGCTAAAAGCCTGTGTTAGGGCAATGGAATACCCATTCTTGAGACAGTTTGCCCACTTTTCAAGCTAAAAATCCAAGTAAAGGCATCTAATGCATATCCATGGGGTATTTTATCCACGTTTTAGATAAAAGATCTCAGTAAGGGAAGCTAAATGCCTATCCATGAGGCATTTTGCCTACATTTCATGCTAAAAATTCTGGTTAAGTGCACTTAAATGCGTATTCATGAGGCATTTTGCTCACTTTTGAAGTTAAAAAGATGCCTAGGTCCTCATAAATGCCTATCCATGAAGCATTTTGGTGACTTTTCAAGCTAAAAGTTAAGTTATAGGCGTCTAAATGTTGATGCTTGAACCATTTTTTGAACTACTTCACTTGAAAAACTGTGTAAGGGCACCTAAATGCATATCCTTAATACATTTTGCCCACTTGTCAATCTAAAAATTCAGGTAAAGGCACCTAAATTCCCATCCTTGCGGCAATTTGCCCACTTTTCAAGCTAAAAGTGTGGCTAAGGGCATCTAATTGCTTCTACCAAAGGCATTTTCCCATTCCTCAAGCTAAATGTGTATCCTTAAGGCTTTTTGGTCACTTTCCAAGTTAAAAATCTGTGTAAATTCATGTAAATGTATATCCATGAGTCATTTTGTATACTTCTTAAGCTAAAAATGAATTAAAGGCACCTAAATGCCCATTCTTGAGGCATTTCCCCTACTTTTCAAGTAAAAACCTCGATAAAAACACCCAAATGGCTATCTTATTTTACCCACCTTTTTAAGTAAAAAATTCTGGTTAAGGGCACCTAATTCCACATTCATTGGGTAAGGGATCCTACAAACTTATCCTTGTGTCGTTTTTCAACTTTTCATGCCAAAAATCCAGGTTATGGAACCTAAATGCCCATCCTTGGGCATTTTGCGAACTTTTCATGCTAAAAATCAGGGTAACGACATAAAAATGCCTATCCTTAAGGTGTTTTGTCAACTTTTCAAGTTAAAAATCAAGATAAGGGTGTTTAAATGCATATGCTTGAGGCATTTCCTCTACGTTTCAAGTTAAAAATCTAGGCGATGGTGCCTAAATGCCTACCTTGTGGAATCTTGCCAACTTTACTAGTTAAAAAGCTGAGTAAGGGCACCTAAATGCCTTTTCTTGAGACATTTTCAGCTAGAAGTCTGGGTTTGGGCACTGATATGCCTATCTTTAAGGCATTTTGCTTTTAAGTTAAAATCTGGGTAGAGGCACTTAAATTTATATCCATGAGGCATTTTGTCCATCCTTCTAAACTAAAAAGTTATGACTATGTTAGGAAATCTAAATGCTTATCTATCAAGCATTTTGCCAGTTTTTATGCTAAAATTCTTGGTAACGCACCTAAATGTGTATCCATGACTGATTTTACTCATTTTCAAGTTAAAAAATCTCCATAAAGCCTCTTAAATGCCCATTTATGAGGCATTTTGCTATTTTTGTTCTAAAAATCAACGTAAGGCTATCTAAATAGCTCTACTTGAGCGATTTTGCTCACTTCTCAAAGTTAAAAATACAGGTGAGAGCACTTAAATGCTTATGCTTAAGGCATTTTGCTAACTTTTCTACCTAAAAAGTTAGGCAAGGGCACCAATGTCTATCTTTAATGCGTCTTCCCCACTTCAAGCTAAAAATCCAGGTTAGGTCATCTAAATGTTAATCTTAGCGGCTTTTCATTGTCTTCAAGCAAAAAATCCAGATATGTGACCCAAATGTATTTTCTCAAAGCATTTTGCTCACTTTTCAAGTTTAAAAATCCTTGTAAAGACTCCAAAATGCCTATCAATTAGGCTTTTTATATAGTTTCCAAACTTACTGACGTAAGGGCATGTAAATGACCATCGTTGAGGCAATTTTTCCACTCTTCAAGTTAACAATTCCCATAGAGGCACCTGAATGTCTATCCTTGAGTCATTCTACAACTTTACAAATTAAAAATCTCGGCAAGGGCATCGAAAAGCCCATCCACGAGGCATTTCCACCACTTTTTAAGCAAAAAATCTGGGTAACGGCACCTAAAATCATGACTTGGGCTCTCGGTCCTGTTCCTGTTTCATAGCTGTATGTAAATTGCTAAATCTTGAAACAAACACTTCCCTGGACCTGTACCTGAATCTGTTGTCAGTTCCCATCATTCCTCGTGCAACTGTAGTAATGGTTTTAGGCTGGTGTTTATGGCTAAGGGTAGGACTGATTGTCGGGTAGTGTAGAACTGGATCTCTGATGGTGTTTTTCCTTCATAAATATTTTTTTTATTCTTTTGAAATTATGATGGAGATCCTTGTTGGCCTTGGTGAAGGGGCAGTTCTTAGCATGGAGAGTTCTTGTTGAACGGTGGTGGCAATTAGAATTCCAACCATTTCTAGCTTGAAGAAACAGATGCAACGAGCGGCAAGTCTCCTGTGCATTTACTTGTCTATTTTTCATTCATTGTGATACTGATGGTCATCGGTGCTTGTTTCATTAGTCTCTTCTCTCAAGTGGGTATTTCGAAATTCTGTTGTGGTGCTTGGAAATTGGAGTAAACCATTTGAAGAAGAAAAAAAAAAAGCCTTTTGTTGGTTGCATTTGCAGTTCTTGTGTGGAAAGAGAGGAGTCCAAGAGTCTTTTAAAACATAAAAAAGCATGGGGTGATGAGCTAATTGGTAGAGTCAAGCTCTCTCCATCATTAAGTGACCCTTGTTAGAAGGAATCTCGACAGTGCCAATTGTGAATTTGTAGAGGGAATGGGAAGCAGTTGTTGGCAGTAAGCCCACAAGATGTGATTAAGTCGGCAACGGCCTCCACCAGTTGTTTGAAACTTGCCTTTGATTGCTATTCTATTAGCAATCTGAAGATTTTCTGAATTTGGGGTGTCATTAGAGAAAACAAAGGAGTGATTTGAAAGTTGTATTCAGGCCTGGCCTTCTGCATTATCACGACTCCTATGCACTCTAGACGTGTCAGGCTGGTGCTCGTGTAACATTCTAGTGCTGTGGAAGTCGTGCAGTACAATGAGCTTTCAGATAATTCTGTTTTGTATCTGTGATTTGGACAGGTTGTGGTATACACATGCTTTTGGTGCTATGATTGCATCATGTCCGACCGTCAACAGTCCTACATTGCCCTTGGAGGACAATAATAGCCCCTCTGTTTTTTCGGAAACCACCATGTTTGGAACCCCATATCTTTGTCTGTCCGGCATGGCATGTGTCTATGTTCAGGTTACATAGGTTCGCATTAAGTCTATAGATGAGCCTCCAAGAAGGGTTGCAACTTGGGTCCGGGTTGAGCAAATTCCGATTGGGTCGGGTCGGGTCGGGTTGGGTTGGGAATAATTACATGTATTTGGTCGGGTTGGGTCAGGTCAGGCTGGGGTTGACCCTCAAGCCAACTTGCGACAAGTTCTCACATCTATTGCGTCGACATCCTCATTAATTATATTCATCAATGGATCTCCGTATGTGGTCTTCAGATTGCCATAGATTATTGGCTCGCTCCCAGCTTGCCTCACCCTGGAGTAGAGTGAGCGAAGGATCAGTCTCCTCCAATCTTAGGAGGTTGATCATATGGGTCCCTATGATGGTTAATTGAGTGGCATCTTTTCTCCAATCTTATTCTCCATCGTAGGTCTATCTTAAATCATGCTCCCATCATATTGCATCTCATCAGATGATTGACGGCCCACCACTCTGCTTTAGAGTTCCATGGACAGCTAGATTGCTTTAGGGACTTGTACTTCACTCTTGTTTTCATCAAGTGCATGTGGGGATGCTAATCTGCAGTCAACTTCATGGCTTTTGCACACCCGCCTTCACTTGATTGTCACTCTCAGTGAACTGTAAGTGTCAAACTCTCAATAAGAGAGCCTGGCTCCCAGAGCAGGTGATCTTTCTTGGGAAGGGAGGAACCTTCCCATGCAGGAGAGCTGATGGGAGACTAAGAGCTGCTAGAGATTCTTGTCTGTTTTAGAAAATTGATGGCTGCTAGCTTCATCAAGTGTATGGTTTGCTGAGCTACAAAATTTCATATATGCGGGGGACTGTTGGTCTCACAATACTAGCCATTGATTTGATATGCCCCAATGCAGATGAGGGTGCCCCAAAAGTTTCTCAGATTGGAAAGTGGTCCCAAAGGTATGATCGTCAGCCCATTTTCTATTGAATTTGGACTGTTGCTGTCTCTCTTTTCTTATGGGTCTTTTTATCGAAGAGTTAGATCTTGAGTCTAGGACAAGGTGGGTTCATGAGGTCAATGTTCTAGATCACAAATCACTGGACCACGTCCTATGCCAAGGTCCCATAAATCCCCTTATGTTGATGGAAAAACAAACATTTGCTGAGGCTTAGGATCCAATAATGCCTTCTCTGATGGAAAGTACATTCCCTAGCCTAGGGACCTTATATCCGTCCCAAGTTACTGCCCTTGATTAGGGTGGGTCCTCATCTTTCCTTGATGGAAAGACAATGATCATAACAGGATGACCCCAACAGGTAGAAGACTTCTGCAGCTATATTCCTGATTGGGGCATGATAGCTTGCATTAGGATCTACTCTTCTAAAGGCTAGCCGCAGGAGCTGGTTTTGGATCCTAGTTGTGGATACAAGATTCAGTCCATTCATCAGGTGGGCCGTTCATTGTGGCATGAAAATCAATCAAATCCAGCCCTCAGGTGTGTCACTAGGTGTGTATGGACTGTTCCTCTGTTCCTTCTGACCATCTGTTTTCCCATACATGGATCGCCGCACCAGGTGACAAGACCAGTTGGGGCCACATCACATAACATGGTGGTGCTCCATGATGAATGGCCCTGGTTCTGAGCAAACATTGGTACCTGATGAATGGGGCATGTAGCACCCGTGGATTCCCTTCCTAAAAGAAATAAGTCTTAAGCATTGTCGAATGAATGGCCTAGTTTCATTGTTTACTCTATTGCAAAATGGTAGTTGGGATGTCCCACCATTTTTCAGACCTTGAAATCTGTGGATGTGATGATAATGCCATAATGGGAGCATCAGGTTGGGTTCAGGTTGGATATTGGTGTATCCATTTCTCACGCTGGGTTTGGATACAGAAAATGATCATGAGGAAATCGATTCCTGTCGTCCAGTTTCAAGATGAATTAGCATTTGCCGGGAATCGGATATGGCGATTGGATCCAAGTCCATACTAGGAAAATGCATTTTCTATGGTTCTTAATAGCATCTTCAGTAAATTAAGGATAATAATAAAAGAGAAGAAGAAGAATCATGTATTCTAGGTCGAGAAGCTGAGGTCAAACAAATAACCTATCTGACCTTGATTGGCCCGTGCAGTGTTAGTCAGGCATCAGGACGAGGATTATCTATTACATGAAGCTCTTCATAGGTACTCACTTATGATTTGGCAATCATAGCCTCTGGTGCTTGAAAATGTATGGTGATACATGCATAGCTCGTGAAGGGCATATGAAGGTTAAATGTGGCAAATGTCTGGCACTTGCAGACAGACCGTGGCATTTGTGGTGCATCGGAAAATGGGGCATATGTTTTCGCACTCAGTTACATTCATTATATTATATAATAGAAATGTAGAAGAATTAATCTTTTATAGAAACAAGAGAGGCTTCTCTAATAATAAAAACAAAATTAAGACTATAATGTTTTAGGACTTGTTTGGTTGCAAATGTATGTAAATAATGGTAAATAAGTAGTTATGATGGATGCTTGTGTTTGGTTTAAAGTGAGAATTTCACCTTGAAACTTGGGCTAAACTCAATCTTATAACAGGTGGGCCCCACCATGATGTATGTGTTATATTGTGTTGTCTATTTATTTTTTCAAATCATTTTGGAGATGAGCTGAAAGATGAAGAAGAACCAAAACCCAAGTGAACCACACTGCAGAAAACAGTGAAAATTGAACACCTATCATTGAAAACTTCTTGGGAGTTACAACCAAAGTTTTGGATTGGTCTCATTTTTGGGCTCATGCCCTAAACTAATATGAAAAAAAATGAATGGAATACATACTCATGGTGAGGCATATAGGGTTTGTGTGAGTCTCTTTCCAAAACCTATGCCTGTCAACATTTTTACTGCTGTAAATACCAAAATCATCATTACTTATAAAACATTTACAGCTTGGATCGCATTGCCATGCACCTACAAACAACCAAAATGCAGATTGCCTGCAAATCTCAATCTGCATTTTGTATCCAAACAGCCCCTAGGCTTCTCACACCGGCAATAAATCAGTGTTTTGAGTTGGGTGCCGTTCCCAGTAAATGACAATCCTTAGATATCTTGAGTGTGATGATGGACGGAAATGCTTGAGCAAGACACACAAAACATCATGAGTATGTTTGGTACTCAGCTGCATCACTGCAACATGTGTAAATGATGCCCAAACGTTGCATGCCTGCAAATGTACGGTTTAAAGTAGTTGTAATCATGCAATTTAGGTGTTTGGATGGCCAGGATTATCTGGTGGGTCTGGTGGGTGTGATATTTGCATAGTGAGGAATCTCATTTTCGGTAACTTCTCGGTTTTCGGAGGATTTTCATAGCTTGACTTTTTTCTAGCGATATCCTCAGGAAAATCTCGTTGGAAATAAATATTTAAAAAAAATTACTATAAATTAATAAATAATTAAAAAAATATAAATTAGAGTCATAAAATGTATTAATTTCACCTAATTTGAACGTTTTATATATTAAAAAAAATGATAATTTCAAAATAAAATTGGGAGAAATTGAAAACTCCCTGATATTGCCAGATTTTCAAAATCTGGGCCTTATTTGTCACAATGGATATCTGTACACTGAGATCCAGTCAGCTCGGTGTGATTGGGGTCCGGTGCTTAATCTAGGACACCGATCTAGTGGGTCCCACCATTGGATGGCTTGGGTATGAAATTCACGTCAAATTAGTGGTTCTAGCCACCGTTCATGTGTCTAGAATATATGGACTTTGCACTGTAACTTTTCAAGTTCAACAAAGGCCTTGCATGGATTGGACAATGGATGGAGGGTCCTGATCCATGGACCCCACCTGACACGTGTGTTTTATGGTTGGGATGCCAACTACCAGGGCAATAAGGACTGGACATAAGAACCTGACGTTTAGCAAATGTAACATGATTCCAATCCCCAACCTAACGTCAAAGGCACCATCTTTGTCTTAGGGCAGTTGGGTTGTAAGGTCTTTTTTTTCTATTAAAGAGAGACTTTTCTTTAGCTTGCTTTTACATTTAATCCCATAAAAAAACCTATTGGAGCTTTGGAGCAAATGACTCTGCAACACTCAACAAGATTATCTCTAAATAAATAAAGAAGGAAAAAAAAATAATACCTTCTGCCCATGTTTCTACCCCTTGATTTGGATGTTTGGGTTGCACCAAGAGAAAAATAATTCACCATTTTTAGGATTTTCACTTTTGGGTTTTGCTAAAATATACCCCAAAGCTTTTGAATTAATGACATTTTGGATGTCTTATCTTAGATCAGTACCGTTCATTTAGGTGCAAGCCATGGTGTATGAATCCCTTCGATTGGATGACCCTAACCCTATAAATGAGGTCAATTTGTTACAAATATCTGTTTTATTTTTTTATTTTTATTTTTTTTTATGAGCTATAGATTGCATGATCAGAATCATCAAACCAAAGTGCTATTTTATAATCACAAGTAACACAAAGTGGGATCTATTGGATAGAAGGTTTAGGACAATGATTGGGCATGTTTTGTTTATCCAGTCAATCTTGATTGTCCAATTTCCATTCTATTAATTAGATGATTAGGGTAATCCAATTGGCATGATTTTACTCCAAGTTTTATCCTTATTGCATGAATGAGTAGATGGTTCAAATCTATCAGTAAATCATCCCATGTGCCATTTAAAAGGTTTAGGGACATTACGATGGGGCAAAATTCCTATAGTCATATGAATTGCTAGGAGAAAGGATCCCTTCTCAACCATGCACATAGAAATATCGAAAAAAAAGGGGAAAAAAGATACAAAATACAACATAAAGATTTACGTGATTTCATTTTGTTATGTTTGTGAATTTACATTGATCTACTATGCTTAAAGGAAGAAAACAAAGAAACAACTCTCAATACAATGATGACTCTCTCTTCTCTCTCTCATGACAGGATATATATTACCTTAAACAAACTAGGGTTTACATAAAAATTCTATGTGAAATTACGAAATTGTCATTTGAGCTCGCACCCCAAAGGAAAGGGGCATTGTCCTCCCGTGATCCTCAACGAGCTTAGTGATGGGGTGTTCCTCGTTAGGTGTAGAGGAGAGAGTGGAACTCGGGGGTCATCGGGCGCCCGACTAGTCCGGGTCGAGTGACCGAAATTCGCCTCGGATGGTAGTTAGTCACTGAATTGTTTCGCATAGTCTCGAGCGACCGATATTATGGTGATTGGGTGACTGAAGCCCTGATCGGGTGCCCGACAATGTGTCATCGGGCGATCGAAATTTGGTGTTTTTCTCAGCAATCTCTCCGGATACTTTGACCCAATATCGGACGCCCAACGGTGTACGGACTGTGAATATGCAGTTTCTTATTTTGGTTCTATCTCTTTTGAAGTTCTATATAATTGCTTCTGAATTAAGATTAGGGCATCTGAATAAGAGTTTTACACGTCCAAGGTGAGAGAAAGAAAAAAAAAGAAGAAAAGAAAGAAGAGAAAGAGAGAGAGGAAGATCATAGAAAAGAGAGTTGTGCCCGTGATGCTTTATCCATGTAGTAGACAACGTCTCAGTTTCTCCTACGTCCTCGGATCCGGTGACATCTTTCTTGTTTCAGTTCTCTTTGATTGTTATCCATCTTTGGGATGAAGATTGATTGGATCTAAGCGGGTTGTGCTTGTGATTAATGTGTAATAGCTTTTATATAGTGGGTTTGTTCGTCTGGACGAGGTCCCGTGTTTTTTTACCTCTGTTTGGGGGTTTTCACGTAAAAATCTCGTGTTCGTGTGATTGTTTGTTTGATTTGTGTTTCTGCATTATTATATCCCATAATTTACGATAGTTAGGGTGCGAGATCCTGAACTTTTGTTCACCACCCTTAACACTATGCACGGAGCTTTTTTTTTTTTTTTTTGGGTTAGTTCACACACCCCATTGTTAGTTCACCCACCCACCCTTGGTAGTCACATCACAATGTTAGCCACCCCCACTTTAGGAATCAGATACGATGACCTCAGTGTTGAAACGAGGCGATCTTCACCCACTCCCCATAGAGCTTGACCCACATAGTGTTGGCTTGATGAGTAGAGCAGGCTCCACGGAACCTAACACAGGTCATCCAGAAAAATTTATTTTAGATACACCATATAACAAATCTTCCAAAACATTTATAGGTACTTTTTTTTTTTTTCCACTCCAAAAAGGGCACAGGAGCCGATGGTAGCACAAGCAAGCGAATAGTGCGGTGAAGTAGTTATAAAAAAAAGCAGGTTTATTTTAGTAAAAGACTAACGGGAACTGTTTTATGCGGCGCACGTGCCAAGATGAGTTATTAATCTGCCATGCATCTACTAACAAGGATAGCTTATTTTTCAAAATTCTAACTTATTAGACAATCCTATGCATCAATGTTCTCAATTATTTTCATTTTCTACCACTACTTTAAGAGTCACCGGTTAGATACACAGGAATGTCTCATAGGTGAGAATTTTCTTTTATGCATTGCCGCACATGCTAAGGCCCAATAAATGAATGGAGTGGATTGATAGAAAAATATGCCAATTTGACTAAAGGATGATGGATTATGATGCTCCCATTCTTCCTATATGCATCATATCCTCAGGCAGTTTTTTTGGATAACTTCTCATGGAGGAAAGGTACAGAAAAAAAAAATTACTTAAGAATTTTCTAAAAGATCCTACAAAAATGAAGGGGCATGGAACGTAAAAAAAGCTAATGTCAGATGGACTTTATTTATACATATAGAGAGATGACTATGATATAGTTTGGTATTAAATTACCTAAACACCCTTTCAATGGCTTAAAGGACCTCCTCCTGTCCTCGGCAATTGTCTTAATCCGTCGGGTCAACTTGAAAACTCGGTAACTAGCTAGTATAGTTAACTCGGTCTGTCTAGGACTGAGTTAAGACACAGTAATACATAGCTTGATTCGGTGAAATTCAACTCAGTCTTGTTACCATTTTTGGGCAGCGAAAGCAAATTTTGGGAATTTTACAAAAACAAGCTAATTAATATGGAATTACACTCGGTACCTTCTTCAACAAGGTTCTCAAAAAGCTACTTTATTAATGGATATAATTATCATCCCACTACCTTCTGTCACTGCCGTGGTGGGGAGGAAATGGGTCGGTGGCTCAGGTGGGCCCCACCGTGATATTTATGTCAACTTCTCGCAGACCACAGGGTGAGTCACCAGCTCATGTTAGGCCAAGGGCTCAAAATCGGCTCCATTTGTGATTTAGGTGGACGACATGATTGGAAATAGATAGGGTAAAACTCACCCTCAATTTTGTTCCTTTAGTGTGGCCCACCTAAATCATGGATGAGTATGATTTCCAGCTAAAGGGTTAAATTTTTTGTGAGGAATTTAATGGTTGGAGTGGATTTCATATAATCATTATGGTGGGCTTCATAAAAATCAAGGGGTGAATGTCTCTCCCAATTTTTTCCTTTGATGTGGCTCAATAGAATCATAGGTAAGGCCTTTTTTTTTTTAATTTTTTTGTCATCTTTAAGCCTGTCATGGGATTGAATATCTAATAGTAAGAATGAATTTTACATGAACATCTTGATGGGTTTGTCAAAATCAAGAGTGACAACACATACAATTTTCTAAATAATCTCTATACAGTAGTAGAGCTGGGCATGGGTTGAGTGGAATCGGTAGACTCGACTCGTCCGATTCGTTTGGACTCGACTCGAATCGATCCGAACCGAGCGTGTAAGTTAGACCAGTCTGAGTAGATTTCGGCCAATTCGAAAGCAAAACGAGTTCAGGCCGGGTCACCAGCATCTTGACTCAAAATTCAACTCGGTGTGACTCAACTCGATTCGAAACCCGACTCTACTCGGGTACTATATATATAAAAAAACCCTAATTCTAACCTTACCCACACCCGACCGCCGATCCCTCCTTGTCTCCTCCTCTACTTCCTCCTCCTCTACCTTCTACCCATCTGACTGCTGACACTCCCTCCTTTCCTCTTCCTTTACCTTCCTATATATATAAAAAAACCCTAATTCTAACCTTACCCACACCCGACCGCCGATCCCTCCTTGTCTCCTCCTCTACTTCCTCCTCCTCTACCTTCTACCCATCTGACCGCTGACACTCCCTCCTTTCCTCTTCCTTTACCTTCCATCCGATGCTTGACGAGACTCATTGGAGCGGTTGACAGCCACATGGTTTGTCTACAGCCACCCGTCGACTCTTGACAGCCACTTAGCTCATTTAGGGGGCTTGTGCTACTCCAAATCAAGGCAATTTGTGTCTGCACCCTTAATTTCATCTATTCCTGTCAAATGCTTCATGCTAAGGTTATATAATTTGGGGCTTTTGAGAAATTGAGGTTAGGTAGAGTTGATTTCACAATTTGGGGTCAGGTTGAGACAATGAAGTGTTGTATGTGTGAATTATACTGCTTAGACTATTGTGGATTATATTGATGTTAACTATTGTGGATTATGCTACTTAAACTGTTGTGGATTATTGTGCTTAAACTTTTGTGGATTATGCTGCTTAAACTGTTGTGGAATGTGGATCACAAATCGACCTGACTTGGTGCTTTCTCAACCCAACCGGGTCAGACTCGGTCCAGGTTACTCCAGGCTAGACCCAGTCTCAGATCAGGTCAGGCATGCTGCACTCGGTACCGAGTCGGGTTGAATTTGGGTCAAGTCCCTTTAAAAATCGAGTTGGGTCAGGACGGCCCTAACTCGGTCCAACTCGACTCAATGCCCACCTCTATACAGTTGGAGAGGTGGGACTTTATTTTTGAGGGGTCCACCATAACGTGTATACAAAATTTGCTTGAACCATTAGATGCAAATAAATTAGGCAAGCTGACTTGTGATTCAAGTAAGCAATATCAAAGAAAACAATTGGGAGAAAGAGACATGTACTTCCCTTAATTTTCACCGGGCCATCATTATAATTATATGAAAACTACTCCAACCAGTTGATGCCACACCAAAATTCAGCCTGGGTCTAAAACTCAAGCCCATTCATAATTCAGGTGGGTGTAGTAAAGGAAAGAGTCTAGAGGGAGATCTTTGTCCCCTGTAGTGTTTCCACTCATATGGTTGAACTACAGATGGGAGTGATTTTTGAGCCCTTGGCCTACAATGAGGTGTTGCACTTAGTCATCGGGGTGGATTTTACACAAACATCATGGTGGGGCACACCTAAGCAGCCAACTCATTTACTCGGACCCCGCCCAACCCACCAGTAAAGAAAAAATAGATTAGGTTCAAGTTAACAAATTGTACGTATTGAAATATTTATAATTACCAAACCAACTCTCAACCAAGTGCCCTGACTCAACCCGAAACATCGAACATCGACTCGGGTTTTCAAACAAACAATACATAATACAACTATGGTGATCTGATTTGTATTTGATCTCCATTACATCAAGAACAATTAAAAATCACAATAATCAAAAGCCATTGAGAGGAAGAAAAAAGAGAAAAGATACAATAGATAATTAACCACTAATAATAAAACAATCAAACACGGGCGATAATCTCACATGCCCGATTATTGTAGTATCTATTTCCATTCATTCTTTCTATTCATTCTCTTCCTTCTCTTCTTTCACTTCCTCCGTTAGAAATGCGGAAACCGGGAATGACTTTCCGATCCCCATCGGAGTCTTGAAGTATATCTTCTGGGACGCCGGATCTTCGATGCTCATCTCCGTTATCGGCACCCACAGCAAGAGTTGCTTGCTCTTGATGCCAGTCATCTTCTTCATCTTGAACTTCTCAACATAGGCCGTAACCTCGGTAGAGTAACTCACTCGGCTGTTTGTCCCGACGAAGAAGTGCTCGTACGGGCCCTTCTGTTTCATCCACACAAATCCGGTCTCACGGACTCTCCCGCACTCCTCGAGGTCTTTAAGCGGGAGGACGCCTCTGGGGAATCCGATCTCCTCGAGCAGTTCTACTGAATGGCGGTAGCATGCTTCGGCGCCGTACACAATCTCTGCGCCGGATCTTTCGTCGTCATGCACCTTACCGCCAGCCATTGAAGAGAATTGGAGGGTTTTTTTTTTGTATTTTGGGGCAGAAGGATTTGGTGTTTTGTGTGTGTGTGGGGATGGGTTCAAATATTTGAAGAGGGGACGGTTTGTTGGCGGGAAGTTGAGCTAATACGGTGGTTTGTTTACCGAACCTCTAGCTAGAAATGGAGTCGGTGTCTCGCGGGAGTACTGAATTTGTGAGTCGTGGGAAATGTTGACTGTACACGTGGCCTTGTGGATTGTTGGAATCGTTCAAGAGGTGTGGTTCCAGTGTGGATGGGATTCAGGACGTAGAGGTTTTATATATTTGCAGTTTCAGTTTGTACAAGTGGGTGGGGCACACAGTTCTGTGATCTGGACCATTGGTTGGTGGGTCACACTGCATGATCAAGAAGAACCAGAACGGTTGCTTTCGATAAACAAGAGCGACGCGGATGGAACTTTCTTAAAATCCACCCTTTCCATTATCTCCGGTGCCTTGTGTTTGCTATGGAATCCAAAAATCATGATGATCAGGTGGGCCACACCATTGTAAACAGTTGGGATGGGATGACCACCATTGGTTTATATGCCATCTAATCCATTCATCTGATTTGCATCATTAGGATGAAAGAACTATCCAAAAATCACAGCATCCCAAAACTCAAGTGGACCCTACCAAGTGAATTTAGAAGTTTTAGATATGGACGCGGATTGGGCACTACCCCTCCTATCCCTAACCCGGTACGGAAAGGGACTCTGAGGGGCCACGACGATGTATGGGTTTTATCCACACATTGCATCCATTTTTTCGTATCATTTTAGCGTACAAGCCCAAAAATGGGGCCGTTCCAAGGCTCAAGTGGACCACACATTGTGAATTAAACATCTACGGTTGAAAACTTTTTGGGGGCCGCAGATGTATTGGATCAAGCTGATATTTTTGTTTTCCCTTCCCGGTCTATGTGACCTTATGGACAGGTTGGATGACAATTAACCACCACGGTGGGCCCTAGGAATGTTTCAACATTGGGTGTCATTATCACCACTGTTTCCTATGGTGTGGTCCACTTGAGCCTTGGATCTGCCTCATTTTTGGGTTTGTACCCCAAAATGATATGAAAAAATGGATGGAAGGTATGGATAAAATTCATACATCACTGTGGCCCCTCAGTGTCCCCGTCCGTTCCTAGCCTGCCAATGCTGTACAAGCAGTCTGTCCAGCATTGTATAAATATCTCGAAGCCAAAATTTTCATTACTTGAGAAGGGCCTTTCTACACGGGTGCACTATCTGGACCTTTAATTGGGTATGAATCACTGTGAACATGCCCCAGCCCCACAAGCAGACCGGTCCACTCATCGTGTGGACAACAATTTCTTTACAAGTATTTGAAAAAAAATAAAAAATACAAATATCACTGCAACAAACATGGGATATAACAGCCGCGATGCAAATTAACTTTTTGCGGTGGTTATAATAAACCGTCGGTGTACAGCAGTAAAATACTTTCGCGCTCCTACCATCACTCCCGCCATATTTTTTCCAAGGCCTTTACTGATGGATTAAATATTCAGCCGCCATAAAGAAATTAACTTCCGCTGCTATAGTGATAATTATCTATGGGGGCGGAATATTAATTCCATCGCTATATATTTCAAAATCCGAGTTAATTCGTATCTGACCGCCAAAATGAATTAATACCGCTATATAAATTTATAGTGGCGAATATTATATTCCGCCGGTGTAGATATTCCCTCCTAAGTTTATTCAACCTGCTACTCCGAACTGATTTGTAGTGACGGATTATTCGTATTCCACGATGGTTTAAATGCATTAAGCTAATAATATCCAAAATGAATTTTGATGGTTATATTAAAAACTAATGGTTGGATTAATTAGTACATATTCAAATTAAATTTAACGGTTGTATTAAGCTGGTATAAAAATTTAACTGCTAGATTAAGTTGATGTGAAAATTTAATGGTTGGATTATGCTGATAATTAAGCATATATTGAAATCCAACGGTTGAATTAAAGCTGATATTGAAATCTAACGGTTGTAGCTGGATTAAGTAGATGAATTTAGTTGATATTGAAATATAGTGTTTGGATTAAGCAGATATTGAAATATATGGTTATTGTATCCGCCACAGTAGGTGAAATGGTCGATGTAATTAGGCCACAAAATGAGAAGTTTTTTTTTTTTTTTTTTTTTTTTTTTTTTTTTTTTTTTTTTTTCTGGCATGGCCCGATTTGTTAGAAATGAAACCCAATTGTGTAAATTCCTATGCTCCATGTAATAAATTTGGAGTTATTGCCCCGTTGGGTCTCTTTAGCGTCCTATTTTAACATGTCTTTTTATTAGCTAACTTGGAGGCGATTTAGGTTGGAAGCAGATTCCCTGTGACCTCGGCACATAGATATATCTGTGCCTGAGGCTATGTGGGTCCACATAAATGTATATGACAAATCCACTCCCTCCATCTGTTTTGCAAGGCCGAAATAGGACAGGATTATAAAAATCATATATATCAAAAACTCAAGTGGGCCACATTAACGAAACAGTGGGAACAACAGCGTGCAACGTTGTTTTCCTAGAGTTCACCATGATGTTTATGTTCCATTCAAACGGTTCATAGTATTATTACCACTCTGATAAACTATATGAAACTTTTGTCACTATCAGGCATTCAATCCCCAATGTTTAGTGTGTTATGGCCAACATCAGTTTTTAATTTGCCTTATTTTTAAAATCCTATCCCATTATGGTCTTTCAAAATCGATGGACGGAGTGAATTTGTTACATACATCTCTATGAGCCCCACACAGCTCCAAGCACAGAGTTATCTCCACACCTGGGTCATAAGTAATCCGCTCCTGATTAGGTGAAACCTAACCTCACCTAGAGCTGTGCACAAGCCGAACTGAATCAAGTTGGGCCTAGCTCGGCTTAGCTTAGCTAGTAGGCAACCTTGGCTTGAACTTAACTCGGCTCGGCCTTTGAGTTGAATTGGCAGGCTCGGCTTGGTTTGGTGGGGCTCTCGAGCCGAGTTCGAGTCAAGTTTGAGCTCGAGCTTTTCACAAACTTATATTATATATCTGTGTGTGTGTGTGTCTATATATATATATATATATATATATATATATATATATATATATATATATATATATATATATATATATATATATATATATATATATATAATCGAGTCGAGTTGAATCATGCTACAATCGAGTCGAACTTCGAGTTGAGTCGAACCGAGCTTGGGTCAAATCGAGGTCAACTCAAAAATCCTTTTGAGCTTGAAAAAAGGAGTCAAACACGGTTTGAACTCAACCTTTGAACCGAGTTGAATCCAGCTAGTTCAACCCGAGTTAAGTGAGCTAACTAAGCTAGCTTGCCTCGTGTTCAGCTCTAGCCTCACCTAAGATTGTGTTGCCCTTAACATGGGGTTACTACGGGGCCCACCTTGATGTATCTATTATATATCCTCGCCATCCATATGTTTTTCCAGATCATTTTAGGACATAATTAAAAAAATGAAACAGATTTAATTATCAGGTGGACCATACCTTTGGAAATAGAGTTGATTGACCATTATTGGGAGATAAAAGTTTTGGATCAAACTAACTAATATTTATTTTTTTCCAACTTACATGAGCTTATCAACATGTTTGATGGTAAATTATATTATTATATAGAATATTAATATATATTATATATAAAATATATAATATATCTTATACATATTATATATATAATATATATAATATATTATATATTATCTATAAAATATGTAATGTGTATTTATATATATAAAATATATAATTAATATTATATATTTTATATTATTATAATATATATATAATTAATATTTACATATAATATATTTTATTTAATATATTTAAATAATATATATTTATAATTCGCCGGTATAGATCTCTTAAATCCAAAAATCGACTCGAACCCTAGCATTCGATCTCTCTCTCTCTCTCTCTCTCTCCCCCGACGCCCCCACCACCGATTCCCTCACCTCCCCTGGCTGCTCGCCCCCCCTTTCCTCGCTCCCCCACCTTCCTCAGCTTACCTTCTGCGCTCCCCCTCCTCCCCCAGCCCACCTGCTCTCTCTCTTCCTCCCTCCCTCTCTCGATGCCGGCGTCACCACTCCCCTCCCCCCCCCCCCCCCCCCCTCTCTCTCTCTCTCTCTCTCTCTCTCTCTCTCTCGGCGCCACCACTCCCCTTCTGCCCTCTGCTGCTTGCTGCCACTACAGCCTCCTCCGGCCGCCACTCGTCTCCCCCACAGCAAGTATCTCTCTCCCTCTCTCCCTCTCTCCCTCTCTCTCTCCCTACGTGTTGTAGATCTATGCCATCCATCAGTTACTCCAGTGGGGTCCACTGTGATGAATGTGTTGTACATCCACACTATTTGTCCATACATCATAGTGGGCCCCACCTTGATGTATGTGTGGTGTATCCACACCCTTCATCTGTCAGATTGTGGGTCCCACTGTGATGTGTGTGTGTTAAATCCATACCATCCATCTATTATTTATGGCAGTGGGTCCCGCTGTGATATATGTATTTTAAATCCATGCCATCCATCTGTAAATCCATGCCATCCATCTGTATATCCAGTGAGGCTCACTGTGATGTATGTGTTTTAAATTCATGCCATCCATCTGTTACTCTAGTGGGTCCCATTGTGATGTATGTGTTTTAAATCCATGTCATCCATCTGTCATTCCAGTGGGTCCAACTATGATGTATGTGTTTTAAATCCATGCCATCCATCTGTTATTCCAGTGGGTCCCACTGTGATGTATGTATTTTAAATCCATGCCATCCAATTTGTTATTCCAGTGGGCCTCACTGTAATGTATGTGTTTTAAATCCATATCATCCATCTGTCATTCCAGTGGGTCCCACTGTGATGTATGTGTTTGAAATCCATGCGATTCAACTGTTATTCCAGTGGGGCCCACTATGATGTATGTGTTTTAAATCCATGCCATCTATCTGTTATTTAGGGCAGTGGGTCCCACTGTGAATTATGTGTTTAAAATCCATGTCATCTATCTGTTATTCTAGTGGGGCCCACTGTGATGTATGTGTTTTAAATCCATGCCATCTATCTGTTATTAAGGGCAGTGGGTCCCACTGTGAATTATGTGTTTAAAATTCATGTCATCTATTTGTTATTTCAGTGGGGCCCATTGTGATGTATGTGTTTTAAATCCATGCCATCCAACTGTTATTCCAGTAGGGCCCCATGTCATGTATGTGTTTAGATAATTGTCATCCATCTGTTATTTTAGTGGGGCCCACTGTGATGTATGTGTTTTAAATCCATGCCATCCATCTTTTATTCCAGTGGGGCCCACTGTGATGAACCGAGCCGAATCGAATACAATAGTGTTCAGTTTGAGTTTGAGTTTGAGTTTGGTTTGAGTTTGATTGAAACCGCAACTTTAGTGTTTAAGTTTGATTCGTTTAAAGTTTGATGGGTTTAAATTTGGGCCCAGTTGCCTAAAAGAAGGGCTATGATTTAGGGGTGGTTAACGAACCAAACTCAAACTTGAGGTTTGGTTATCAAACTTAAACTAAACACGATTGTATTTGGCTCGGTTCGGTTCGGTTCATTTACACACATGTATTCTGAATCCACTTTGTTTATACATTTCACCAAATCATCGTAGGAGCTAAAAAATGAAGCATATCCAAATCTCAGGAGGGACCTTTTCATAGGAAACAATTTGGTTAATTAACCACCCCTACCTGTGACCGACCCAACAAGGGCTTGGGCAAGAAGTATCGAACTGATTCTCGAGTGAAGGGCTATGCAAACACTAACCTTGGATCTAATCACCATTGATTCCTATGTTGTTTTCCACTTGAGATCTGCATCTTCATCATTTTTTTTGCCCAAATAAATTTTTAAAATGATTGATTGATTAGCTACTTAGTTTGATTAGCCAAGTAGATTAAGTAGCCAAGTAGCTTGATTGGGTAAGTAGATTGATTAACGAAGTAGCTTAAATAACTGAGTAGCCTAAAACGTAGGTGGAAACTGTTGTTACTAGTTGGTTGGATATGTTTCATTGTATGCATGTTTAGTTTGGATATGTCTTTCATTATATCTATTGTCGTGAGCCCACCGTGCTGCATATGCTCTATCCACGCCATCAGTGGTGGGGCCCACCTAGACTTGGGGTTTGTGTTTGACTTTTTGCGGTCATCCTCTGCTATGATATGATGGACAAGTATATTATGGTGGATCCAAATGGATATTGAGTGGGGGTCTTTGGAAGGTGGGAATCGCTGTTGAGACTATGATAAGGCTGTACATTTGGTATGTATAGTAATAAAAGCTTGGAATTGAGTACGGGTACCCGGATGTGTGTCGGAGCTATCCGTGGTTGTATTATTTTTGGATATGTGGATGTACGTGTTGGATGATGAGACTGACTGAGAATATAAAATAAATAACTATTTATATATACATATATTATTGATGTAATGAAGTATGATTTTGAGCAGTGGTCCTTGGATAGTGGAAACTGTGGTATAAGTTTGAATATGTGTCTCATTATATCAATTTGTTGGGTCCATTATGCTGCATATGTTATATCCACACCGTCAGGGGTGAGGTCAACTCATATGGGGTGGGGCCCACTTAGACTTTGAGTCTGGGCCAAAGTTTTTCGGTCATCCCCTGCTATGATATGGCAAAATAGATAAATGGTGTGGAAATAACAAATACATCATAGTGGATTTGAGGAGTGGATATTGAGCAGGGGTCTCTGGAAGGTGGGAACCGCTATTGAGATGATGATGAGTCTGTACATTTGCTATGTACAACAACAAAAGCTCAGAATTAAGTACGGGTTCCCGGATGTGCGTCGAAGATATCCGTGGTTATATTGTTTTGGATATGTGGATTTATGTGTCGGATGATGAGACTGGTTGAGAATATAAAATAAATAACTATTTATATATACATATATTATTAATGTAATGGAGTAAGATTTTGAGCAGTGGTCCCTGGATAGTGGGAATTGTGGTATAAGTTTGAATATGTGTCTCATTATATCCATTTGTTGGGTCCATTGTGCTGTATATGTTATATCCCCGCCGTCAGGGGTGAGGTCCACTCATATGGGGTGGGGCCCATTTAGACTTTGGGTCTGGGCCGGAGTTTTTTCGGTCATCCCTTGTTATGTTATGGAAAAATAGATAAATGGTGTGGAAATAACAAATACATCATGGTGGATTTGTGGAGTGAAAATTGAGCAGGGGTCTCTGGAAGGCGAGAACCGCTATTGAGATTATGATAAGGTTGAACATTTGCTATGTACAACAATAAAAGCCCAGAATTGAATACGGGTACCTCAATGTGCGTCGGAGCTATTCGTGGTTGTATTCTTTTTGGATATGTGTATGTATGTGTTGGATGATGAGACTGCTTACGTGTTACTAGTATGTACTAGATATTATTAGGTTAATTGTACATGGTGATAATTAGAGGTTGTAATGTGTTAGTTCGTGTCGAGTTCGGGTCGGGTTAAGTGCAGGTCAAGTTTGGGTCAAATAGCGCATAGCGTAGCATTCACCCCTCCCGTCTTTATCTTCTAATGTGGGTCCCCCCTTTGTTGTGGACCACTATCATGTGGGCCCCACTTGATGTGGATATTTCATCATGTGGGACCCACCATTGATGTCAACCATCCATCATGTTGTTCCATCTAACGTGGATAGTCCATCATGTGAGACCCACCTTTGTTGTGGATAGTCCATCATGTGGGACCCACCTTTGTTGTGGACCATCTATCATGTGGGGCCCACTTGATGTGGATATTCCATCATGTGGGCCCCACCATTGATGTCAACCATCCATCATGTGGTCCCACATAATGTGGACAGTCCATCATGTGGATCCCCCTTTGTTGTGGACCACTATCATGTGAGCCCCACTTGATGTGGATATTCCATCATGTGGGACCCAACATTGATGTCAACCATCCATCATGTGGTCCCACGTAATGTGGATAGTCCATCATGTGGGACCCACCTTTGATGTCGACCATCCATCATATAGCTCCCACCTTTGGTATTGACCATCCAACATGTGGGGCCCTACCTTCAATATATGGGTCATTCATCATGTGGGCCCACCCTTAATGTTAACCTTCCATCATGTGGCCCCACATTCAATGTCCACCATCCATCATGTTGCTTACGCGCATTAAATATTTTATTAAAGGATAATCATCGAACACTGACAGTTAACCATTTATTATTTTACTTCGCAGCATATCATACGAATTTTGAAAAAAAGATTGTAATGGATAAGAATTGGATGCAACAATCAAGGGTGAGTGTCGAGTATAAGAATGATGTTGAGAAGTTCCTCGACTTTGCATTTTCTCATATAACAACCGATCTTATATCATGTCCATGTAGGAATTGTGTCAACTTTAAACTCCTCAGTCGAGACGTTGTCTATGAGCATCTAATCATAAATGGAATTATGGAGATGTACATTACTTAGACCGATCATGGAAAAACGTCATCTTCGTGTGCACCCAATGTTGTATGTGACGATGCTCATGGAGGAGTTGATGTGCATGGTATGATACATGATGCTTTTGGTATGTCGAGGGAGGACGATGAGGTACCTTATGCTTCACATGAGCCTACACAAGAACGCAATGCCGACGCAAATAACTTCTTTAGGTTGCTTAAGGATGTAGATCAGAACCTGTACCCGGGTTGTATAAAATTCACAAAGTTATCTTTCATTGTCCGGTTATATCACATAAAGTATTTGTCCGGGTGAAGCAACAAGTCCTTCAACCTGTTGCTTACACTTCTTAAGGACACACTCCCGGATGGGGAGACGTTGCCGAAGTCATTCTACGACACGAAAAAGATCATAAAGGACCTTGGACTAGATTATAATAAGATTGGTGCATGCCCTAACGATTGTATGTTATATTGGAAGGAAATCACCAATGACCAGTTATGCAAGAAATAAGGTACCTCCAGATGGAAGGAAATTGTTCTTAATTCAGATGAGGTTTCATCTTCTGTATTAAAAACTGGTCGAAAAATTCCTACGAAGATACTGCGTCATTTTCCATTAGTTCCTAGACTTCAAAGGTTGTTTATGTCATCGAAGACGACCTCCTTCATGCGATGGCATGATGAGTCCCGGATGAAAGATGGGATATTGAGACATCTTGTTGACTTCATTGCTTGAAAAGATTTTAACACTAAACGCCCATTGTGGACCCTCGTCGATTTTTCCGCGCTCCCACACGACGTCGTTCTCCCTTTCCCTTCGGAAGAAGAAGAAGAAGAGGTGCGTGAGTGCGAAATCGCCGTTTGTGCCACTGGCTTGCCTCGTTCTCGAGGGCTTCGTTTGGTTGTCGTATTGAGCTGGATGTGTTTAAGTGAATTTATAAAAGACCAGAGTCGCCACTAGCCAGTTACTTCGAATCTACAGTCGGCTAGACCCCGTAGAAACGTTAGAGAAGGGAATCCGAAGATTCCTTCCTCTAAAATGACTCCTGTTGATCTGCGGTCAGAGATTCAAGGTAAGGGATCACGGTTACAGGGTGGGAAGAGGTTAAGCACCCCACACACTGCCCGTACCGAAGTACGGTCTTTACTTCACAGAATCGATCGAATATTTGAAAGTCTAGTTTAATCCTCCTATATTCTCATGGATGACATGATGCATGAATGCGGGTCTGAACAGTAAGAGTTTCTGATGGGCAGGTTCCAACAACGGGCAAGCCCAGAGCGTACGCTCGAACTGACAGGTGCTTAATGTAAGACGTATGCAGTGTGCTTGAATGATCAAGGTGTTTTATGGTGAAGCATGAATGCAGGTCTGAACAGTAAGAGTTTCTGATGGGCAGGTTCCAACAACGGGCAAGCCCAGAGCATACGCTCGAACTGACAGGTGCTTAATATAAAGACATATGCATGTGTGTTTGAGTAATCAAGGTGCTTGTAGTGAAGCAGGGGGGTTGGAAGGAAAGTAAATGTTGCACTTATGCTAGATGCAAATGAGATGATGCTGGAAAATGAGTAGCTGGGTGGACGGAGGTGTCGCAAGGGTTGGCTTCGAGTGGTTGGATCAAGACTTGGGTGGCTTGAGAGGCTTTGACCAGTGGTCAGGCTGGGCTGGACCAGGGCTAGACTCTCCTCACTCGGGCTCTCCTTGGTGGAAAGATGGGCTAAGGGTGGAAAATGGTGACTCAGACGGTCGGGCTCTCTCTGGCTCGAAGGGATTCGAATCGATTCGAATTGATTTGAAGGGATTGATGAAATGAGAAGGGGAGGGGGGTATTTATAGCAGCAGAGAGTGGCAGCTCTCGTAATTTTGTCCGGGCGGCCTGCCATGGGCCGCCCGTACGGCCGCTCCTCGGTTTCCAGCGAGTACGGCCGTTCCCTCGGGGCTGCTGTTGGACTCGCTGGTCGACTCAGTGAGTTGACTTAGCGGGTCGACTCGGTGGTTTGACTCGACGGGTTGACTCGGTGTTTTGACTTGACGGGTTGACTCGACGGGTTGACTCGACGGGTTGACTCAGCGGGTTAACTCAGCGGGTTGACTCAGCGGGTTGACTCAGTGGGTTTGACTTTTTTGGAATTTTTTGACTGGCCTTTTTTATGGGGGGTTTTTCAGGGTGGTTTTTAGGACTGGGTTGACTGGGTTCAGGCTTGAACTGGGCTATGGAATGGGGCTTACAAGGGTGAGTTTGGCTGAGTTTGGACTTGGGATTTGGGGGTATGGTCCTCCATTCATCCAGCTATCTCTACCAGCAGTGTAGCCGAAGGTGGGGTGTCTACACCCATCCTTCTCAGCAAAAAGTCATAATGTTCGACTTGGATTGGCAATTGACGGCTTCAATCCATTCAGGATGATGAGTATTTCTCATAGCACATGGCTCGTTATCCTCATGGTATACAACTTGCCACCATGGATGTGCATGAAGCAGTCTTATCTCATCATGTCACTGCTGGACCAGGAAATGATATTGACATATGGACCAGGAAATGATATCGACGTATACTTGCAGCCGTTGGTAGATGAGTTGAAACAATTGTGGGAGATTGGCTTAGACACTTACGATGCACAAAAGAATAAGACATTCTCAATGAAAATGGCACTATTGTGGACGATCAGTGACTTCCCGGGATATGCTATGTTGTCTGGATGGAGTACGAAAGGGCGCTATACTTGTCCATACTGCAATATAGAAATGGATTACCGGCGCTTGAAGCATGGCAAGAAGAGTTGTTATATGGGTCACCGTCGATTCCTGGTCCCCGAACACAAGTTTAGATTTGACAAGAGTTGTTTTAATGAGGAAAAGGATTTTCGACCTGTGTCGATCCCGCCATTTGGTGACGTGATTCTTGATCAGTTGAGGGTATGAATAATAATTTTGGAAAGATTCTTAAAGGCAAATCTGGTCGCAAGAGGGTGCGAGATGATGATAATGTGGGAGAATTCTACAACTAGAAGAAGAAAAGCATATTCTTCGACTTGCCATATTGGAAGGACAATTTACAATGCCATAATTTGGACGTCATGCACATTGAGAAAAATGTGTGTGATAATCTCATTACCACATTGTTGGATATGGATGTGAAGAGTAAGGATAATATCAATGCTCGTATGGACTTGCAGGAAATGAACATAAGAAGGAATCTACATCCATTTAGTAGGGTAAATAGGACATATTTGCCCCCGCATGCTTCACATTGAGCCCATCTGAGAAAGACATTTTCTGCCATGTAATAAAGAAAGTAAAGGTTCCAAATGGTTACGCAATGAATATTTCACGATGTGTGAATAAGAAAGAGCGCAAAATCACAGGTCTGAAGAGCCATGACTGTCACGTGCTGATATATCAGTTACTCCCTCTAGTTGTGTGGGGTATATTGAGTAAGCCCGTGAATGCAGTCTTCATTGAATTTTGTGCTTTCTTTAGAGAGTTATGCTCCAAAGTTGCATGCCAGTTTGATTTCGAGGAGCTACAGTGTAAGACCCGTACCCTGTATTGCCCTCTGTACGCTTAGTTTTCGGTACCGGTATGTCCCAGATGGACCAGATTAGCGAGCCTTGACCACGACCCTATTTTAGTACTATGTCAACCTAAGACCTATACCCCGACAACCGCGTAGGCGCTGCGATTCCAACGCCGCGCCGCACGCCCCACTGCGATACCCGGTGTGAAAGTTGAGATCATTTGTGCAATCCGAGGCGGGCCGCACAACCCACGTGTGGCGTGGGCCCCACTTGCACAAATCTTAAGAATAGGTCAAATCAATCAATCAATCACCCACCCTCACCCATACCCCTCTCATCACCCTAGCCTACACAAACCCTACTTACCCCATCCCTCTCTCACCAAAAAAGTCAAGGGAGCCCATATCTTCCATGCCCCCTCCCATGCTAGCCATTATCACCTCATGCAACCCCCTCTCTACCCATACAAGATCCATACATAAGGGGGGGTGGGCCTTCTCATTTTCTAACTTTGCAATAAGGGGGGGTGGGCCTTCTCATTTTCCAACTTTGCAAGAGAGAGAGAGAGAGAGAGAGAGAGAGAGAGAGAGAGAGAGAGAGAGATTTAAGTGAGATTAGAAGAGAGAAGAGAAAGATTTGAGGGAGTTATGTGAGGAGTTAGAGGAATTGAAGGAGGAGATCAAAGTTTGGAGGGCCCCAACCATCATTCGGACCGTCGGATCGTCAATCCAACCCCATCCAACCGTCCAACCATCAAGGTGAGTGTAAGGGGGATATAAACTCCCCATTTTTCCTAATTGCCTTTCATTTTCTTTTCTTTTCTTTTGGGCCCATCTTGTGATGGACGATCAGGTGGATGGATTGGATCATCCATTAATGGGCCCCACATACCTGTATATATATTAATAATAATAATAATAAATATATAAAAAAAGAAAAGAGAGAGAGAGAGAGAGGGCAGCCGCTCGACCGACAGCGTCTAGGGAACGCTGCTGCCCAGCAGTGCCTGGGCTGAAAGCCCTCTTGGGCGTTGACCATGGGCCCCACTTGTGGGACCCACCTTGATGTTTGTGTATTATCCACACCGTCCATCTGTTTCTCCAGCCCATTTTAGGGCTGGACACCAAAAATTAAGCAGATCCAAATCTCAAGTGGACCACACCATAAGAAAACAGTGAAGATAATGAAGCCCACTGTCGAAACTTCTTGGGCCCACCGTGACGTTTGTAGACCTTTTCACCTGCCCAATATTGGGCTCATTAGGTCCCCAATGAGCTGGGGAACCTGATGAATGGAGTGGATCACACTCATGTGGGCCCCACTTGAAATAAACAAAAGAAGAAAAAAAAAACAAAAAGAAAAGAGAATGTCCAGATGCTGGACGTTCACAGCGCCAGGGATGTTGGAACTGTCCAGCGTCAGCACGGCTTGAGTGGGGTCCCCACTCGTGGGACCCACCTTGATGTTTGTGTTTAATCTACACCGTCTATATGTTTCCCTGGATCATTTTCGGGCCAGGACCCAAACTTGAAACAGATCCAAATCTCAAGTGGACTGCACCACCTGAAACAGTGGAGATAATGACTTCTACTGTCGACCTTTCTCTGTTCCATCTTGCAGTTTGTAGACTTTATCAGCTGTCCAATATTGGACTCGTTGGGTCCCCCATGAGCCGGTAAACATGATAGACGGAGTGGATCGTCCTCATGTGGGCCCCACTTGATGATGTCAAGAATAAAAAGAAAACCAAAAAAAGAAAAGAAAAGAAGAAGAATGACCAGCGTGGAACGCTGGCCTCTCTCCGCGTCAGGAGCGCTGGGAGTAGCTAGCGTTCGTGGCTGCCGAGCAGGGGCCCACCACGTGGGACCCACCATGATGTATTTGGTTTATCCAAGCCGTCCATCTGTTTTCCCATATCATTTCACTGCCCACACCCGAAGACCAAAAAGATCCCGATCTTGGGTGGGCCTCACCACAGGAAGCAGTGAGAATGAATGCCTACCGTGGAAACCTTTTTAAGGCCCACCATTATGATGGTTTTCCATCTAAACCCATCCACTAGGTCACACAGACCTGTATGAATGGAAAACACAAGTATCAGCTGGGTCCAATACCTCAGTGGACCACTTCATGGGAAGCAGTGGGAATGAATGGCCACCGTTGGAAACCGTTGGGGCTGCTGTACACGTGTGGAGCCCCACCATGAGGATTATTTCCATCTAACCTGTTGCTGAGGTCACACAGACCTGGATGGATGGAAAATACATATATCAGCTCCGTCCAAAACTTTTGGGGGCCATGAGTATAGCCCACGCTGACGGCAGCGTGCTGGACACACTGTCCAGCAGTGGCCCCACCTCGTGGGGCCCACCATGCCTAGCCGTCCATCCATTGTGGTATATCATTTCAGGGCATGGGCCCACAAATGGTTCAGGTACACGTCTCATGTGGGCCACACCATTTGGAATGGTGAAGGCAATGGTGTCCACCGTTGAAACCTTCCTATGGCCACATGATGTTTACATGCCACCCAGACCTGTGGCACAGGTCTAGGTGAAGGGAAATCATAAATATTAGCTTTATCCAGAACCTCTGTGACCTAGGTGGGTTCCACGCTCGTCCAGCAGGTGGCCCACCCTATGGGTTCCACATGATGTATGTGACTGATCCAGGCCGTCCTCTCTTGGGCCTACCTATGATTTGTATGTTTTATCCATGTCATCCAGATACAGGGACCTACCTTGAGTATGTATTAATCCACGCCGATGGATAGTGGACTGTTGAAATCATCCATCAATCCAGAGGGTGGGGCCGGCTGTAGTAGTCCACCTTGATGATGCGTTGTATACACACCTCATTACGGTGCCCGATCCGTCAGTCACCTTAGACTAGCATGATGCATGTATTATATTCAGAATGCTCAGTATGTGGGCCGCTGTGGTACTCACTTTGAAGTATGTATTGCACATTCATACTGTCCATGCGTTGGACAGATCATTTTAGGGTATAAGCCCAAAAAGGAGGCTGATCCGTAACTCAAGTAGACCCCTCGCTGGGCTGTAGGGGCTGGCCATACGGTCCAGCATATGGGCCATCATTGATGTCCCATTGGAGACCATCAGGGCCTACCTTGATGTTCTCATGCCATACATTGGTCCTTTTAGCCCATTTGTTGCGTATAATGGGCCAATTCAAGTCTCAAGTGGGCCATGCCACGTAGACTTTTCTATTATTAGTAGGACCCTTTATTCAGATCCCACTCCAGTTGAGGCCGATTATCACATGATATGCTTGAGACATGCTAATATACTTAGCCTGGTATGTCACACTGATAATATGCTTAGTGTAATGAATATCATGCCCATTCATTTGTACATACACATCATATGCATGCCTGACTGTGGATGATGTCGATCATAGCATATGCCTTACAGCTTGAGATACTTAGGGGACATGTATGAGATAGGGTTACCCCACATGATCGCGCGGTATGTGTAGGTTTGGTGCATGGCTTTGATAGTATGACTCATGCATCTCGCATTATGCATGTTATGATCATATTCTCACCCCAGTGGCATTGGGGTTGTGACCACCACAGTTGCATCGTGGATGGTAGAAATGGACACCGAAAATATGTTCTAGCACTTGGGCGCTAAAGATGTCTTTGGGTGAAAGTCCCTAAACTCTGTGGTACTAGTAGGATGCTCCAATGTCTAGATCGAGTGGATTTATGAGCGCATGAGGACCAAATACTAGTAGGTCGCGTCTCCCACTGTGTTGGGGTCGGTTGGAAGGGGGTGTGACCTTACCCGCCCAGGTGCAGAGGGCTATATACTAGGTTGAGTCTGACCAGCTCGTGAATGGGTTTACTATCAATGAGCCGGGTGGATTTTCTTATATGTCATTGACGAGGCAGATAGTGAGGTCTCTTCCACTCGCTTGTTTAAATTATATGAACGTATACTATTGTACATGAAAAAAGATTAAGTTACATAACTTATGAGATTTGGCTCACACCTTTCTATGGGGTACATCCATCGGTAATTTTGTGAGCCCAGTCCCCAAGTTTGGGGCTTGACATACAGTCTCGAATTGCATTGACATTGTGTCACATTAAGAGGATTTTTTCACATGCGTTTTTTTTATGTTATGGAACATTTACTGATTCATTTGGCTAAGGAGGCAAGGATCGCGGGGCTAGTACATTACCGATGGATGTACCCCATAGAAAGGTGTGAGCCAAATCTCATAAGTTATGTAACTTAATCTTTTTTCATGTACAATAGTATACGTTCATATAATTTAAACACATTTTGTGCGTGGTTCGAATAGGTACCTTCTAACACTTAAGTCGTATGTTCACAATTGAAGTTGTCCAGAGGGATCCTTCACGAAAGGGTACCTCGCAGAGGAATGCCTGACATTCTGTTCTAGACATTTTGATGGTGTGGAGACTAAGTTTGACCGACTGATACGAAATGATGACTTTGGTAACAGTGTCTCGGGTCGACCAATGGGGGTTGGACATGTGTTTACTCTTGATGATAGATAGTGGAGACAAGCGCACTGATACATGCTCTTTAACTCTGAAGCACTCGTTTTATTCTTTGAGTAAGAATGCAAACTTAATTATCTCTTGTATGCACAATATCATTGAAATTTATGCACTTAATAACTAATAATTTAACTGGAAAATATGTAGAGAACATAAGCGAATACTTAGACGTAGGAATCGTAGGGCCACTCTTTATGAAATTGATAGATTGTATGACCAACAGTTTGATACATGACTTGTTAGCAAGTCCCGGCTTCCAGAGGGTGCTGCACTTCCAGAAGAAATCAGGATGTTGGTAAGGGCCCTGACAGGGTTGCAAGAAAATATAGGGCGTACATCATAAGCAGATTTAGGTTTCACACGAAAGATCGCGAGTATAGGTGGAAGACTCAGAACAGTGGAGTCATCGTGGTTGCAAATACATCAAGCTTTGCATCTGTGAATGATAGATATCCAAACAGAGGAGACGTTACTTACTATGGTGTACTAACTAATATTATAGAGCTTAATTACTATGGGCGGCAACACAACACTCTATTTAAGTGCTAGTGGGTAGATGTCACAAGAGGAATAAAGAATGATGAATTTGGGTTCACACTTGTGAACTTCACGCACATGTCAAATACTGGAACAAATGACAGCGATGAACCGTTTGTGCTAGCATTTCAAGCCACACAGGCATTCTATGTGAAAGACCCCAAGGATAATTGGCATGTTGCCTTGCATATAAAACCAAGGGACTTATATGACACTGGAGGGGACGGTCTGATAGAGGATGTAGAAGATTACTTGTAAAGATCACCTTGCGATGTTCGGAGTGTGATGGATACCTTGGTCGCTAGTGAAGACAACGTGACTTAGGATAGATTAGATGTGCCTGGAATAACAGTTGTTGAATCTTTGCCAGCCACAAATGACATAGATGAATCTGGTTATAGTAATAATGACGGTGACATTGGAAATATTTGATACATGTTGTTGTGATGAACTTGTGAAATTCATTATATTGAAGAAATTAATGAATCAGTTTTAACAATTATACCTTGTATAATACTATTTACGTTTCAGGTAAACATTTGGAATTGGTGGTGTTGGAATAAATCAAAGGTATATGTTTCGCTAAAGAATCGGTGAAGTATTATTGCTTGAAGTATCTTTGAATCTGCAAGGTAACGGGCGAACGAGGGAATCCTTCGATTATTTATAACTTGTAAAAAAATTAAATGGAACTACAGTGACCTGAGCTTATCATGATGATAAATCTGCAACTTGAATTACAATTAAGTTTGCTTAAGATTTGGACATCTCAATGAAATATGCATCTACACTTAAATGCATATTTTGTATCCACTTGATTTCCAGTTGAGTTTTAATATGAGAACACATTTAATGAATCTACACGAAAATGTCCATTTCATAATGAAACTTAAATGCGGTACATGCGTCATGATTTTATCATCATTATAAATATGTAGGCAGCTCTCAAATTGATTATAGAGAGTTCGGTAAAAAAAGGAGGAAAAGAAAAAGAAAAACTCAAACATAATATTATAATACAATGGATAGACATGCTTCAAATTTGGACTTTGTCTAAAATAAGCTGGCGATATGTGTGTATGACCTTGGCTAAAATAGGTAAATCATATTTTGAGACAGGAATGTTGAATTGGTATGTGTTGGGGTCCCAAAAGTCAGGATCCTCAAAACAGGGGTTACAAGTGTACAATCTGTCCCATTACTGGGTTTAGGGGCAGTGCATCAGCAAGTTCAACGAAATTCACCACGTATATCAAACTTTACCAAAAATAGAAAGTTGACCCAGTGGTGGGCCCCGCCATTCATCATGATCAGAACCCTCTAAATTTGGGAGGGTAAGTTCAATCATGAACAAATACAGCCAGTGCATCAACATCCATCGCAAAGCGGGCCTCACAAACCATCATTTTCGCAGGATAATCCCAAATAAGTACGTCGGCGCATCAAGAAATTCATGGTCAACGCATCATAAAATTTAATCATTTTTAGAACTGAATTTCAGGACGCACTGACCCTCAGCGCATCAAGAAATTCATCCAGCGCATCAAGAAATTCAGATAGTTTTATGAAGTAAATTTCAGGACGCACTGACCCTCAGCGCATCACAAAATTCACCCAGCGCATAAAAAAATTCAGGAATTTTAGGATGCACTGACCCTCAGCGCGTCCAATAAATCAGGCATTTTCAGGAATTTCAGGACGCATTGACAACTAGTGAGCCTTAAAAATCAGCATTTATAACTCAGGAATTTTAAGACGCGCTGAGTGCTTTTCTAGTTCTAACAAACTGGCGACTCCACTAGGGATCGAACTATACCAGAATTCTTGGTCATATCTGAATATAGCAACACCCTAAGATCAATTACTTGCAAACACGAATCTACGCAGAAGAAAGTTACCGCGAGGCGTAATGTTTTGGCACCCGTCGGCCACCAAACTGGGGACTCTCAACGGGAATGTTCTTCCCTTTATCTCTAAGGCAATAGATGCTTTAAAAGGTTTTCGAACCCACAAATTTTCACAACTACATGTATTTGTCTCCTTCTTGCTTGTTTTCGTTAGTTTATGCACCGCGATCGATGGGTTCATAATCCCGACTGCATTTGTGAACTGTTCTAATGATTTTTATGATACAATAGAATTAGCAAGATATTAAGATAGACGGAAGAAATGGCATGCTCAACGAGCAGTTCGTGTACCTTCCTTGCCACCGGAGGCTTTAGCTTCCCCCGCTTCATCCCAACCACAATAACTGCCTCCAATTTAGGATGGCAGTTGGTTGAAATGCGTCGACAGAAGAAAGAACAGACGAAAGTAGCCATCCTAGCAGCATGTAAGAAGGCGAACGTTACAAGACCTTGCCCCGTAATCAGGAGACGATGGCAGCCAAAACAGGGGCAGAATATCCCTATCAGCAGTCAAGTCACATCAACCAGGTCCTCAGTGCCTATGATGACGGTCGAACAGTTTCCACCATTGTCAAGGGCTACCTGCGTCACACGCAAGTCGACTGAGACCGTACATGTGAAGAGCTCCAAACCCGTGACAGTTCTCGAACCAAAATAGGAGCAGGTTTAGAAGGCGCGACCAGTGCTGATAGTAATGGTTCAAGTAGCAGAGGAAGAAGAGGGACCGTATGAAGCAGAAGAATCGCCGGCAGTCCAAGATCAGATCGATAGGTTAGTTCAGGTTAATCGGGAAACGAATGAACGAATGAGGATAATCCAGGAAGCACTGACCACTTTGATAGTTCAAAACGCTACCAAAAGTCCTAGACCACCCACGCGCTAGTCAGCCGAAGAGTCTCAAGGGGCAGCGAAAGGACCAGTTGATGCTGAACAGCTTATACAGGTCAGAACAGTTTCAGCGGAGTGAATGCCAGTCCCGATTGCGCAAATGTCAAAAGAGGAATTGTCGCAAACGATCACGAGTCTCATGCGGCAAGAGAAAGAGAAGGAAAGAGGAACCGGGTATAAATATCAAGTCCCGTACCCACTGGAGATAGAAGAAATACCGCTTTCGGTCAACTTCAGATGTCATGACTTCGGGAAATTCGACGGTAGAGGATCACCAGAGGAACATATTACTCACTTCCTCACAGCATTGGGGAATTAGTTAGCCGTCCCACAGTACTGTATGCGGCTATTTGGGTCGATGCTAATAGGGAAGGCTTTTCAATGGTACATGTCGCTACCAGCCGGATCAGTGCGTTCGTGGGAGCAGATGTGAGGCAGTTTTATCTCAAAATTCTTCTCTACAGAAAGAGAAACATTAGTAACAGATTTCGCCTTGATCAGACAGAGACAGGGTGAACCTGTGGAGAAGTTCATGGATCGATGGGGGACGATAGCCGCTCAATGCCAAGAGTTACCTAGTGAGAAAGAACAGATAAAGATGTGTATGCGAGCCTTGGACCCAATGATATCATACGGGGTATCCGGGAATAGTTTTCACTCTTTCCGAGAACTGGCCACCAAAGCACACTTGGTGGAAGAAACCGCAACACGGGTAAACTTCAGACCCCAAAGGCAAAGAAGAGGAGGAAGGATTGCAGAAACGCACAATGTAAACAAGGGCAAAGACGTCAGGGATCGGAAACGGTCGGTAGTGGAATCCAAGATGGACAAGAAAGCAACGCCTACCCAAGATGGAGGCAAGAGGCCTTATATTTCTTGAGGAATAACAATAGCCAAGAGAGAAAGAGCCAACGGCCCGTACACATTCGACATGGCCGATCTGATCCCCATTATGGAGCAACTAGTGGAAGAAAATATAATCAGCTTACTAGAACCAATTCGTTCACACAAAGTTGGGAGGGTGAATGACCCCCGGTATTGCAAATACCATCGATGTCTGAGCCATAAGACAGAAGATTATTTTAGTCTAAAGGGAAGAATACAAGGGATGATCAACCAAGGGGTGATTAGTATGAAGTCACCAGAAACAACAAGGAAGGAAACATCTGGGGTAATTTCAGCGTTCCCCTCAGAGGAAAACATCCAGGAGAAGAACCGACTTATTAAGGCTCAGGTACATTATGCGATGGTATCGTTCATAGAACGGCCGTCAGTGGGAGAGACATCACGAGCAGGTGAAGAGGAAGTCAATACCGTCACCCTCCGATCAGGAAAAAAATGCCGGAACGCGTTCTGCTAGAATCAGTCGACCCGATGCAAGAAGATGGGAACCCGGATACGCCATTAACAAGGCCCCAGGGGCAGAAGTTGAAAGAGAAAGTTGTTGAAGCCACGTCTAATCGGCCGGAAACAAGGCAAGGGGCATCACCAGTAGCATATGATGTCGTGTCACACCTACGAAAGGTCCCGGCCCGCTTGAGCATATGCGATGCCTTATATCTCTCAAAGTTATATAGGGAGATGTTGATCAATGTATTGTTAGACGGTGAAGTCAGAGAAGTGATGATGACAAAGATCGAAGCAGAAATGAACGATCCAAATAAGTTCTGGGAAGGAAATGCACCGATTCAGCAAGCAATGCAGATAGATCACCCCTCTGTAATCACATTCTCCTAAGAAGACTGCATGATTGAAGCAACAGACCATAATCGTCCGTTGATGGTTACAGGGACGATTAGAGACACGGAAGTTGAGTGATGCATGCTAGACGATGGATCCGCAGTAAACATTATGTCGTTGACGACACTACAGAGGTTGGGCTACAGACCGTCAGCCCTGCGTCCCAACACCATGGTTATTCAAGGGTTTAATCAAGATAGCCAGCGCACTCTGGGGTCGATCACCGTGATGCTAGAAATTGAAGAACTAAAGACGAAAGTAACATGCCAAGTGATCGACGCAGTAACAACATATAATCTTCTGCTAGGGAGGCCGTGGCTCCATCAGAACCGCGTCATTCCCTCAACCTATCATCAATGCTTCAAGTACAACAGAGAGGGAGTTCAGTACAGAGTGGCAGCTGACCCGAAGCCATATAGGATTGCAGAATCATTCTTGGCCGATGCCCGGTACTATGACTTGGTCGACGAAAGAGAGGTCACGAAGAAGCCCAATGTAACGCAGAAAGGGCAAGGGGCAAAACCTTGAGTTAATAAGTTTGAACAGAAAAGCAAGCCACAGTTTATTACTCAGAAAGAAACCGCAAGTCAGTTAGCCGAAGAACCTCAAGAGACTACCAAGAAATTCTATATAATCTCGAAGCACTTACGACAGCCAGGGCAATCCGTCCTAGAAATGATATTGAATCAGCACATGAGTGTGCTCAAATCCAGCTTCAACGTGCCAGTACCGAAAATAGGAAGAGTTAAGCCTTTCCCAAGAGCTCCTAGCCAGTTTTTGGTACCACTAAGTGCCAATGCAAAGAAAGAAATCAAATTTTATTCAATACCAGATAAGCCTGTGCAGTCTAAAGGTGAGGTCGAGAAATCATTCCGTTTACCTCAACCGATAGAAGAAGAAAGATACAGTGAAGTCGGCCGCAATATCATGAAGAATATGGGCTTCTATTATTCAGAATTAGCCCCGAATGGGAGAATGTTAGCACCGTTCGAAAAAAGCACCAAAGCTTACCAAGGCAGAGAAGGGCTAGGGGCAAAGATGAAGATTAAACACGTCAACATGGTGACAATCAGTCCCACAGAAGAGGCGCAGCCACAAGAGGTAGTCAACATCATCTAACCCAGTGCCGCACCCGCACAAATAGAGGATGGGGGATAGCCCACGATAGATGAGCTCGAAGAAATAAATCTAGGAACCCAAGAGGAGCCTAGAAATACATACCTGAGCAAGAATGTCCCAAAAGAAGAGAGAGAGAAATATGTTCAATTGTTGAAAGAGAACAAAGATGTGTTCGCTTGGACATACTCAGAAATGCCAGGGCTCAGTCCAACAATTACGATGCACAAGTTGGGCATCATGAAAGGGAAGAAGGCGGTCAAACAACCCCAACGACGATTCCATCTAGACATAGTGCCCAAGATTGAAGAAGAGGTTGAAAAGTTAATCCAAGTTGGATTCATCAGAGAAGTCAAATACCCACGATGGATTTCAAATATTGTGCCGGTCGAGAAAAAGAGCGGTCAAATCCGAGGATGCGTAGACTTTCGGAACCTCAACGAAGCGTGCCCAAAAGATGATTTCCCACTGCCTATCCCAGAACTACTGATTGACAGCATGACAGGATATGCGGTAATGTCCTTCATGGATGGTTACTCGGGGTATAATCAGATTCGTAAGGCCCTAGAGGATGAAGAATCGACAGCCTTCCGTATGACATTAGGCATATACTGTTACCGATATTGTATCAGCGCGCGATGCAAGTAATCTTCCAGGACATTATGCATAAGCACATCGAATGCTATGTAGACGATCTGGTAGTGAGGTCGGCCGAGCATGAACAACATAGAGAGCATTTGCGGCAAGTGTTTCAAAGGCTGAGAAAGAAAAGCCTCCGTATGAACCCGTTGAAATGTGCGTTCGGGGTTTCTTCTGGAAAGTTCTTGGGGTTTGTCATCAGGCACTGAGGCATAGAAATTGACCCGATGAAGATTAAGGCAATCAGGGAGATGCCACCTCTGAAGAATCTTAAAGAACTGAAAAGCTTCTAAGGCCGGGTTGCGTACTTAAGAAGATTCATCTCGAACTTATCAGGCCGTTGTCAGCCATTTTCATGCCTCAACAAGAAAGGAGTCCAGTTTGAGTGGGACGATGCTTGTCAAAAGGCATTCGACTCTTTGAAAGATCTGCTTGAAAAATCTCCAGTCCTTACCACACCGATCAAAGGGGAGCCACTAATTCTCTATATCGCAGTTGGCGAAAATTCACTAGGAGCCCTCTTAGCCCAGAAGAACGAAGAAGGAAAGGAAAGCGCACTCTCTTACTTGAGCCGCACACTAGTGGGAGCCGAGTTCAACTACTCAGTGATCGAAAAAATCTGCCTGGCATTGATCTTTGCCGTCAAGAAATTCAGACATTACTGTCTCTCTTACCAGATAACATTGATATCCAAAGCTGATCCCATCAAGTTTCTCATGAACAGGCCCATGTTGTCTGGGCGGTTGGCCAAGTGGGCCCTTCTCTTGTCAGAATTCGACATCACATACATGCCGGCTCGGGCTATCAAAGGACAAGCAATTGCAGACTTCCTTGTCGCACATCCGGTACCAAGTGGCAAAGAAATAGAATATGACCTACTAGACGATCAGGTTATGGCGATTAATGAAGCACGCCATTAGGAGATGTATTTTGATGGTGCAGCCAGAGCGATAGGGTCAGGGGCAGGAGTTATATTCGTCAGTCCACAAGGGGACTTGTTACCCTATTTATTCACAATAGTCCCAGCATGCACCAACAATGAAGCAGAGTACCGGGCTCTTATTATCGGGTTACAGTTGGCCCTGGAAATGCAGATCAAGGAAATATGTATCTATGGAGACTCTAGGCTTGTTATCGGACAACTGATGATAGAATCGAAGTCCGCAAGCCTGATTTATCGCCCTATTGCCATCAAACACAGTTAATGTTTAATCAGTTTCGGAACAGCAGTATCTCACACATACCGAGACAGGAGAATGTACAAGCAGATGCACTCGTTAGTTTAGCCACTGCTCTGGCTAACCCCGGGGGTAGCCCACTTCAGGTAACAATTGAAGAAAGAAGAATTCTCCCGACAACCGCGTTGCGCAGTGGAGAATTGAGCGCCAATCCCATTTGTTGCTTCGAGATTACAGAGGAAGATGATTGGAGAAAATCATTCATCGATTATCTGAAATACGAATTTCTACCGGAGGATCCCAAAATGCGCATACAAGTCAGAAGACGCGCCAATTCATTCATACTCCAGAATGATGTATTATACAAACGGTCGTACGAAGGAGTACCACTGCGATGTCTAAGCCGAGACGAAGCACATGATACACTGAAGGAAGCTCACGGGGGAGAATATGGTGCTCACCAGGGAGGGAAGAATTTACATCACTGTGTAGGACACATGGGTTACTACTGGCCCGCAATGACGAAGGATGCGATAGAATACGTCAAGAAGTGTCACTAGTGTCAAATCCACATAGATATCATACATTCACCACCAGAAGAATTGCATCAGTCAGTGATGTCCTGGCCTTTCGCAGCCTGGGGCATGGACGTGATCAGGCCGATTAGTCCACCATCCTCCCAGGGGCATAGTACATCCTTGCAGCAACTGATTATTTCTCTAAATGGGCTGAAGCAACTGCCCTGAGAAATGTGAAAGCCAGACACGTCGAAGGTTTCATTTGTCACACCATATTGTACCGGCATGGTATCCCTGAGAGAATCACCACTGACAATAGAACACCCTTCAAGAACGCTACTATTGATAAGTTGTGCGCAAAGTTCAAAATCAAGCATTGCTATTCATCACCTTATTATCTTCCTGCGAATGGACTGGTTGAAGCATTCAATAAGACTATCGTGAAGATTCTGAAGAAGACAGTGGCAGAGAATAAGGACTGGGACAGACGATTACTCGAAGCATTATGGGCATATCGAACTACGCACCGTACAGCCACTCGAGCTACACCCTACTCACTGGTGTACGGTACAGAAGGTGTGATCCCGATGGAAATACAGGTTGAGTCACTACGGGTCGTACTCCGACACTCCCTGACAACCGAGCACAATGCCAAGATCAGAATGGCCGAACTCGATGATTTAGATGAAAAGAGACTCGCAGCCCAACAAAGGCTCGAAATATATCAGAAGCAAATTTCAGCCACATATGATAAGCGTGTCAGGGGCAGGTCATTCAAGAAGGGTGATCTTGTGCTAATGATGAAGCGTTCGGCACCGACCTAAGGACCGAAAAGTAAATTTGACCCGAAATAGGATCTTGTTTGCATCATCGATGAAGTATATTCCAATGGAGCCTATCGGGTAATAGATTGCAAAGGGCAGGGCATCAGTTCTCTAGTGAATGGCCGATTTTTGAAAAGATATTATACTTAACATAGGCTTATCGTTGTGAATTGTAAACACCCCATTAGACGGAAAGTGTCATAAAGTAGACACCAAAAGAAATGACACTACACGATGATTGAATCAAAATACTAATCATCTATTTTGTGCATGCACAGGTATCAGAAAAGTCGATAAGACTCGGGACACGTTGAGCATGTCACCCTGTCCTTTTTAAGACCATCAAGGGTTGGGATAAGCCCTGAACCAAGACCCGGTTACATCTTTGCTCACATAAACGTAGGTTTGAGTCCTGACAGGGGGATGTTCCTTTCCAAATGGCCCAATCATTTTGCATGCAAGCTCAAATAAAATGGCATATAGGCTAAAAGCACAACATAAATTTATAACTACAATAGTATACATATCATTACAACATCCATTACAACGTGTTCCAAATTACAAATGAAAATCATTACAGCTTAACCGTCTAAAGTTTTCAAACATTGTTCTAATAGGTTAACTGCAGATTCTTCAATCGCCTTCTGTCTTGTCTCAGCCTCGGCCAAAATTTAGGTAGAGTTAGGAGTGTCCTGGAGAGACTGCTTCAGTTCTGTAACTTGTGCCCTCACAGCATCACACTTTGCCTCATGCTGGTCGATGGAGGACTGCAGGCGTGCCTTCTGACTGCTGAACTTCGAAAGTTTGAGATGGACGACAGAATGTTCGGCTCATAACCGGGCCATCTCATTTTCAATCTCAGCGAGACATCCAATAGCCTCTTGGCATTCAACGTCAACAGCTTGCCAATCCTTCCTTACTGCAGCCACGTCCGCCTCATGTAACTCAAGTTTCGAAAGGAGGGACCGCAAGTGACCGCGTGTTTCCTCGACGAAAGGGTCAACCTTGAGGAGCCTCGCTTCGTTTACTCGAGCCATCCCTTCCTTGAACTAAGCTACGTGGCTGATGATCAAAGAAGTGTCAATCCCGAGCCACGTAGCGTTGAGTTCTAGTGCCTGCAGTGCTTCGTTCAAAATAGACCATTCATTTCCGTTCTTTAACGAGTCAGCGATATCAGACAGGAGGCTCTTCAGAAGATTCGCTTTGGTCTTGACAAGCCTCGGAGAGATGAAGTGAATACATCAGGCAAAACTGCAGGAACCGGGACGCTAGCAGGAGCAGCAGCTGCTGGCCAAGGAAATGATAAACATTAGTATACAGAAGAAAGAAAGGAAGCAAACGAAATAGTACAACAGATAATATACCAGCAGTTTCAGGAATTTCATCAACCGGTGCACTGATCGAAGCAATAGGGGTGGATGATGCTGGGACACACTCAATTACAGCCTTTGTTGCTGGCTCAGGCAATTCGGGAGAAGAAAGAACGACGATCTCAGGGGCGGTGATAGCTGGAACTGGCTCAGTAACAAGGGACGCTTCTGTGATGGGCTCTGGTGCACTAGCAACATTGGAAGGCAGGGTTTCTTAAGAGGGAGGTGCTGCTCCTTCTGGGATAGTAGCGGGCCCTGCCCCAGGGGTAGGGCTAGGGATGGTTGTAGCCTCAGTATTGGCAGGGTTGGCAAGGGGAGGATCTTCAGCTTGTACCTCACTGTCAAGGTCCATAGGGATGGGTTCTGTGTCTGCTTCGGGAACAGATCTGTCATACATTGGCTCATTATCTTCACCCTCTTCTGTGGGGCGATTTCCACTCAGGTCTGCTTGAGAACTCATCTCCCCTTCCTCCCTAGGTCCACTAGCATCGTCGATCGGAACGCTGCCGGCAATTTTGGAGAGTCGACTCCGTGCTTTTTTAGCCCTGTACAGCTTCCACATGTCCTTGATCTTCTTCCCTCCATTGACGATAGGAACATGAGGGGCGGTCTTTACTCGAGGACCAGACAACTCATGAGATGGTTCAGAATCACTATCTCCTGGAATAGAGCGTCTGGATAGACTCACCCAACTCGCTGGACTCTGATCACAACCTCCCCGACCACCGGTCGACGGGGTCCCTGCTGCAGCACCATCACTGCCCTCACCGTCACCTTCTCCACCATCCTCGACATTGTCATCACCATCACCGCCCTCAACATCGCCGCCACCTCCTCCATCATTGCCCTCACCAACGTCAATGTCATTGTTATCCCCGCCATCATCCCCACCGGCATCCTCATCTCCACCAACACCACCTGCCTCGTCAGCCTCGTCATCATCATCATCACCGATGTCATAACGCTCTCTCTGTGCCTCTGTCATGGGACCAACGGTGGGGAATCCTGATTCCCTTGCAGTGTGACCCTCTGCCCATAAGCGATCCACCCTTCGAGTGTGTGCTCAGGTATCTCATGATCTATTATTACGTTCAGAGAGGTCACAAACTTCTGCACTCCCGGAGTGGCCAATTGACGGAGCAGTTCTGCCACATAGCCCAGACCGTCAGCAGGAGTAGGGTCGACGATCGGAGGAGAGAGGACGACAAGATCAGCTGTGCCAATTGTTTCGGATTAAGGAATATTGGTGAGCCCACCACCTCATCCACCCGTACGTAGCACCGGGAGTATACTTGGTGCCCGGAACAATGAAGGAGCAACCTGATCTGGTAAGCAAGAGCTGTCGCCATATCCATTTCCAGTGTATCGGCCCTGTACCATAAGCTCATTGTTCTTGTGTCACGGGTTCGAGAGTTTCTGGCACCCCTTGGTCATAACCAAATTGACGGGCGAATCTGTTTGGGTAGTAGGGCTCTCTCCAAAACTCAGCACCCTCCCTCAAAGGCAGTGAGCCCGGGCGGATTGATATCAGAAAACAACGCCCGTAGGAGCCAAGGCTCTCATCATCATCCAGCAGAACCGGGTCTTCACTGTTGGTACCCGAGAAAAGGAAGAAGTCGACGTCGTCATGGCGAGCTATCTTTGCCTCGATAGTCACCAAGTTCCCGCTGTTCATCCTCCGCTTTTGAAAAGCATGCAGCGGAACCGATCCTCTTTGGATGAAATCTTTGAGTTCTATGCCGTAGACCCAAGGGAAGTAAACCCCGAGCCAGCCCGAGAAAAAATGCCACCCGCAGAAGGAGGAATTCATTCCGAAAGAGGCGGAACCCTTGTTGCTGATAACACCGCCGAAGGCCCGGTAGATAGAACACAAGACTATCGGGGCCAGTGCATAGTGATGGCCGTTAGCCAAACTCCCCGCTATGGCAAAACAGGAAACCCTCACACTATTTGCCTGCTTAGAACTTGGGAGGGCCACACAGCATAGCCAATAGGCTAGGAATCCAGCGAGTTCGCAGGTGGGAGATAACTTGTTCGGCTGCGGGAACTTCGTCTTCATCTTGGCCTCTAAGACCAATTTATCTCTGCGACCTTCATCATAGGGCGCGTAATCCAAGCTGAGAAAGAAAGAAAAATCAGTAAAAAGAAGAGAATAGAACGGGATGCAAGAAGTGCAACTCAAGTTAAGAAACTCACTTCAGACCATGACTGAAGTAAATCAACCAATCTTCAAAGGGCACCTTATCCTTGGAACCCAAGAATTGCGGAAGCTCCGCAAATAACTTGTAGCAGGCTTCGGAATAAAAGCATTCATCGATGCCGCCCTTCTTCTTGGAAAGCTCCTCATCACTAGGAGTCCACTCATCATAGATTCAACCGTGTATGGGGAGACCTCCTATCCGGTATAGGTCCTAAAGGGAGATACTCATTTCTCCGTAGGGCAAATGGAAGGAGTTGGTGATGGAACTCGAATGGTTTAGAAACCCCTTGTAGACGCATGGCTCCCTATAAAAATAACTTAATGTCCCTTGGATGGCCCTCAGGAGATCCACTTGTTTTAGGGTATCTTTGTGCTGCTCAATTATTCGGCTGGCCTAAGCTTCATAACCGGGATGAGGGCTCAAGTGACGTCGGGTCCGGAACCCACCCGTCGGCCAAAACTCTGCATCTGACAAGGGGCGGAATCTCTGGCGCAATGTCTCGTAGTAGTGGGTCGGAAACGATAGATGGGGATCGTGGTTTTGCTCCAAAAATATTATGTCCTTCTCCCCAAGGATAGACTGCAGTGTGCCATTCTTAAACACGACACAGTTGAGAAATGTCTCCGGGATGGACGTCTAAGAGTCGACACTGTAGAAGGAGTTGGCACGGCACACATCCGAGGGCTCGATACTCAGAAGAGAGCGATACCGCTGAAAGCTCTTGGGAAATTGGATATACTGCTTCGTGTACGGGTTCCGTATCATGAGTGACGACACTGCCAGTTTCACCGACTGACCAGACCACCTTAATTTTGTCCAACTTAGATCTAGCTTGATTCTCCATATATACCTGTTTAGCGCTCTTGTTAGCTGTCTTCGGGCGGCCACGCTTTACAGACTGCACGGGTGCGATTGGGCTTGCCTCACCTTCTTCAGACCCAACAACGTCATCGGTCCGAAAGCCTCACAGGGGAGCGTACCACACGTCCCATTTTTCTTGAGTGCCCTCATTAGGAGGGGTCGGTAAGGCCTTGTCGCAGAGTATCTTCCGCTGTACGTTCTTCGGAAGTGTTAAAATCCGCTCGTAGAAGTTGAACTTCTCCGGAGGATGGAACCACTGCGGGTTCTGGTCGGATGGCCGTGTCACCTTCTTGGACGCATGTCTCTTATGTTTACGAGTAGTCGCCTTAGAACCGGAAGGACCAGCCTGGGAAGAACCACCAGCCATGAGTATCTGCACAAACACACAAAAAACATCAGGTAAAATGCAAGAGCCATAAAATCATGCATTCAGGTACGCATAAACTCTAAATAATTTAAATTAAAAGAAACATCACGCCTAGTTTAACACACCTTAAGAACTCCGGGCGTATAGGGACTGGCATTCCTCTAAAAGAAAGGTCATGTGCATGTAAAATCTCAAGAGAGAGGAGTGCCAGATCCCACACACCCCGAAATAACAATCCCAATATCATAGGTAACGATCTGTCTAATTAAGGGCACACGTACGACGGTTTATATCAGGCGTGTTTAACTGGAATGTCCAAGAGTAGACAATTTTATAACTCTGAAAACGTGCCAGGTCCAGCGCGTACAATAATAGGAATCTTTCATTAAGTCCGAAAATGTGATGAGCGCTGGACCCAACGCATCGATAAAATGACGCGCCAGGATCCAGCGCATCTATCAAATATCGAAGTCTGCCGCAGGTACGCGTTGGGCATGTGCATCCAATAAGTTCAAAAATGCTCGACGCGTTGGGCGTGGCGCATCAACAAACTACATGAATCACTGAAGTACCACGCGCTAGTCCCAGCGCGACGTGAGTGGGTTTTCCACAAAACGGAAGTACGCGCTGGAAGTAGCGCGTCCATAAAATGGACAGATTTTCTTAAGTTCCAGCAAGGGTACACGCTGACTGCAGTGCGTCTTTTAAACATGCGCCAGGCCCAGCATGTGAAGAAGACCATAAAATTCCCCGAAGTTCAACGTTGTGATGCGCTGGGGGTAGCGTGTCGGAAAAAGGTCCGACCTTGAATTGTTGGACGCGCAAGCTAATAACTTAACGCGCTGGTGAGAATTTTTCGACGTGCTGGGGATTTTTTTTACGCGTTAGCGAGAGAAATCTCGTACAGTAAAATGAGTGAAATGACGGAAATGACCAGAACTATTCTATTTATAGTGGGACCCGAAAATTTCGACGTGATGCAATGAACTGTCAATGTCCATCCCATCACATCGGAGGGGCATCTGTTGGGGTCCCAAAAGTCAGGATCCTCAAAACAGGGGTTAGAAGTGTACAATCTGTCCCATTACTGGGTTTAGGGCAGTGCATCAGCAAGTTCAATGGAATTCACCACGTATATCAAACTTTACCAAAAATAGAAAGTTGACCCAGTGGTGGGCCCCACCATTCATCATGATCAGAACCCTCCAAATTTGGGAGGGTAAGTTCAATCATGAACAAATACAGCCAGTGCATCAACATCCATCGCAAAGCTGGGCCCCACAAACCATCATTTTCGCAGGATAATCCCAAATAAGTACGTCAGCGCATTAAGAAATTCATGGTCAGTGCATCATGAAATTTAGTCATTTTTAGAACTGAGTTTCAGGATGAACTGACCCTCAGCGCATCAAGAAATTCATCCAGCGCATCAAGAAATTCAGATAGTTTTATGAAGTAAATTTCAGGACGCATTGACCCTCAGCGCGTCCAATAAATTAGGCATTTTCAGAAATTTCAGGACGCATTGATAGCTAGTGCGCCTTAAAAATCAGCATTTATAACCTAGGAATTTTAAGACGCGCCGAGTGCTTTTCTCGACGCGCCGACCTATTTTCTCGACGCGCTACACGTGGCAGCATCCTATTGGCCGACTTTCGGTATTTTCGGGTATAAATATCCCTCCGTTACTGTTCATTTAGACGGATCCAGAGAGAGAGAGAGAGTTTTTATCCTTTGAGTTTTTGAGAAACCGCTGGAATCCCTTGCTGGAATCCTTTTTTTCCGATGCCGGAAACCCTTTTTCGATCACCGAAAATCCCACTTCTGACCACAGCAGGGCCGGTGAAGAAATAACTTAAAATTATACAAGTATAATGGTGCATCGCAAAATATGTTGAATCAAACTTAGCTTATTTTATGGACGCACTGACCCTCGGCGCATCAGAAAATAGCCCAGCGGATCAGAAAAATCAGTCATTTATGAAACAAGTCATTTTTGGACGCACTAGCCCCAGTGCATCAGAAAAATAGGCCAGCGGATCAAAAAAATACACATCTTAAACAATCATTTTTGGACGCATTGGCCCCAGCGCATAAGAAAAATAGGCCAGCGGATCAGAAAAATACACATCTTAAACAAATCATTTTTGGACGCACTGGTCCCAACGCATCACAAAAATAGGCTAGCGGATCAGGAAAATAGAACATTTTAACAATCATTTTTAGACGCACTGGCCCCAACGCGTCAGTAAAATCAGGCCAGCGGATCAGAAAAATCAGCACTCTGAACGTCTATTTCAGCACCCTTAAATCTTCATTTTGTGATATTTTTGGGCCCCGTTTCTGCCTACTTTGGATATTTCGAACAGTTTCGGACGCAATGGAGCAGTCAAATATCTCATCCAGGCAACCCAATGAGTAGAATGCAAGCCTTCAGAGTCTGATCCGATCCAACGCGATGAATGAAATAATTTCTCGAAAAGAGGCTACCAGTGCCCATTATCATACCGATGCATTATCATTACATGTACTATAATAATGTGACCCGGATTCAGGTCCGGACTAAGCAAATGGGACTATGGTTAACACGACAAACCATATAGAGAGAGTTCTAAACTATTACACGGAATTTGTTAAAGACTGACACTTCAAGAATAGTCGATGCCCTACCCATTCAAACGGCATCCGTTGGTTGAGCTGCTCAGGTACATACAACTGCAGATCAGTCTTCCCGCGGTCACCCGTCACAAACGACGGGCGCACGCCCAGAGTCGCACCCCTCGGTTAAAAACCCTGACAGTCTCAGCCCGGATCTCCGGTCAAAACATGGGACATAGACATCTGTCTCGTACAAAGATGGATCAGTCCATAACAAAACACAACAAATATAGGTCTCTTCGACCATACAAAATATAGGTCTCTACGACCACACAAAATACAGGTTTCTACGACCATGAACTCTGAGACCATAGTCCCTGCTGACTAGTCTTCTGCCTTTTAATCAAGGGTCATAGATCATTCGATGTAATTAAGGGCTCGTGCCAGATCACGACCTGGAATGTACAAGATCTCAGGATCTCTGGAATAAAATTCGCCTTACGATATCTTTTCGCTTGTGTACTTTTGTGAATGCTTGTGATTGTCTATGAATGCTTCTATATTCAGGACCCCAGAACAACAAAACACCAGAAAACTGCGCTTGAGCATTTTTCTAATTCTAACAGTATGTTTTAAAGATTTCATGATACATCGTTTGCAGCTATCTAGCCGTCTTGATCATGTCATCCATAGCTGAAGCACGCTCGAACCTTCGTCAGCTGTTGCAGTTAGACTTACCCAGCACGTCTGCTTCCGGTCAGGTTAAAGATTTTCCTAGTTTGATTGATATTATAATTGATGATGGTTTAGATGATTATTCTGATGATGACTATGAACGAATACATGCTTTTTTCGGGATTCCAAGCATGGTAGTGGAATATGTGGCTGCGAAAAAGATTCTCGATATGGCGATCTTCTCGCTTGCTAACCTAAATAAGGGTCTATTACCTCCAATAGAGTCTGTCGATTACCTCCAATAGAGTCTGTCGGTTTGAATTTACGGCTGAGCGGGGTTTCTTGACGTGTAGCCTGTGTTTGTGAGAATTATGATGAATTACGGCAACAAGGCATTTGAGGTGTCAGACATTTTATGTCGTTGTTTGGGTTTAGAATTTGTAAATGAATACACATGTGAAATTGACTGATGTGGAAATGAAAGAACTTATGAGATGAATGCATGAATGAAAATGAATGCAACTGTCGAATTTTCTGTGCATTCTCATCAACCTGATGAGTAGATTGTTCCAATTTCAATTTTGAAAATTTAGGAACAATTCAATTTCAATTTTAATTTTGAAAAATTAGGATCAATTTAATTTCAATTTCATCCAAAATTGAATTGATTGAATTGATGTGCAACCCTATTCACCCATTATCCCGTTTAACCTATTAACATAATGGTCTAGATCACCAAACCATGGCCCACCTATGAACCGTGGCAATCATATGCAATATTGTAATGTACAGGTAATTCCTCCTTGTCTCACTAGTGAATCCTATTATTTTCAGTGATAGAATGGGCCCAGTAGGTGGACCACAGCTGTATGTTGGGTCAGACTATCAGTTGTCCTCATCAACGGTGTGGCCATCTGATGAGTAGATTGGCCTAACGGGTTAAATGGGTCAGGTTACGGGTAACCCATTAAATTAACGAATAGTCGCACCATATAAAATCAAGGCAAATCATACCTAAAATATCTAAAAGCACTTGATAGGGCTCACCTGAGTTTTGGAATGGCCTAGGGGCCCATTTGTTAAATCTGAAGTCTGAAGCCTGAATTTGAAATCTGAATCTGAAGTCGGAAACTAAGTATGGAATCTATCACAACTCGGTTGTTAACTAGCGTATGAAATGTTTGAAATACGTTAATTTGACACCTTTGCCTCCTCTCCATAGTTGTGATTGAATCCATACCATTAAAAACTTCATGAATTCCATCGAATTGTTTATTTTCCATCCAATGTTTATTTGCCATCAAACCAGTTGGTAAGGTCATAAAGACCTAGATGAAGATACCACACAAATATCATCTTAATCCAAAGCTTTTGTGGCCCATAAGAAAATTTTAATGGTCATTTACCACTTTTTTCTGTACTATGGTCCACCTGAGATTTGGATCTGCTTCATTTTTTGGATCAAAGAATGAACTTTCAATACAGATGGACATGGATGTAGTCACATACATCACGGTGGGCCTTATAGTCAAGGGTCCACCCAACCTGTGGATCCTGATTGCATATTGACGATGTCAGTAGCCTCTAGCTATTGGACAATGTTATGTGGCTCCACCATAATGTATGTGTTTTATCCATGCCATCCATCTATTTTCCAGATCATTTTAGGGAATGATCACAAAAATGAAGAAGATCCAAATCTTATGTGGAGTGGTGATTGAACGCTTGTCATTAAAGGCTTCTTAACGGCCAGAAAAGTTTTGGATGAAGTTGATATTTATGTTTTCCCTTCATCCAGGTCTGTGTGACCTAATGAATAGCTTGGATGATAAATAAACACTACAATGGGCCTTAAGAAGTTTTTAATGGTAGGGCATTCAATCACCACTGTTTCCTATGTGATGGCCCACCTAATAACTGTATTTGCTTCATTTTTTAGATAATGCCCTAAAATAATATGGAAAAACAGAGGCACAGAGTGGATATAGAATACATACATTATGTGGGCCCACGGTAAGGGCTGCACCGGCTTGGGTGAGTTCGAAGTCTCACCTGAAAAGGATTACATGTTGACGTCCTTGGTTAGTTGATGTCACCAAGATCAGTGGGCCACACCATGATGTATGTGTTATATCTAAACCGTCCATCCATCCATCCATTTTTCCGGATTATTTTAGGACATGGGACAAAAAATCAGGTGGATCCAAAACTCAAAGAGGCCACATGAGAGGAAAAACTGGAGAAAGAGTTTCCTACCATTGAAATCTTCCTAGCCACACCTTGATGTTTATATGCCATCCAAACCATTTATAAGGTCATTCCCACTGGGATAAAGTGAAAAAAAAAATTAGCCAAAACTTTTGTGGCAATGCAAATGTTTCAATGGAAGTCACTGAATCCCCAGTGTTTCCTCTTGTGTGGCCCAATTGAGTTTTGGATCCGGTTCATGTTTAGTAGCATGTCCTAAGGGGGTGTTTGGTGCATTGAATTAAATGGTGTTAGGTGGGATGGAATTGAAATGAAGCTAATAATTAGATGCGTCAAGGGTTGTCGAGGGATTGAGAGGTATACAATAAATCCTGGATGAACATTAGATGTGTTTGGGAAATCCACCCGACAGAGCCATGTAAATTGTTGCATGATGATGTCACCAAGTTTTGTGGGGTGGGTTACTAAACATGAGGTGGAGGTTTAGGTTTAGGGATTTGGGTTCGGGTTCGGGTTCGAGTTTAGGTTTAGGGAAATAGGTTTAAGTTTAAGTTGGGGTAATAGGTTTAGGTTTAGGTGTAGGTTTAAGTTAAGGGAATTGAGTTTAGGTTTAGGTGTAGGATTAGGTTTAGGAATTTGGGTTTGGGTTCGGGTTCGGGTTCGGGTTTAGGTTTAGGGAAATAGATTTAGGTTTAAGTTAGGGTAATAGGTTTAGGTTTAGGTGTAGGTTTAAATTTAGGGAGTTGATTTTAGGTTTAGGTGTACGTTTAGGTTTAGGGATTTGGGTTCGGGTTGAGGTTTAGGTTTAGGTTTAAGATAGGGTAATAGGTTTAGGTTTAGGTGTAGGTTTAGGTTTAGGGAATCAAGTTTAGGTTTATGTGTAAGTTTAGGTTTTGGAATTGAGGTTCGGGTTCTGGTTTAGGTTTAGGGAAATAGGTTTAGGATTAGGTTAGGGTAATAGGTTTAGGTTAAGGGAATTGATTGTTGGTTTAGGTTTAGGGATTTGGATTTGGGTTCGGGTTCGGGTTTAGGTTTAGGGAAATTGGTTTAGGTTTAAGTTAGGGTAATAGGTTTAGGTTTAGGTGTAGGTTTATGTTTAGAAATTTGGATTCGAATTCGGGTTCTGGTTTAGGTTTAGGGAAATAGGTTTAGGATTAGGTTAGGGTAATATGTTTAGGTTTAGGTGTAGGTTTAGGTTTAGGTGTAGGTTTACGTTTAGGGATTTGGGTTCGAGTTCGGGTTTAGGGAAATAGGTTTAGGATTAGGTTAGGGTAATATGTTTAGGTTTAGGCGTAGGTTTAGGTTTAGGAAATCGAGTTTAGGTTTAGGTGTAGATTTAGCTTTAGAGATTCGGGTTCGGGTTTAGGTTTAGTATTAGGTTTAGGGAAATAGATTTCGGTTTAGGTGTAGGATTGGGTTTAGCGAATTGAGTTTAGGTTTAGGTGTAGGTTTAGGTTCAAGAATAGAGATTCGGGTTCAGATTTAGGTTTAAGATTAGGTTTAGGGAAACAGGTTTAGGTTTAAGTTAGGGTAATAGGTTTAAGTTTAGGTGTAGGATTAGGTTTAGGGAATTGAGTTTAGGTTGAGGTTTAAGGATTTGGATTCGGGTCGAGTTTGGGTTCGGGTTTAGGTTTAGGTTTAGGGTTAGGTTTAGGGAAATAGGTTTATGTTTAAGTTAGGGTAATAGGTTTAGGTTTATGTGTAGATTTAGGTTTATGTTTATGTGTATGTTTAGGTTTATGTCACCAAGGTTTGTGATTGGGTACTACCCCACTTGCATGAACTTCTTACATGAAATGAATGAATGAACTTGTCATTGAAATTAAATGAATGAACTTGTACTTGAAATGAAATGAGCTTGAAATGAAATTGTGGAATGAAATGAATGAAAGTATGGACATGTTGAATTCAGTTCGTGTTTGGCTAAACTTGTACATAATCCGAGCCGATTTTGATTTTTGTTGTTGTATGTATTATCCATGAATTTCATTGCAGGATGGCTCCTAAACGGGCAAGATCCAGCGGCTCCAAATCTACTACGGATCCACAGCATCACATCATGACGAAGCTGTAGACCTCGGGTTGCAGGATGCAGGCCCGAGTATTCATTTAGATCAGGGATCTGTATCCACTGCTGGTAAGAAATGACATATATTTCTGTGTGTATGATATTGAAACAATGAAATTTAATTAATCACTTATAAACATCTTTTACAGGGTCAGCAGACACAGTACCGAGATGTGCACGTGGCAGCACACGTCTTGAGGACCTTTGAAACAGGCCACAATGGGCGCCTTCGATGATAGTCCCGCTAAACAACATTGGGTAACCAATTGACAAAGGGGTAAAGAAACTTGGCCAATTCTTGAGGACTGCTGTACGAGAGTCGTGGTTCTTCCTCATTGCCTATCCTGATTGGAGGAGGTTTTCCAATGAGCACAAAGAGACAGTTTGGCAGACAGTTCAGGTATATTAGTTAATTTTTGTCTATTCCTTCAAATGTTTTCTATTTTGTCAAAGAATACATGTTTTAACAATTGCTTTTGCTTTTTAAATGCAGTGCAGGAAAGGTTTGCGGTCCCTCCTAAAGGTAAGTCCTAGGTGATAGAATCATTGAACAAGAGATTGACGGACTACAAATCAGAACTAAAGGGAACCCACTTCACACCTCATGAGCATGATCCGACAGTGGCGAAGAGGAAATGCCCACCCAATGTGGATCAGGTGGAGTGAGATTGGTTGGTTGACTTTTGGGCCAGTGAGGTGAGGAAGGTAAGAGTAATAACTGTATATAATTTCATTTAAATGTATATATGAACAACACTTTATATTATATTGTTTACTAAAGTTTTTTATTTAATGTAGATGGAATCGAAAAAAATAAAGCAAATCGTGCGAAGCAAGGTCTTCCCTACACCTGTGGCATGAAGAGCTTCGGGAGGAAACGCGCTGAGGTAACATTTGATGACTTACAAACGTATAATTTTTTTCTTCATTTATTAATAGGTCAAGCAGGAGACTGGAGAGGAGCCGTCCCGCGTGCAGATGTTTACGTTACACATACATGTAAGGATGAAACAGTTGTAGATCGAACTTCGACAGATCTGATTGTAAGTATACGTGTCAAACATAAAATTATTTTTATCATTATTTATTGTTTTTATTTTTTTTCGAATCGTGTTAGTTCAAAATGCATTTAATTTGCTTGCAGGCTGAGATGACATTGAGGGAGTCCTAGATGTCGAAGGGCTACTAGAGCAGCACGGTTAGGAATGATATATTCTCCCAAGTCATGGGAGTAGATGCTCATGGCCGTGTGAGGACGATGGGGGCATGAGTTACTCCCTCTACCTTGTAAGGTCCCCCACCCTCTCGTGCGCAATATAGGGATCAGGTCGATGAGGCACGCCGAGAGGCTGCTGAGGTGAACAAGAGAGTCGACCAGTACAGATATGTCTGCCACTATAAGAATCTAAATAAGTAATAGTGATTTTATACTGACTGATATATCCGTCATTAATACTTTTCAGCTACGGTATAAATATTGTAATGTCGGATTTAATCCGCTACTCAAAGATAATATAGCGGCGGACATAACCATTGCTAAAATACTATTTAGCGGCGGATATATCCATCTTTACCTAAACATATAGCGGCGGATTTAATTATCCGTCTAATATTACCACTCATTCTATCCGCCGCTATAATTTATGATAGCGGCATAAAATTAATCCACCGGTAGTTACAACAATGGTCTATTTACCTGCCATTAGATCTACATCGACGGCACACTTAGCGGTGGATAGAGAATCCACCACTGCACCGTCGGTATAACTTATAGAGATGGATATAAGACTTATAGCAGCGGATCATTCCGCCGCTATAATTACACCATGTTATAGTGGATAGTCAAAATTATTTTTCTCGAGAAATAGCTAGGAATAAGATTTTAGTCTCTCTCTTAGTAGAGAAATTGTGGGGCACATGATGGATTGTACAAGTTGATTTGGGCCCACCTGTGATCGATAATTATAGAGTGAGTCAGAAGATGGATAGATCAATGAAGAGAACTTTCTTTTATTAGGACCGTCTATTTTGTTGGTCATCTATTGGATGGTTAAGATAGATAATCATACCAAAGTCGTTTATTCAAAGTAAAGGTCATTATAGGTGGGCCCACGTGACTGACGCTCTATATTTAGATAACAAATCATTTGAACCATCAATGTTGCTGGCCATGGCTTGGATATCAAGGATCATTTGACCAAAGTGATTTTTTACAAGAACGGGGGCAAAGATGTGAAGCTCAAAAGATTGACGGTCTAGATCCATGAATTAGATTACTCTTTTCATAAATGATACGGGCCGTCCATTTTGTTGGCCATGGATTGGCTGACAAAGACCACCATATTAAAGGACGCGGATTGAGTACTGTGTAACTCAGTCTGAATTCTGTGGGGTCCACCATAATGTATGTGTCTCGTCCACGCCGTCCATCTGTTTTTTCAGCTCATTTTAGGGCATGAGACTAAATTAAAGCATACCTAAAGTGCAAATAGACCACACCACATAAACAACGAGAATTGAATGCATACCGTTTGAAAGTTTCTCAGGTCCACAGAAGTTTTGGATCAAGCTGGTATTTGTGTTTTTCCTTCATCCATGTCTGTGAACTTATCAACAGGTTTGATGATGACAAATAAAATTTATAGTGGTGCTAGGAAGGTTTCAACGGTGGACTGTGTTGTGGTCCACTTGGACCTTAGATATGCTTATGTTTTGGACCCATGCTCTAAAATAAGATGGTAAAACTTATGTACTGCGTGGCTGAGATACATGCATCATGGTGGGTCCCATGGTACAAGAAGTTAGGTGGGGCCACCATGATGTTTGGTGAGCCGCAGAAATAGTGGGTTAGGGAAATGCCCACCAATGAAACCTCCCTGGGTCCACCATAATGTTTATATGCCATCCATACCGTTCATGAGGTCATTCCTACTGGGATGAACCGAAATGTCATAAATATTAGCCTGATTCAAACTTCTGTAATCAACAGTGGACATTCAATCTTCTTTGTTTTCCGTTGTGTAGCCCACTTGAGTTTTGGATCTGCTTCATTTTTGTTCCCATGTGATACCATGATTTGGAAAAACGGACGGACGGCGTGGATTTCTCACAAACAGGATTCTTGAGAGAAACAAGGGAGTGGACCACCGAATGTACCCAGTGGTCCCTAACCAATGACTACACCAGATGCTGTCCCGCGAGGCCTCTTCACTATCTCACTCGCGCGAGTACCACTAGGAAGGTTCTCTTCACCATTTGAAGGGCCGCTCCAACGTGTATGATACCGGTATTGTACGGAACGATGGATTGACGCATAGCCCGAAACTGATACCGGTATCGCTCATGAATGACACGCCATATCGGCCGGAAACAGCCCGAAATAGGGCCTTTACGACCCATGTTGGCGGCATGGAAACCGATTTGCAAACCGTGCATTCCACAGCTAGAAATGCTTAGCTATGATGCTTGGTTCTTTTTCCCTGCGACCCTATGGCTCAGTGGCAGATGCACAGGAGTTTCAACATGAGGTTATGGGTTCTATTACCCATTGTGGTGTGAGTGCGTGCGGGTGAAAACAAGAAAAAGAAAAAAAAAAAGATGCTTGCTCTTTTCACATAGACAAAAGACCCACATCCAAAGCAGGCCCGGCATGATGGATGACCTACATTGAAGGTGGGGTCCACACAATGGATGGGCCATATCAAAGGTGGGCTCCACATGAGGTGCGGAGGATATTGAAGGTGGCCTCATATGGGGAGCGAATTAGGTGAGACCCCGGATCTACCGAGGTGGGTGGGACCCCTGACTGTGGGCCACTATGATGTATGTGACTACATCTACGCGGTCCATCCTTATTGAAAGTTTATTTTAGGACATGATTCAAAAAATGAAGCAGTTCCAAATACCAGATGGGTCATAGTATAGGAAACAGTGGTGATTGACCATTAAAAACTTCCTGTGGGTCTCAAAAGCTTTGGATCAATATGATATTTATGTGGTCTCTTCATCTAGGTGTTTGTGACCTTATCAAAAGGTTGGATGGCAAATAAACATTCTGGTGGAACCCATGAATTTTTTTATGGTAGAGATTCAATCACGACTATTCCTGTGGTGTGGTCCACCTAAGATTTGAGTCAACTTCATTTTTTTTTTTATCATACCCTCAAATGAGATTTCAAAATAGTTGGACGATGTGGATTTAAGACACACATCACTGTGAGCCCCACGTCAGGGGTCCCACTCACCTCATTGGATTCGGGGTCTCACCTAATGTGCTCCCCCCTCACATGATGGACAATAACATTGAAGGTAGGCCCACATGATGGATGAATCACATCAAGGAGGGTCCCACATAATGGACGGTACACATCAAATTAAGGTTGGCTTGTAATGATGAATGACCCACATCCAAGGCAGGCCTATATGATGAACAACTCACATCGAAGGTGGGGCCCACGCGATGGATAGTCCACTTCAAAGGTGGGATCCATATGATGGGTGATGAACATTAAGGGTAGGCCCTACATGATGGACAATTTATTTTGAAAACATGCCCCCACAAAATGGACGATCCACATCAAAGGTGCCGGTGATGAATGCCCACATTCAAGGTAGGCCCCATATGGTGGACGGCCCACATTAAAGGTGGGGCCCACATGATGGTTGGTTCACATCAAAGGTGGGCTCTACATGATGGTTGGTGGATATTAAAGGTGGGCTCCACACCATGGACGGTGCACATTAAAGGTGCCAATGATAAACACCCACATAGTGGGCCGCACATGATGGACGACCCATATCAAAGGCGGGCCCCACATGATGGCAGTAGCATTGATGGTGGCCTCACATGAATGATTATCCATATCAAGGTGGGCGCTACGTAAGAATAGTTCACATCAAAGGTCGGCCCCAATGATGAATAACCCACATTCAAGGCGGGCCCTGCTTGATGGATGATCCACTTCGAAGTTGGGTCCTACGTAATGGACAGTCTACATTAAAGGTGGGCCAGCATGATAGATTGTCCACATCCAAGGTAGGCCTTGCATAATGGATAACCCACATCAATGGTCCACATTAAAGGTAGGCCCCCACACAATAGATGGTTTACAAGGAAGGCCCCATATAATAAACATTAAAGGTCAAGCCTACATGAACAAGGATACTAATGGTGAACTGGACAAACGGAAGATTTGTATTGTTAGAAACCAAATATACTTTTTTCATTTTTACCTCATAAGTAAGTTGTTTATCAAACAAACTTATCCACTGAATAAGTAGAAGCCAAGATTAGGCAGAAGTAGCTTGTCTAAAGTAACTTAAGATCCAAACACTCTCTTAATTAGGGCCTGTTTGGATACCACCAAATAAGTTACTTTTTCCATTTATAGCTGTAGATAAGTGTAATGACCCGAGATTTTCGACTCTCGCGTATAACATGACGGCCAAATTCCCAGGTAACTTATGGAATGACTAATTTGTCAAATAATAAAATGTAACATTCGAGCACAATGGCGGAAGCAATTGTCATCTTATTCTATTAACTTACTACGTTATCATCAATGTTTAAATAGGGGAACCAACCAATATCCATACTGATTAATCAAATACAAAATCATGTCTTCTCTAGAAGACTTATTACAATTCCATAAATGTATTAACTACTAAAAAGAAATATTTAATAAATGAAAACATCAACTAAGTTTCTCCAACATCGTCATCCATCATGTGATCATACGAACCATCGAACTCTTTTCATTAAAAATCAGGTTGAATACTTGGATCTTCATCTGCATCATTTAAATTATTGTGTTTGGGATAGCGTTAAACGCTATCATAGTGGGGAATATTTTCTCAAAGACAATCAAGAATAATAATAATAATGGTACAGAATAAACGCAAGCAGGATATTATTATTTAATCAAATCAAAACAATAAAGTAAAAATCTTTGTTAATGCGATGCATGCTCTGGCTAAGGCACCCTGGCTAAAATCATAATACATGAAGTGGGAGACTCCCTGTTACGACTTCACGTTAGCTACTAATCACCAGAGGTTCCTGGAATGCACAAGCCCATAGTTTTGTCCGACCACGTGAGAAACGAGACGCTCATAGCCCAAATCTACACGTGACAGTGTACGGGAGAAGTATGACACTCTAGCCTATTCTCAATTCCGTACACCCACATGGAGCTAAGTGAATGCATGACTTTAGTTTCACCATTATTTAAATAATTTTACATACAACCATTCTTAGCAGCTCACTGGACACTATGGGGAGTTGCAAGTGACCCAGCATAGGCTGACAGCTCGGGCTTAGTGTCCATGGCACCAACCCCGGCTCATGAGAATTTGTATACCATTAGTGTTCACTCATTGTCTCGTTTTATGATTTCATCATGTTCCAAAAAGTCAATGTTGTACATCATGCACCAAATTCATTAAAATACTCATGTAATGTAAATGAATTTAATCAAGCACCATGTACATGTAAGGATCCATTGACAAACAATCACTTCATTCTCTCAGTTAAGTCAAGAGATATTCTTCCATCATGGACACCTTTCACGGGTTCCATCTCTTTATATCGAACAATTTTACCAACTCAAGGACAAAGTGTATACAATAATGGGATGTCTATATGATGATCTTATACACATATTTTATATATATCACAATATAAAAACCAATGTTACTTGTAACACATAGACTAAGAAAATAAGGGCATAGATTTCACAAAGATAAATAACACAAATACACATGCTTGTTAGTCAAAAATCTAAACAAGGAATCACATCATTATATAATGATATTCATTACAAATACTACATTAAACTACATATTATATGGATCAGCAATTCAAAACAAAATAACTTCATATGCCACAAAAGAAACTTATGATAATCGTGATATTATTAATGAAAGGCTTGAAGGATAATCCCCACCTCATGGATCGGATGCGATAGAAGGCCGTAGGGGCTAAGCACGTCACTGGAACAACCAAACTCTCTCTCTCTCTCTCTCTCTCTCTCTCTCTCTTCTCTTTCTTCTCTCTCTCTCTCTCTCTCTCTCTCTCTCTCTTTCTCTTTCTCTCCCCCTCTCTCTCTCTAAATTCGTGCATTAGGGCTCCCTTGCTGAGAGAAGACTTTAATTAGGTTAGGAGGGTTGGATTCTAAGGTTAGAAGAGGGTATGCACGGCTATATGTACGCGGTTGCGATAGAAAGTGGTTTAAAGCAAGATTTCAGGCTGGATTTGAAAAGCGTATACACAACGAATGAAAATGAGATTTTAGACATGAGTTATGATGGGTATGGGACACAAAATAGACGTGTTAGATTTTGGAATGAGGTCCACACGCGATCGAATGGTCGGCATGAAGTTTTAAGGAAAGAGATGGGATGAAATTAGAAATTTGCAAACAGACGGTTTATCTGTCAATTTGACACCTAGGATGGGTTTAGATTAGTCCATTTAAGTAGGTGAGGTCCACAAATCTAAGCTCCACATCCGTTTGATAGGTCTCTTACACATGTGAAAGATTTGGAGAATAATTCTTTAATATGATAGAAACTTCTTTTTTCAATATGATTTCACACGTTAGTTAGCTAGGGGGGATACTCGGGATCATCTAGAAGCTTCCCTAGATTCTTATGCGAAGAAAATTCTCGGATTGGAAGATCCGAGTTTTCAATGGTAGATTTGGAAGGAGAGATCAGGCCGGATATAGGATGGAATGAAGATATTTTTTAGTAGGAGGGGGTTTTGATGGGCTAAAAATAGGATGGACGGTTCATATCTTCGAAAAGATGTCCACATGGTGGACAATAGGGAGGGCAGCGGTGGCAGCGGGTGAAGAAAATGGAAACTTCCGTCTTGGGTTGTGTGGTGCACTTGGTTTGACCGTGCACTAAACGTGCATGCGTGCACGTCGGTCTCACCATGATATATATATTAAATCCACTCCATCCAGCAGGTGAGTCATGTGATTTTAGGTGTTGACACAAAAATTGGGACAAATCCGAGATCGGGTGGCCCACTTATGATCCATTTTCTGATTAGGGTATTTGTAGAATGATTGGAGGGCTGAAATTTGACGTGTACGGTTAAAATGTGTCAAAATGCTAAAGTCCAGGGTTTTGTGTCATTACGATCGTTAAAATTTAGCATACTTAAAAATGACAGTTTAACTTAAGTTATCCAATGGCATTTTCGTAATTATTGTAAATCTTTTAGTTTAGAGAAATCTAATCCTTCTACATTGTTAATGGGGTTATTCTAAGCAACTTTAATAAAGAGTACCCTATCGGATCTCCTACGGATGGTCTATTATTATGGAAATAAGGATAAATGTATGATAATTAATTAAAATAAAATAAAAATAAAATTTTAAATAAATCTCGAAAATCTGTGACATTACAATAAGTTACTTATTTGAGATAAGTAAGTTTACTTTAAGATCAATTATAAGCAACTTTTTTACTTAAATGTATTTAATCACTTCAGCTTAATAACTATAAATCAAAATAAGCTACTTAAGGCATAAGTAGCTTATCTTAAGTAACTAACATCCAAATGCCCCTGGAAGCTTCATCATATCAGCTTGGCCAGTGAACCCAACTCAACTGGTTGGCTGGTGTCAAAGCTTTTGTGAGCCTCACCATGGTTTATGTGTTCTTTCAATGTTGTTCATCCCTTTTTCCAGCACATTTAAGGGGCACGGGCCCAAAAATGATGCAAATCCAAATCTTAAGTGGACCACGTCGTAGGAAACAATGGAGATTGAATGCTTATTGTTGAAAACTTCAAATAGGATGCAGAAGTTTTGGATCAAGCTGATGTTTGTGTCTTCCATTCATCTAGATTTGTGTGACCTTATCAATAGGTTAGGTGGCAAATAAAGATTACAGTGGCCCCTGATAAATTTTTAATGTTGGATGTTCAATCAACACTGTTTGCTATTATAAGGTCCATTTGAGATTTTAATCTACCTATTTTTTAGGTTATGCCCTAAAATCAACTAGCAAAATGGATGGATGGCTTATATAAAACATAGACATTAGGGCCCACGTAGCTTTGACGAGCTAGGTGGCTGGTGTTGGGTCACCGGCCAAATATCGTCCCCTGGTCCAGGATATCTAGACCTCAAGGAGTTTTTGATGGTGGACACTCAATCACCATAGTTTCCCTGTGGTGTGGTCCACTGAGATTTGAATCTGCCTCATTTTTGGCACATGCCCTAAATTGAGCTGGCAATATGGATATACACCGTTGATAAAACACATACAGAATGCTGGGAGAAGCGGATTGCGGACCGAGTAACTCAGTAGGCTAAGAGCATTGAGTAAACTCTGTGGGGTCCACTGTGATTTATAGATTTTATACACTCAGTCCATCCATTTTACCAGATAATTTTATGGCACGAGAAAAAAAATGAAGCATATAAAAATCTCAAAGTGGACCACACCACAGGAATTGAACAATTGAACGTGTACCATTGAAAAACTCTTGGGGATCACATAAGTTTTGGATCAAGCTGATATTTGTATATCTCTTCATTTATGAAGAGGTTGGATGACAAATAAACATCAATGCAGACCCTAGCAAGGTTTCAACGGTGGAAATCATTATACCCACTGATTTCTATGGTATGGTCCACCTGAGTTTTGGATATGCTTCAATTTTGGGATCAACCACTAAAATGATCTGTAAAAACGGATAGACGGTGTGGATAAATCACATACATTCACAGGGGGCTCAACTGAGTATACTCAGTTGGATAAAAGGGTACTGAGTAACTTAGTACGCAGTCCGATGATTTCATGGTAGGGCCACTTGTGACGTCCGTACTCGCAGGACCAGTATGAGGACGCGGATTTCTTGGTGAAAGCTTTTCGCAGGAAGTTCCTGCACTGGGAACCTAGGTGGGGCCCACTGTATATTTTTGAGAAATCCACCCCATTCATCCAATTTGTTGAGATCATTTTAGAACATGAGACGAAAAATGAGATGAATACAAGACTCAAGTGGGCCGCACTAAAGGAAAAGGTGGGTTGAGAAATTCCTACTGTTGAAACCTCCATGGGTCTACAGTGATGTTTATACGCCATCTATACTGATCATAGTCATTCCTACTGGGATGAATTGAAAACACATAAATTAGCCTGATTCAAAACTTCTGTGCCCCGCAAATATTTCAACTGTGGACATTCATCCTTACGTTTTCGGCCCACTTGATTCTTGGATTCGGCTCATTTTTGGTTGCACGTCCTAAAATGATTTAAAAAATTAGATGGACGGGGTGGATTTCTCAAAAAAATCAAGGTGGGCCCCACCTAGTTCCCAGGCAGGAATCCGCGGTGTCATGCTCGTACACGCGGAGGTTGCACTTTTTAGTCGGACTGGATAAAATGGGACGGGATTGCCTGCGAAAGGCTCGGAATCCATATGGGCCCAACGTGATGTTTGTGAGAAATCTACGCCGTCCAACCGTTTTTTGAGATCAGTTTAGGCGTTGCGACAAAAAATAAATGAGATCCAAGACTCAAGTGAGCCACACTAAAAGGAAAAGGTGGGTAGGGAAATTTTTACCGTTGAAACCTCTATGTGGTCCACAGTAATTCTTACCGTTCGTAATGTCATTCTTACTGTGATGAACTGAAAACACAAATATTATTCTGATTCAAAACTTCTGTGGCCCCAGGAATATTTCAACTGTGGAAGTTCAAGCGTCACGTTTTCGGCCCAATTGAGTCTTGGATCCAGTTCATTTTTTGTCGCACAACTTAAAATGATATCAAAAAACGGTTGGACGGTGTAGATTCCTCACAAACATCACGGTGGGCCTACCTAGATTCCGAGCGCAGGAGATGCCTGCAAAAGGCTTTCGCAGGCAATCCGCGTCCGAAAAAATGCGTCCAACGCGGGAATAAAGAAAACTTGTGGAAATGATACGTGTGGGGAAAGAGAGCTTGCAATTCTCAGACTGAGAATCCGGTTCGCTTGCTTCGCAGCACTTTCGTACACAAGGTTGACATGTACTTCAAAGGTGGGACCCACTATGAAATATCGGATGATCCTGATCATTGAATTCGAGGAAAAGGAGTGGTCAGTGAAAATCAAAGTATTATCCAGTGGGAATTGTTCGTACCGCTGCAGCCAACACTTATTGGCCAACAAAGTCTACTCGATTGGACGAATGGCCCCTGAATTGCATGACCAACAAATATTCATCTAATCGAGTGGACACTATGTATATGATAAGAAAGAAAGAAATCTCACCGTCCGTTTCGTGTCCGAACAGGGTGATTATGGGACCATTTGCAAATCCTCAGGGGATGCTTTCTATGCAGTGATGTGTTTCGACATAGCTCAATCAACATTCACATGAAAACTTATGATTTTGCAGCCTTAGTAATAGTTTTTGTCCACGCCAATTTCGAAGTTTCTAGAAGATTTTATAATTTTGATGGTTTTCTCAAAATATTATTAGGAAAATCTCTCTGAAAATAAAATTATTTAAAAATTTAAAATTTAAATATTTTATATTATTAATTAACTCATTGATTGCCATCAACCCACATAATAAACTATTAGATTACACTTGATTACAAATAACCTATATAATACTCTATTTCATTGTGCTTTTTGAGTTTTGTGCTCTTATATTTATATAACAAACTTCTACTATTTTCGTAATAATAACATGATAAACCTGCAATATTTTAAAGTTTGATCAGACTCGAAAAGGTTTTTATTTTCTTATTTTTTTATTTTTATTTTTTCTGCACTCGCACCCCCAACCACACACCCATCTCCGAACTCACGCCGTATTAGGATTTTATAATAAACCCACCATTGGCCTCTGTTGACCTTGTGTTGAAACTCCCAGGAGTCTGCCATCAAGGCAAGGATAAGTAACCAGAGCCTGTTTTTTTGTGGTAGGTGGTTAGTCAACAGAGGCCATTGGTGGGTTTGATCTAGTTCCATGGCTCAATGGTAGACATCCTATTTCAAAACTAAAATTATAAGATCAAGTGCTCATTTGGTGTGGGGGTGTGTTAACAAAAGATAAGTAGGAAATTTAGCCATTTGAGGTGGGGTTATAATCGAATGATAAAAACTGTTTATCACATGGGTCTTACATGGGATAGGAAATAGCCTGAAACAAAAGGCTTACATTGGAAGTATGAGGTATGGTATGCTATGCATGTGACGATAAAAGAGAGAAAGAATAGAAGAGAAGGATGTGGCCACATGTAGAGATGGAAAGAGAGAATTATAAAGTGATTTCAATTGGGAGTCCTCGGTGGGTCCTCATCCCACTATTTATGGTGCTTTGGTTTAATTGAATTTCAATCTTAAATATGTTTAAGCTTTTAACGCATATCCTAACATAAAACGATGCAACTTATGGATAAAGTAGATGTCACAAGTGGTCATGGTATGCCCTAGTGTAGTTTTTTTTTTTTCTTTTTTTAAGATGATTTTTTTCAAGGCTTGTGTTGCGTATAAGCTCCAAGCAAAGTATAGAGAAAATGGTAAAGGTTATACATGAAAAATAGAAATGACCGAAATAGTCTTGATTGAAGGGTCAAAGAGTGAAATATATATTTTTAAAGTCTCTAAAAGTAGCGGTGAAAATGTCCACCAACAACGAGCACTATATAGGAAGCGGATTGTGTCCGACCTGCTCGTACAATAATCCGCAGGAGCTCTTGTGGGTCTCACCGTGATGTTTTTTTTTATTTATGACATCCATCCATTTTCTTGTTTCATTTTAAGGTATGATCCAAAAATGAAGCAGATCCAATGCTTAAGTAGACCACACCAAATAGTGAGCTTGGGTTGCATAAATGCAAGAGTAATCTCTGGTGTAGTCCACTGTAGCGTTGGATCTGCCTATTTTTGGTGTCATACCTTAAAACAATCTGAGAAAATGGATGGATGGCATGGATAAACAGATACATCATGTACGGTGGGACAACAAGAGCCCCTGTATGGACGGATTATTGTCTGGTAGAGATAATTAAAGCCTTTGATCATCTGGCACTTTTCATGAACATGGACTGTCTTCCTAACCGTTGAATAATCAAACTTGTTGAAAACTTTCAATCCCAAGAAGTTTTTCCTTTTTTTTTTTTTGTATTTTCTTTTATTCTAAATTATTCCTATTGACTGTGAGAGACCCCTCCTTTAAGCAGCGTGGTCCACTGAAGAGGACTCTTACATCCTACGAAACCTCATGTTTAAAAGGTGTGCCATCTATCATGAACGTGCAAACATCGCCTCATGGCCCGTGGCATGGCCAAGTGAATGGAGCCACATAAAGGTCGACCTGTCTCTGCATAGGGCTTCCATGGCAATGTGTGAGATGATCTAACCCGTTCATTTATAATATGGGGTTATATGAATTGACCATGGACCATAAATCATGATGATGGGTCTCAAGCCCTGTGACTCAATGATAGGCAGCCTGCACTTGAACATTGAGGTCCCGGTTCAAACCTGCGAAAAAAAAAAAAAAAATCACGCCACTGGGACAATCTTAATTTACAATCGTTTTAAACAAAGGTATACAAAAAAGTCACTATAGCGGCTTTTGTTCATCATTTTTAAATGGTTAGTATTGTTTAGCTAATGTGCATTTTAGTATATGATGTAAGACTCTATTAGGTGGGCTACACATGATCATCGGTTTAGATAATGACCGTTGGATTATTTAGATTGAGCGATTCAGTGGGCCCCACTATAGTTGTGATCATTACAAATAGGTTTGGGGTGGGACGTTTGAACCGTGGTCCCTATTCGCGGTTATTAAGCCATATATGGAAACCTACGGTTTGGAGACCTTAGAGAAAAGAAGTATGATGGGTAAGCTTCTCTGGCCCTCTTTTCTATAAATATGTATTTTGGTCCCCTCACCAACACATAAGAGAAAACCCTAGTCCCATTGAGTGGTTCTCAATCAGGTATGGCTTTAAGATTATAGTATGGAATCTCCATTATTGTTGCATATATGATCTGATTATTCCGCTATATATTCAGTTCACAGTTGGTATCAAAGCAAACCTATGCATCAATTTTGGTGGATTTGTGAATCCCTCGTCTTGCAGATGGGATTTTAAATAGTCCGGTGATTTGGGTCTTCTTAGTAGAGGATTTTCACTTTGGGATCTATCATCGGACGTATGGCATTGTGACTGTTGCACACTTGCCCTTCGAGATCACGTTTGGTGCTATAGCCATGATTTCTTTTGACACAAGACAGCCATGGTCGTCCAACCTCATGCAGCAAGACACCTGCCTTGTTTCAAGATCCAGTTTAAAAAAAAAAAAAAAGGCCAAGGTTTCTAAAACGCTGGATCTATTGGAATCGTTGAAGCCAATTGGAAATCCCGGCCGTCCATGGAGCTTGAACGGCTATGGATATCGATAGCAGCAATCACCAGCCATAGCTGCTGGTTGGTTCCAGCCATTAGAGCCATTCAGCCAATCTGTAACCTGCCGACAATCATGGCCGGCTAATGCAAAATTTCTACCCATAGAAACCACATCTGCTGCCCTATTTCAAAGTGCCGACAACCATGGAGGAAACTCGATCTTCGATCGATGACTCCATCGTTCTCTCTGGCATTAGATGCAACTTGAATGCCTCAATTAATGGAGGTCTTCTTCTATGGCAGCCGGATTTGGAACGATGAGGATGTCGGCACTTGTAGAGATTAGGGGTAGTGGTGGAGTTTTTGGCGGCTAGGATTTCGGCAGTAGAAGATGGTGATGGTGCTAGTATTTGGGCGAGAATGGAAATTTCCATTTTCGGCACTAGTGCGTTTGATCGGCTTTCGAAGAGGGTTTTTTGGAGGGCTGTTTCTAAAATGGGTAGAGGCGGCTACTCCTCTTGAAGTTGTTAACCTGGCTATGGCTTTGTTGATATTGGGTTTATTTGATTTGGGTTTCTTTCAACGAGCATGGGCTGTTCCAGCTTGATCATGGCTTGTGATTGGAATTTCTAGTGGGTCGTTCTTTGAGGCTGGTTTGGACTTGTTTGGATAGAACACATGCCTTATTTTTGGACTCACTCAGTATATATACCTTGGGCCCACTGACAGGCCCACTTGAATGGCTGAAAATAGGTTAGAATTTTGGATCCATTTTCCGTGTGTGATGGCCCAATTCTAGTTCATCCTATGCCCAGTTACAAGGACAATTCATGGCCGAAATTCAAGACCTTATCTGGACCTCATTAATACCCAATCTAAGCCCAATCATATGAGACTTGATGGATTCTTATGATTTTGGACTTTTAGGGGCTGACTTTGGATACTTGGGCCTACTGTTCAAAATGATATAAACCATCGAATTAATTTTTCTTTCATCATTTAAAAACCAATAAAACCTGAATAAAATGTTACTGGTTGGTGGGTTTTACTTTATAGATGGCCTAAATAATTCAGTTAACATGGTTATACATATTCAGCTCTAATTTGGCCTAAAGTAGGGCCATTACCTATATGTTTAAGGCTGATATTTAGTTGTTGACCATTAAGTATTCAATCCAACCATTACTTTAGAATATGTTTAAGTATATGAGTGATCAACATCAGCCATGTTTTGGGCCGAATTAGAACTTTTGTAGAATGGTCCGTTGTGGGCAGGACCATGAAGCAATCCTTGAGTCTGGAAGTGGCGATTGGAACTAGTTGTGTTAGCAGTGATGTCAATTTGTGAAGATCTTTACTTCTAGACTTTAGTATATGGAATTCAGTGACTCTCCATTATACGATTGCATTCAGTTGCGTTCATACCCAGGCAGGCGGTGATCAAAACAAAGAAGCATCGTCGTTTGGTTGGATGTGAGCGGGATGAAGTGATTGGTGATGGTGATATAGGTTTGAGAGACTCATTTCATCCAAAGATGATGGGCGTCTTAGATTTATTTCACTAGTATAGATCAGCTTCATGTTTAGTAGAGCCTCCTATATGTTACAATTTCGCCCAAATGAGGAATTGTGATGATACGCTGGGCTCTTATCAGATTTTGATGATTATGGCCCATCATCATTCTGGGTCATTTGATTGAAGGCCCAAATCAATCGAATGAACATACATGCATGATATTTATGATTTATGTTTATGCATTGTTATATGGGACTTGTTTATTAATGTTAGTTTTTTATGCTTTGAATGTCTAGCTATGATTGTTTCCAATATTCCAACCCAATTCAATTCCATACCTTTGCCTACTAGGTCCAACTATTCCAATGGAAGTCATCCGTTGAAATAGTCCTAGGTTGCATGGACTTGGACCTGGCCCTGGAGGAAGTAGAGCATCCCATTCCAACTGACTCTAGTACGGAATCAGCAAAGGCTCACTACAAGGTCATAAAGAACTCAATATCTGAGACCATGCAGGGTGTCATGCCCGACATTGAGAAAGCTAAAGATTTCTTGACTGAAATAGAAAAACGATTTAAGAAATCGGAAAAAGCTAAGCTGAGTTCACTTTTACATAAGTTGACTCAAGCCACCTATAACGGTCAAGGAAATATCAGGGAGTACATTGGTGGATTGTCTGATGTGGTGGCTAAAATCCGCGCATTAAGCCTTAAGATTGAGGATGAACTCCTGATTTTCTTGGTTCTGAACTCCCTCCCTCCACAGTTCGGTTAATTCCAAATCAGCTATAATACTCAAAAGGAAAAGTGGACATTGAACGAACTGATATCTCAGTGCGTTCAGGAGGAAGAGAGACTCAGAAGGTCGAGCAAGACACAAAGTGCGCACCTAGTGACATCTGGTCAATGATTAAAAGGAAATAAGAAAAGAAAGCACATTTCAGGTAAAAGTTCTATGGGTCCTGCAAGTGGCAATCAGCCCAACTCTGGAAAAAAATATTTAAGAAGAAAAGGAAGGGTCCTAATGATGGCTGGTTCTTCTGCAATAAGCCTGGTCATCAAAAGAAGGATTGTGAATTATTTAAAGCATGATTCGTTTCTAAGGGTAAAAACTATATTTTAGTCTGTTTTGAATCAAATTTAGCTGATATGTCCACAGATTCCTGGTGGATAGATTCTGGTGCAACTATTCACATTTATAATTCCATGCAGGATATGCTCCAAAGCTGGACGCCAACTGATGCAGAGAGATCAGTCTATATGGGGAACGACATTAGAGTAAACGTGGAAGTCATTGGAGTCTGTAGGCTTAGGTTATCATCGGGACACTTTCTTGATCTAGTAGATACTATTTGTATGCCTTCTATAAGGCGCAATTTGGTTTCCATTTCTCGTTTAGACAAATATGGTTATGAGTTTAAATTTGCAAATGAAAAATTAAGTATTTGTTATGATTCGGCTGTGATTGGTTCTGACACTTTAGTTAATAACCTTTATCAGCTAGATTTGGATGTTTCACATGTATACAGCATTAACTCCTCACATGAAAACACTAAAGGCATCAAACGAAGTTTAGATTGTGAGAATTCCTCCATGTTATGGCACAGGCGATTAGGCCACATCTCTCGTGAGAGATTGGAAAGGCTTGTACTTGAAGGAATTCTTCACTCCCTGGACTTCTCAGACTTTGGGGTTTGTATTGATTGTATTAAAGGTAAACAGACTAGAATAAGGAAAAATGGTGCCACTAGGAGCGTAGGACTCTTAGAAGTGATTCATACAGACATCTGCGGACTATTCCTTAAAGCATCTTGGAATAGCCAGAAGTATTTTATCACTTTTATAGATGACTACTCTCGTTGTGGGTACTTATACCTTATTAACGAAAAATCAGACGCCCTGGATACATTTAAGATCTATAAAGTTGAAGTCGAGAATCAACTTGACAAGAAGATCAAAGTCGTCAAATCCGACCGTGGTGGTGAGTACTACGGAAGGTATGACGAATCTGGGCGTAATCCAGGTCCATTCGCTAGATACCTGTAAGATTGTGGCATCGTCGCCCAGTACACCATGCCTGGTACTCCAGAGCAGAATAGTGTAATAGAAAGGCGTAATCGCACCCTAAAGGACATGGTGCGATCTATGATTAGTAATTCTACGTTGCCAGAATCTTTGTGGGGTAATGCGTTGAAAACGGCTGTGCATATCCTTAATAGGATCCCAAGTAAGGCTGTAATGAAAACTCCATATGAATTGTGGACAGGGCGAAAGCCTACTGTACGATATTTTCATGTATGGGGTTGTCCTGCAGAAGCCAAACCGTATAACCCGCATGAAAGAAAGCTTGACCCTAGAATTGTTAGTTGCTTCTTTATTGGATACCCAAAAAGATCAAAAGGATTTAGATTCTATTGTCCATCCTATTCCATGAGAGTCATTGAGATTGCGAATGCTAGGTTTATTGAGAACATTGAAGATAGTGGGAGCACAAATTTAAGAGATATTGTATTTGAGGAAGAGCGGATTGTGATTCCCACCATAATCATTCAAAGTAGCGTGGTTGTCCGTCCAGTAGTGGACCTTGAGATCCTTATGGATAACCATATAGAGCCTCAAATACAACCCACTGATGAGGAAATGGAAAACCCAATTCAAAATAATGAGCCATTAAGACGATCACATAGAAAGAGAAGATCTGCAAAACAATTACATCATCTATTTGCAGGAGCATGAGTTTGACATTGGGGTTGAAAAGGATCCTGTGTCCATTTCACAAGTTGAATAAAGTGTGAATTCTTCTCATTGGTTCGATGCCATGAAGGATGAATTAAAATCCCTGAAGGACAACAAAGTCTGGGACCTTATTAAATTGCCTGAAGGGATTAGGCCGATTGGTTACAAATGTGTATTTAAAACCAAACGGGACTCTAAAGGCAATATCGAAAGGTATAAAGCCAGACTAGTTGCAAAGGGTTTCACTCAGCGTGAGGGCATTGACTTTAAGAAAACTTTCTCACCTGTATCTAAGAAAGACTCCTTTAGGATCATTATTGTAATAACCCAAGTTTTCGAAAATAATTGAAGTAACAAATCAATTAATTAATTAATAATTTATGTGGATTATTATATTGATAAATTAATAATTTGTAGGGAATTCATGTAGGACCCTTTATTAAATTTGCTCAACACACACCCTAGATCAGTGTAGAAGTGACAGATTTATCAAAACTCACCATAAATACAAAAAATACCATTGATTAAACTTAATCTATATAGATGATTTTAAGTGTACCAGTTTCGGACGATCCGTTTCATGTAAAACTTCATATAATAGTTTAGAGACCTAATCTAACCGTACACGTCAAATTTCAGCCCTCCAATCATCCTACAAGTACCCTAATTAGAAATCGGGCCATAAGTGGGCCATCTAAACTCGGAACTGCATCAATTTTTGTGTCATACCCTAAAATCATGTGGCCTACATGATGGTTGGAGTAGATTTTTCACATACTGTTGGGGTCCCAAATAATGTGGACTCTTAAAATGAGCCAAATAACCATATACCTCTGAAGGAATCACGCAAAACGCCTTCCGACGCACGTAAAACGGAAGTATACGCGATTTCCTTAAACTTAGCCAAATTCTCTAGTGGGCCCCATTAATCACCGTGTTCGGAACCGCCCGGAAATGGACCCGCAACTCCGTTACTATTTATGATGAACAGTGCAAGTGATTGCGCAACGAAACGGGCCCCACAAACCCTCCAAAAATCAAAACCCAATCGGTGGAACCCACATTTACGTGTCCAACGCACCCCGAAAATTAAAGCACCCCACGCATCCAACGCACCCTTAAAAAACAGCACGTTGGCCCGCCATTTGCGAAGGCCCACGCACCCAACGCACCTTGAAAAATAATCAACGCACCCTCACAATCCATGGATGGTTAAAAATAGGGGTCCAGGTGCGTTGAACCCCACGCACCCAGCGATTGAGCCCCACGCACCCGAAAGATCCAGTATGCTTTTTGGGCAATCGCACATCAATAAACAGGTGCGTAAGTCTCATTTGACAGGTGCGTGACACGTGGCAGCTTCCTATTGGCCGACTTCACCTATAAATACCCCCTCATCCCACTCATTAACAACACACAAGAAAAGAGAGAGAGAGTTGTCGCTGCCGGAAACCCAAAATCCTCACCGGAACCCTCGCCGGAATCTTCATCGGAATCCTCTTTCCGATCACAGATACACCACTACAGGTCTGAATCTCATATATTTAGTAACACACCTGTAAAAGTACCCCACGCATCCAAAAGTACCCCACGCATCCATCAAATCGGCCCCACGCGTCCGTAAATTCAGCAAGAATCAAATTTTGTAAAAGTGGACCCACACATCCTGAATATAGACCAACGCACCCCTAAATTTGTCATGAAATTGACATTGAATTGACAGGTGCGTGGAGCCCCACGCACCCGTAAATCAAGTCTCACGCACCTAAAAATCAGCCAATTGCAGAACGTGTTTGCAGGTGCACCGGGTTCAATTTTGAGTGCTTTCAAGGTCCGTCTGAGCCTGTCTTAGGTATTTCGAGCATTCCGGACGCGATGGAACGGTCAAAAGAACGTTCCGAGAACTCTAAATGAGAAGAATCGAGCGTCTTCGAGACTTGACCCGACTCGACGCGATGAACGGAGTAACTTTCCTGGAAAGGAGCCTCCAACATCCAGAGCTATGCAAATATGCTGACATTTACGTTCACTGTAAAGTCATGATCCGATTTGTGTTAAAAGCTAGACCAGCAGGGCCATGGTTACCATAATAAACCATGCCAAAGAGTTTCGACTCTCTACAAACCAATTGCTCAATTGCCACAACACAACAGTCGATGCCCTACCCATCTAAACGGTATCCGCCGGTTGGACTGCGCAGGTACACACAACTGTAGAACGGACTTCCCAAGGTCACCTGTCCCTACATTGACAGGCGCGGGCCCAGAGTCGTCCATCTCAGTAATAAACCCTGACAGTCTCAACCCGGGTCTCCTGCCAAAATATGGGACATAGACATCCGACTAATATAAAGGTGGTTCAGTACACAGCAAAACAAACACAGGTCCACGTGGCCACAAAATTTAAAGACCATAGTCCCTGCTGACTAGTCTTTTGCCTTCTAATCAAGGGTCATCGATCATTCGATGTAATTAAGGGCCTGTGCCAGATCACGGCATGGAATGTACAAGATCTCAGAATCTCTGGAATAAAATTCGCCTTACGATACATCTTCTTGTGTGCCTTTTTGTGAATGCTTGTGATTGTCTATGAATGTTTCTATTACTCAGAACCCCAGAGCAACAAAACACCACATTTCAGAGAATGTTCCCCGTGGTTCATTTCTCTAGTTCCAACAAACTGGCGACTCCGCTGGGGACCTCGAACCTGGAATTTCTGATTATGTCTGAGCATAGAAACACTCTAAGATCAATTACCTGCAAACACGAATTTACGCATAGGAAAAGTTACCGCGAGGCGTAATGTTTCAGCGCCCCTCGGGCGTCAAACTGGCGACTCTCAACGGGAACGTTCTTCCCTTCATCTCTAAGGCAATAGACATTAAAAAAGACTTGCAAACCCACAAACTTCCACGACTACACCTATTTCGTCGTCTTCTTGCTTATTCTATCAGGTTTATGCACTGCGATCGATGGGCTCATACTCCCGACCGCACTTGTGAACTGTTCTAACAATTTTTATGACACTACAGAATTAGCAAGATACTAGGATAGACGAAAGAAATGGCATGCTCAATGAACAGTTTGTGCACCTTCCTTGCCACCGGAGGCTTCAGCTTCCCTCGCTTCATCCCGACCACGACAACTGCCTCTAATTCAAGATGGCGGTTGGTCGAAACGCGCCGACAAAGGAAAGAGCAGAAGAAAGCAGCCAGCTTAGCAGCATATAAGAAGGTCGATGTCGCAAGACCTCGCCCTGCAACCAAGAGACAATGGCAGCCAAAGCAGGGGCAGAAGACCCTTATAGATGGGAAGGTTGCGCCGGCAGAGCCCGCAATGCCCGCAATGACGATTGAGCAGTTCCCACCGTTGCCCAAAACCTCTCGTACCCCACAAAGAACCACTGGGCTCGTGAATGAAAAGCCCAAGTACACGACGATCCTCATACCAAGACAAGGACCGGTCCGAAAAATCCAGTTGGCGCAAATAGTGATGGTCCAGGTAGCCACAGAGGCAGAGGAAGAACCATATGAGACGGAAGAGGTACCTCCTTTACAAGATCAGATTGACAGGTTGGTGGAGGCTAACCGCGAGACAAATGAGCGAATGAAGGCTATCCAGGAGGCCTTAACCACTCTGATAGCGCAGAATGCCACCAGAAGCACCGCACCACTCACCCGTCAGTCGGCGGAGGAATCTCAAGGTGCAGCAGAAGGCCCGGTTGATCTTGAGCCACCCGTCCAACCCAGAGTCATGCCAGTAGGGCGTGCGCTACTCTCCACATCTCATGTATCACGAGAAGAGTTGTCCCAAACGATAGCCCATATGATGCAACAGGAAAAGGAGAAAGAGAGGAAAGGTAGTTACAAGTATCGGGTCCCATACCCGCCAGAAGTAGAGGAGGTACCATTTCCGACCAACTTTAGATGCTCGGACTTTGGAAAATTCAACGGCAGAGGGTCGCCAGAGGAGCACATCACCCACTTCCTGACCACATTGGGAAACTGATCTGCAGTCCCGCAGTACTGCATGCGGCTATTTGGATCCACCCTAACAGGGAAAGCCTTCCAATGGTACATGTCACTACCGGCCGGCTCTGTGAGAACATGGGAGCAGATGCAAGATGCCTTCATCTCAAAATTCTTCGCAACAGAGAGAGAGAGATCTCGTTAACGGATCTTGCAATGGTCAGACAGAGAAATGGTGAGCCAGTTGAGAAGTTCATCGACTGATGGGGAACCACAGCAGCTCAATGTCGAGAATTACCCAGCGAAGGCGAGCAGATGAAGATGTGTCTAAGGGCCCTAGACCCGATGATCTCGTATGGCCTGTCAGGCAATACCTTCAACTCCTTTCGCGAACTAGCAACGAAAGCACACTTGGTAGAGGAAGCATCATCTCGAGTAAGCTTCAGGCCCGAGAGGCAGAAAAGAGAGACATGAAGAGTGGTAGAGACCCACCAGGTCGACAGGAGCAGGGACCCGAAAGACCGAAAGCGTCCCGCCACCAACCATGGGACAGAGATGAAGGCAGCAGATGTACAAGATAAAGGTAAAAAGCCCTATGTACCCAAACGTGTATCTATAGCCGAAAGAGAAAAGGCGAACGGCCCATACACATTCGACATGGCCGATTTAGTTCCGATCATGGAACAGTTAATCAAAGAGGGCTTGATACACCTACCAAAGCCAATTCGTCCACACAAGGTCGGACGAACGAACGACCCTAAATACTGCAAATATCACCGATGCATCAGCCATCAGACAGAAGATTGCTTCTCCTTAAAGGGAAGAATACAGCGATTGATCAATCAAGGGGTCATCAGCATGAAGGTACCTGAGACAGTGAAGGAGGCAGTCGGGGCAATTTCAACAGTCCCGATAGAAGGTGAAACCGGCCGATCAACCCTGTTCCCTAAGCCGAAGGAACCATGGACTCCAGTCAGTAGCAAGAAAAGACTTGAGAACAGGCAAAGACTAGTGAAGCGAAAGAAGAACAGAGGAGAGAGATCGCAGGGGCAAGGGAGACTCATGACGAGCATGGCCCGCTGCGGAATGGTGTCGTTCGCCGAACAGGCGTCACCTGAAGAAACACCGCAAGTAGTGGAGAGGGAAGTTGACGCAGTCATCCTACGGTCAGGAAGGCAAATGCCTGACCGTACTCTCCCCAGATCAGACAACCCGATGCCAGAAGACGGTACCCCTGACAGATCACAGGAAAGACCTCGCATGCAAAAGTCAAAAGAAAAGGTCGTCGAAGCTACGACCAGTCAGCCAAACCCTAGACTAGTGGCGTACGACATTGTGTCACACCTACAAAAGGTTCCTGCCCGCCTGAGCATATACGATGCCCTATGCCTCTCAAAAGTATACAGGGAAATGTTAATCAACGCCTTACTTGACAATGAAGTCAGGGAGGTCACGATAATAGAGATAGAAGAAGAAATGAAAAATTCAGATAAATTTTGGGAAGGGTATATGCCGGTGTCACAAGCCATGCCTGTCAATCATCCTTCAACCATCACTTTCTCAAAAGAAGACCGCACGATAGAATCAACAGATCACAATCGCCCGTTAATGGTCACAGGAATAATCAGAGATACCGAGGTCAAGAGATACATGTTGGACGACGGGTCGGCTGTAAATATCATGCCCTTGAAAACATTGCAGGGGCTAGGTTACTGGCAATCAGCGTTACGCCCGAGTTTTATGATGATTCAAGGTTTCAATCAAGACAGTCAGCGTACGCTCGGATCAATTACGGTAATGTTAGAGATCGAAGGACTGACAACGAAAGTGACATGTCAGGTGATTGATGCAGTGACAACGTACAACCTCCTTCTAGGAAGGCCTTGGCTCCATCAAAATCGCATAATCCCCTCGACATATCACCAATGTTTTAAATATAGCAGAGACGGAGTCCAATACAGGGTAACGGCGGATCCAAAGCCATACACAGTAGCCGAGTCATTTTTAGCCGACGCAAAGTACTACAACTCGGCCGACGGCAATAAAACCAGCGAAAGGACCGAGTTATCGAAGAAGGGGCGAAGGGTAAAAACTCGAATAGAGAAGTACGTGCGGGGAAGTGAGCCTCAAACTGCCACCCAGGAGAGATCCCGACATCCGCTAGAAAGTCACTCTCGGCTAACCACGAAGAAGGTTTATGTGATACCGCAACATTTACGTCAGCCAGGACAGTCTGTGTTAAAACTGATCTCAGATCAAGACATGAGCGTGCTCAAGTCCAGCTTCAACGTACCGGTGCCCAAGATAGGAAGACCAAGCCCTTCCCAAAAGCTCCAAGCCAGTTCATCGTGCCGTCAAGAGACGTCGCCCAGAAAGACATCAAGTTTCACTCAGGGCCAAGCCGGCCAGCGCTATCAGAAGAAAGAGGGAAAGGAAGGGGGCTCGCCCAGCCTCGACCAATAGAAGAGAAGAGATATAGCAGAGCCAGCCGAAAGATCATGAAGAATATGGGATTCCCCAACCAAAGCATAGACACAAAGAAGAGGTTACTGGCTCCATTTGAAGAACATAAGCGAGTCTATCGCAATGGAGAGGGCCTAGGGGCTAGGACAAGTATAAACATGATAACTATCGGCCCGACAGAAGAAACCCAGTCACAGGAGCCTATCGATGTAGTCCAGCCAAGTGTCGCACCCGTGCAACTAGAAGATGGTGGACAACCAACAATCGACGAACTCGAGGAGATAAACCTGGGCACCCTCGAAGAGCCCAGGAATACATACTTGAGTAGAAACGTCCCAAAAGGTGAGAATGAGAGATACCTGCAGCTGCTAAAGGAGAATAAAGATATCTTTGCCTGGACATATTCAGAAATGCCCGGGCTCAGCCCGACAATTGCCATGCACAAACTAAGTATCATGAAGGAAAAGAAGCCGGTAAAACAACCGCAACGACGATTTCATCCGGACATTATACCGAAGATCGAGGAAGAAGTCAAGAGGCTAATTCAGGCCGGGTTCGTTCAAGAGGTGAAGTACCCCCGGTGGATCTCAAACATCGTGCCGGTCAAGAAGAAGAGCGGACAAATCCGAATATGTGTTGATTTTCGAAACCTAAATGAAGCCTGCCCTAAGGACGATTTTCCCTCCCGATTCCTGAGCTGTTGATTGACAGCACGACGGGGTATGCAGTGATGTCTTTTATGGACGGGTATTCGGGGTACAATCAAATTCGCATGGCCCTAGAAGACGAAGAAGCCACGGCTTTCCGCACAACTCTCGGCATCTACTGCTATCGCGTAATGCCCTTCGGATTAAAGAACGCAGGGGCAACCTACCAGCGCGTAATGCACGTCATATTCCAGGACATGATGCATAAACATGTTGAATGCTATGTAGATGATTTAGTCGTAAGGTCGACCGATCATGAGCAGCATAGGGAGCACCTAAGGCAAGTATTCCAACGATTGCGTAAGAAGAGTCTCCGCATGAATCTACTAAAATGCGCGTTCGGAGTTGCATCCGGCAAATTCTTGGGTTTCGTGGTCAGACACAGGGGCATAGAAATCGATCCCGTAAAAATTAAGGCCATCATAGAAATGCCGCCTCCAAAGAACCTAAAGCAGCTGAAAAGCTTCCAGGGCCGCGTAGCATACCTGAGAAGATTCATTTCAAACCTAGCTGGTCGTTGTCAGCCGTTCTCCCGACTCAACAAGAAAAATGTCAAGTTCGAATGGGATGCCGTCTGTCAGAAAGCTTTTGATTCACTAAAAGAAATGCTCAGGAATCCGCTAATCCTTGCCGCCCCAATCAAGGGCAAACCGCTGATTCTATACATTGCAGTGGGTGATAACTCGCTAGGGGCGCTCCTGGCACAGAAGAACGAAGGCGGCAAGGAGAACGCACTGTATTATTTAAGTCGCACATTAGTAGGGGCCGAGTTTAACTACTCAATGATCGAGAAGATATGTCTGGCCCTCATCTTCGCCGTGAAGAAACTTAGGCATTACTGCCTCTCACATCAAATAACGTTGATATCTAAGGCTGATCCGATCAAATTTCTCATGAATCGGCCCATGTTGTCCGGGCGCTTAGCAAAATGGGCCCTTCTCCTTTCGGAATTCGATATCACTTACGTCCCGGCCCGAGTCATTAAAGGGCAAGCGATTGCGGACTTCCTCGCTGCGCACCCCGTTCCAAGCAATGAAGAAATGGAATGCGATCTCCCAGACGACCAGGTTATGATAATTGAAGAACCGCGACCTTGGCAAATGTACTTCCACGGAGCCGCTAGGTCCACAGGGGCAGGAGCAGGAGTTATATTTATTAGCCCGCAGGGAGATCTACTGCCCTATGCATTTACGATCGAGCCGGCTTGTACCAACAACGAAGCAGAATACCATGCCCTTATTATCGGACTACAGCTCGCCCTCGAGATGCGTATCAAGGCAATACAGATCTACGGCGACTCCAGGCTAGTCATCAGACAGCTAACGATGAAATATGAGGTTCGCAAGCCCGAGTTGTCGCCCTTCTGCCACCAAGCGCAATCGTTGTTCGACCAGTTTCGTAATGGCAGCATTTCACATATACCAAGGCAAGAGAACATACAGGCCGATGCGTTGGCCAGCCTGACCGCTGCCCTGGCTAATCCCGGGGGCAGCCCACTTTAAGTAACGATCGAAGAAAGAAGGATCTTACGAACTACCCTACCGCGCAGCGACGAATCGAGCGTGAATCCCATCTGTTGCTTCGAAATCACAGAAGAAAACGACTGGAAGAGACCATTCGTCGACTACTTGAAATACGAATTTTTATCGGAAGAGCCCAAGATGCGTACTCAGGTCAGGAGACGCACTGGTTCATTTATAATGCAGAGTGACACCCTTTACAAGCACTCGTATGAGGGAGTGCTGCTACGCTGCCTGGATCAGGATGAGGCATACGCCATGCTAAAAGAAGCTCACGGAGGGGAGTGTGATGCTCACTAAGGGGGCAGGAACTTGCATCACCGTGTCCGACATATGGGGTACTATTGGCCCACAATGACGAAAGACGCGATAGACTACGTCAGTAAGTGTCATCAATGCCAGATACATGCAGATATAATACACTCACCACCAGAAGAGTTACATCAATCAGTGATATCTTGGCCTTTCGCCGCCTGGGGCATGGACGTGATAGGGCCGATCAACCTGCCATCCTCTCAGGGGCACCAGTACATCCTTGCTGCGACCGATTATTTCTCTAAATGGGCTGAAGCCATCGCCTTAAGAAATGTGAAAGCCAGACACGTCGAAAGTTTCATCCGTCATGCCATATTATATCGGCACGGTATCCCTGAAAGACTCACCACCGACAACGGGACACCCTTCAAGAATATCACTATCGATAGGCTATGCGCAAAGTTCAAGATTAAGCATTACTATTCGTCACCTTACTACCCTCCCGCGAACGGGTTAGCCGAGGCGTTCAACAAGACTATCGTGAAAATCCTGAAGAAGACGGTGGCAGAAAATAAGAAGGACTGGGACAAACGATTACCCGAAGCACTATGGGCATACAGGACCACATACAGCACAGCCACCCGAGCCACACCCTACTCATTGGTGTACGGCACGGAAGCCGTGATCCAGATGGAAATACAGGTGGAGTCACTACGGGCTACGCTCCGACACTCCTTGACAACTGAATACAATGATAAAATCGAAATGGTCGAGCTTGACGACCTGGATGAAAAGAGACTCGCCGCTCAGCAAAGGCTTGAAATGTATCAAAAACAAATCTCAGTTTCGTACGATAAACGGGTCCGGGGAAGGTCATTTAAAAGAGGCGACCTGGTGCTAATGATGAAACGTCCGGCACCGGCACAAGGCCAAAGAGTAAATTCGATCCAAAATGGGATCCAGTGTGCATTATCGATGAGGTGTACTCTAATGGAGCCTATCGGGTAATAGATTGCAAAGGACAGGGCGTCAGTACGCTGGTGAATGGTCGGTTCTTGAAAAGATACTATACTTGATGGAAGTCTATCATCATACTTTGTAAACGCCCCATTAGAGGGAGGATGTAATGAAGGAAATACCAAAAGAAATGACACCGCATAGGGTTCGGAGCAAGGTACTAATTACCTACCTTTTCTTCCACAGGTATCAGGAAGTCGTCAAGGCTCAGAATACGTCGGGAATGACACCCCGCTCTTCAAGGCCATTAAGAAAGGGGGTAAGCCCTTAATAGAGACTCGATCACATCCCTGTTCGTACAAGCACAGGTTTGGGTCCTAACAGGGGGACGCTCTTCCCAAATGACTCAGTCAATTCGCATTCAAAGCTCAAAATTTACAAATAAATTAGCAATACAACATGAACCTAAAACTACGGTAGTATACATATTGACACAGTATTTGTTACAACGTGTTCTAAAAATTTTATTTTACGAATGGAGGTCATTACAGCTCAACTGTTTAAAGTTTTCAAACATTGGTCTAACAAGTTTGCTGCAGACTCCTCGACCGCCTTCCGTACCGTTTCAGCTTCAGCTAGAACTAGAGCAGGGTCAGGAATGTCCCTGAGAGACTGCTCCAACTCCGCAACTTGGGCTTTCACGACGTCGCGCTCCACCTCCTGCTGATCAAGGGAAGACTGCAAACGAGTCCTTTGACCGCTAAGCTTGGACAGTTTAAGGTGAACGATTGAGCGTTTGGCTTGCAGCCGAGCCACCTCGTTGTCTATCTCTGCCAAACGAGCAGTGGCCTCTTGACACCCATCATCAACAATCTGCTAGTCCTTCTTCATCGCAGCCACCCCTGCCTCAGTGTAATTCCAGTTTTGGGAGAAGGGACCGCAAGTGACCACGCTTTTCTTCAGTAGAAGGGTCAATTTGGAGGCTTTTCGCCTCACGTTCTCGGGCCACCCGTTCCTTAAACAGAGTCACTTGACCGATTACGGAGGACAAGTCAATCCCATGCCAGGCAGCGTTAAGCCCTAGTGCCTGCAACGCCTCGTCTAAGATAGGCCATTCCTCCTCATGTCTTAAAGAGTCGGCGATGTCAGATAGAAGACCCTTGAGAAGGTTTGACTTGGTCCTCGATAGGCCCTGAAGGGATGAGACGAATGACCCTGGCAACGCCATCGGCGCTGAGGCATCAGCAGGAGCAGCTACTGGCACAGAGAGTGGAAAACGTTAGTACAGAAAAATCATCGTCAGAAAGGAAGCAGTCAAAACGGTAAAAGCAAATGACATACCAGCAACATCAGGAATGCCAACGGCAAGGACGCTGGATGAAGTGGTAAGCACAGGTGACTGCTGGGGCCGGCTCTGTCGTTCTCTCAGACAATGGTTCAGGCAATTCCGGGGAGGATATCACCACGACCTCGGGAATATTGGCATCAGGCGCTGGCCCAGCAAAAGGAGGAATTGCGGGGCAGGCTCGGCTAGCAACGACGTGGCGACGGACGGAACTTCAACGGCAGATTCAATTAACGACGGTTCAGCGGAAGGAGGAGCCCCCACAACGGGTTCGAGCGCGCTCGACTCAATAGTAGGAACCGCTACCCCTTCCACTGCGCCGACGGTCACCTCCGGAACCCCACTTTAAGCTGCAGCGTCCGCCACAGAAGGATTGGGGGAAGGGCGGACTCAGCAGGTGCTTCATCATCCAGGTCCATGAAGATCGCCCCCACGTCCTCTTCAGGGATAGACCTATCATAAATAGGCTCACTTTTATTGCTCCCCCGGGTAGGGCAGCCTTCGCTCAGGTTGGCTTAAGAGCTTAGCTCGCCCTCTTCCCTGACTTCTCCCGTGATAACGACCGGAGCGTCGCCGGCCTCTTTCGAAAGCTGCTCCCGCAGACACTCGGCTCGGCGCAGTTTCCACAAATCCTTTATTTTCTTGCCACCACAGACGACAGGAAGACGAGGAGCAGTCTTCACCCGAGGGCCAGCGCGCTCAACCCCTACACCCTCATCGCCCTCATCACCGTCATCACCATTGTTATCACCGTCATCACCATCAGAGCCTCCGCCTCCACTACCTCCCGCACCATCATCACCTCCGCCGGCTCCGCCTATAGCATCATCGCCGTCCATACCACCATCGCCTTCACGACAGCATCATCTCCCTCACCCCCTGCCTCGGCCATACCATCATCACCATCGTCGCCTTCTTCACCATCGTCACCTTCATCTCCCCCTCCCGGAATGTCGCCCTCGGCAGGTAACTCATCGATAGGCCCGAGAGACGGGAACTCTGGCCCCACCGCTGTCACATTCCTCTCCCCGTGGGCGATCCAGCCTTCCAGGGTGTGCTCCGGCTTTTCATGATCGATCACCACATTCAAGGAGGTTTACAACCTCTCCGTGCCTGGCACCACGGGTTGATGAAGGTTTTCCGATACATAGCCGAGCCCGTTGGCAGGAGTAGGCGTAACAATGGGAGGTGTGACAAAGACGGGCTCGGTGACGAGCATTTTATTCTGCACCAGCGCATATTGATGGGCCCACCACCTCATCCACCCAAAGGTAGCCCCGGCGAAACACTGCGTCCCCGGGATCACGAAGGAGCAGCCGGTTCCAGTCAGCAGGAGTTGCCGCCACATCCATTTCTAGTGAATAGGCCCAACACCGTACGCCCGCTGCTCGCGCGTCACTGGTTCTAAGGTCGCTGGCACTCCCTGATCATACCCGAATTGGCGGGTGAAACGATTTGGGTAATAAGGCTCCCTCCAGAACTCCAGCCCTTCGCGAAGCGGCAGTGACGAAGGACGAATCGCGATCAGGAAGGAACGCTCGTAATAATCAATGCTGTCGTCATCCGTGCATAAGACCGACTCTTCGCTACGGGTACCAGAGAAGTGATAGAAGTATACATCATCGAGCCCCGCGATCCTATCCTCGATAGTGTTTAAGTTATGGCTGATCATCCTCTTCTTCTGGAAAAAGTGTAGCGGGAGCTTCCCATCTCTGATGTAATCTCCGCGCCGTATGCCGTAGACCCAGGGGAAGTATACCCCGAGCCAACCAGAGAAAAAGTGCCATCCGCAGTAAGCGGAGTTCATCCCATAAGCAGCGCGCTCCTTGTTGCTGATGACGTAACCGAATGCTCGGTATATAGAACATAAGACCACCGGAGCCAGCGCGTACCGGTGACCGTTCGCCAGGGCCCCTGCGACGGCGAAGCAAGACACTCTGATATTATCCGCCTGCTTGGAGCTTGGAAGCGCCACGCAACTGAGCCAATATGCCAGAAAGTCGGCCAGCTCGCAGGAGGGGGAGAGTTTGTTGGGGCGCGGGAAGTTCTCCCTCATTCGCTTCTCCAAAAGCGCGTTATCACCACGACCCTCGTCGAAGGCCGCGTAGTCCAAGCTGAAGAGGGGAAAGGACGAGGCGTTAGCAGAAAGAAAGAAGCGTGACAGAGCAGTAAGGCACAATTCGTTGCAGAACACTTACTTAAAGCCGTGGCTGAAGTAGACCAGCCAGTCCTCGAATAAGAGCTTATCTTTGAGACCACAAAATTGGGGTAGTTCGGCAAACAGCTCGTAGCAGGCCTCGGAGAAGAAGCCTTCATTGATGCCTTTCTTCTTTCGCGACAGCTCATCATCGCTTGGGACCCATTCATCATAAATCCTCCCGCGAATTGGGAGGCCTGCGATCCTGTTGAGATCCCAGAGCGAGATTCTCATCTCGCCGCACGGCATGTGAAAGGAATTGGTGATGGAGCACCAGTGGTTGAGGAAGCCCTTGTATACCCAGGGCTCTCGGCAAAAGTAGCTTGATGTCGCTTCGATCGCCTTGTACAAGCCCACCGCCCGTAAGGTCGCCCTATGCTGTTCCAAGATCCGGTTCGCCCACGCCTTGTAGCCCGGATGAAGGACTAGATGGCCGCGAGTCCGGAACGCCCCGGACAACCAGACTTTGGCATCCCCCAGATGGTGAAACCTCTGGCGGAGAGTCTCGAAGTAATGCCTGGGAAAGGGCTGATGGGGGTTGTGATTCGGCCCCAGGAAAATCATATCCTTCACGCCCAGGACCGACTGCTGCTTCCCGTTCTTGGAGAGAGAACAACTGAGGAATGACGTCGGGCCGGATGTCCAAGCATCGACGCCGTAGAAGGAGTTGTTCCTGCAGATGTCGGACGGTTCGATGCTCTGGAGAGACCGCTGCCGTTGATAACTCTTCGCGTAACGAATGTACTCCCGAGTGTAGGGGTTCCTCACGATGAGTGGCGCAGTAACAAGCTTGGCACTAGACCAGGCCACCTTCATTTTGTCCGATCTAGACCTGGCCTGGTTCTCCAAGAACACTTGCTTGGCGCCTTTGCCAGCCCTCTTCGGGCGACCGCGCCTGGTGGCCTGGGTAGGGATCGACGGACTCACCTCGCCCTCTTCAGAACCCGTTGTCCCGTCACTCCGGAAACCCTGGAGAGGAGCGTACCATGCATCCCATTGCTCCTGTGTGCCCCTGTATGGAGGGGGCGGCACGATCCTATCACAAAGGATCTTCTTCTGTATATCCTTCGATAATGTGAGGATCCGCTCATAAAAGTTGAACGTTTCCGGAGGGAGAAACCACTGTGGATTTTCAGCAGACGGTCTGACGACCTACTTGGCAGCAGCGCGCTTACGCTTGGAAGGAGTCTGGGGAAGACCCGAAGGACCGGCCTGTGAAGGATCGCTGGCCATTGGAACCTGCAAACGGTATGCAGAAAACTCAGGTACAAAGTAAAAGGGGAAATGTTCGCACAAAGTCGATCAAACATTCATAAAAGGCAAAGGGGACACAAAGCAGCAAATGAACAAAGTACAAGCGCCAACCTAGGCCACTGCGGAACACACTCGAAACCAATGGAAGAAGAAATGAAACGAACAACATCCACAACCACAACATCAGCGTCACAGAACATACAAGCAAGAAAAGACAGAAGCGAAGCGAAAAGTATAAATTAGCATTCATCAACCATAAGGGCCATTCCAAATGGCCAAATTGTTAATAACAACTGTTCAAATGATCAAACAACAAAAGTCAATGTAAGACGACTCAAAATTGCGGGGACCCCTCCCCGAAACCAGGAAGCAAGGACCTCAGTCCTGCGTCAGCGGGAGAACCCGAGCCTTCAACTCATCAGCTTTTGCCCGGACCTGGTCTTCCTTGAAGATCAAGTCCACTAAGATGGAAATGCACTGTTGCACGAGATCGAAATTCAGGTGCTCGGCGTTGGCATAGTTACTTATGATCGAGACGTCGATCGGTAGGTCGTCATGTTCTCGTATGGCCTCTCTGACCATCCTCCAGATGCCGGCGCGGCGATCCGGATACTCGGCCTCCGCCAACAGGACAAGCCAAGCTAGGAACTGCCTGCTCTCCCTCTTCTCCTCCTTCAGGAAGCCAAGTCGCTTCGACAGGGATAGGAAGAAGCAGCCAGAGAAGGCTCCGCCGCCTCCAGGACCGCCAATTCCTCCAAAAGGGAAGAATCGCCGATGAAGCTAGAGATGGCCTCCTTACGCTCATCAGAGATGGAGGCCATCGCTGAGACATTCTGGATAGCTCGAAGAATGGGGCGGGATTCCGCGCCGAGATGAGTCAAGGCTTCGGCCACCTCGTCGCATTGACCAGCGAGAGATGACCAAGCCTCAGGGTGGTCTAGAGCAGTTAGAAGCCGCCTCAGGCGATCGCGGGCCTCACGGAGGGAAGCGCAGGTTACGACCATCGTCTGCTAAGAAACAAAGCTGATGAACCGATACAGCGGTCCGACAAAAGAGAAGAAAAAACAGGAAGCAGAAAAAACTAATCGAGTGAAGTCAAAAAGGCAAGGAGACATGCTCGGGTACACTCGAAACATTACTCAAGGTCACCGTAGGTATTACCTCCAAAACTAATGCGATCTAGAAAGCTCGAAAGTCTATGAGACCCTACGCCTCTTCAAAGATGAATACCATATGTGCCCAAATACGAGGCAGAGGTTAGGGGGCTCATACACTTAAGTATCTAGCCTCGCAAAAGATTACTTAGAACAAATTTTTACAAATCCTGTAAGCTGGACGCATGGGTCTCCACGCACCCCGAAATTCGAAAGAACGTCAAGATCATATTTTTAGGTGCGTAAGGCCCCACGCACCCTTAAACCTGTCCAAACCGCAATTTTCGGGTCGTAAAGGGCAATCCCCCAACAAAATTGACGAAGGGTGCGTGCGCTCCAACGCATCAGTCAACTCAAACAATTTCATGGTGCGTGAAACACCAAGGCTTGCTTAGAGCTTGACGAAGGGTGCGTAGACCCCCCACGCACCCAACGGGATGTACACCCAAAGAGGAACATTCAAACCCCAAGTTCAAATTATAGGGTGCGTGTGCATCCCACGCACCCCTGAAGTGACTCCTACCTTGAATAAATGGGTGCGTACGGATTAAATAGATGCGTTGGAGACAGTTGTTGGGTGCGTTGGAGAATAAATGGGTGTGTGGGCTTGATGTGAGATGTCTGGTAAAGAATAGTGAAATGACGAGAATGAGCCGTCCCGTCTATTTATAGTGGGACCCGAGAAGTCCGGTGCGTCGCACCAGCCGATCGTGCGCCCGTCGCGACCCACCGGAGGGGCATCTGTTGGGGTCCCAACTAATGTGGACTCTTAAAACGAGCCAAATAACCATATACCTCTGAAGGAATCACGCAAAACGAAAGTATACGCGATTTCCTTAAACTTAGCCAAATTCTCTAGTGGGCCCCGTCGATCACCGTGTTCGAAACCGCTCGGAAATGGACCCGCAACTCCGTTACTATTTATGATGAACAGTGCAAGTGATTGCGCAACGAAACAGGCCCCACAAACCCTCCAAAAATCAAAACCCAATCAGTGGAACCCACATTTACGTGTCCAACGCACCCCGAAAATTAAAGCACCCCACGCATCCAACGCACCCTTAAAAAACAGCACGTTGGCCCGCCATTTGCGAAGGCCCACGCACCCAACGCACCTTGAAAAATAATCAACGCACCCTCACAATCCATGGATGGTTAAAAATAGGGTCCAGGTGCGTTGAACCCCACGCACCCGGCGATTGAGCCCCACGCACCCGAAAGATCCAGTATGCTTTTTGGGCAATCGCACATCAATAAACAGGTGCGTAAGTCTCATTTGACAGGTGCGTGACACGTGGCAGCTTCCTATTGGCCGACTTCACCTATAAATACCCCCTCATCCCACTCATTAACAACACACAAGAAAAGAGAGAGAGAGAGCTGTCGCTGCCGGAAACCCAAAATCCTCGCCGGAACCCTCGCCGGAATCTTCGTCGGAATCCTCTTTCCAATCACAGATACACCACTATAGGTCTGAATCTCATATATTTAGTAACGCACCTGTAAAAATACCCCACGCATCCAAAAGTACCCCACGCATCCGTCAAATCGTCCCCACGCGTTCGTAAATTCACCAAGAATCAAATTTTGTAAAAGTGGACCCACGCATCCTGAATATAGACCAACGCACCCCTAAATTTGTCATGAAATTGACATTGAATTGACAAGTATGTGGAGCCCCACGCACCCGTAAATCAAGTCTCACGCACCTAAAAATCAGCCAATTGCAGAACGTGTTTGCAGGTGCACCGGGTTCAATTTTGAGTGCTTTCAAGGTCCGTCTGAGCCTGTCTTGGGTATTTCGAGCATTCCGGACGCGATGGAACGATCAAATGAACATTCCGAGAACTCTGAATGAGCAGAATTGAGCGTCTTCGAGACTTGACCCGACTCGACGCGATGAACGGAGTAACTTTCCCGAAAAGGAGCCGCCAACATCCAGAGCTATGCAAATATGCTGACATTTACGTTCACTGTGAAGGCATGATCCGATTTGTGTCAAAAGCTAGACCAGCAGGGCCATGGTTACCACAATAAACCATGCCAAAGAGTTTCGACTCTCTACAAACCAATTGCTCAACTGCCACAACACAACAGTCGATGCCCTACCCATCTAAACGGTATCCGCCGGTTAGACTGCGCGGGTACACACAACTGTAGAACGGACTTCCCGAGGTCACCTGTCCCTACATTGACAGGCGCGGGCCCAGAGTCGTCCATCTCAGTAATAAACCCTGACAGTCTCAACCTGGGTCTCCTGCCAAAATATGGGACATAGACATCCGACTAATATAAAGGTGGTTCAGTACACAGCAAAACAAACACAGGTCCACGTGGCCACAAACTTTAAAGACCATAGTCCCTGCTGACTAGTCTTTTGCCTTCTAATCAAGGGTCATCGATCATTCGATGTAATTAAGGGCCCGTGCCAGATCACGACCTGGAATGTACAAGATCTCAGAATCTCTAAAATAAAATTCGCCTTGTGATACATCTTCTTGTGTGCCTTTTTGTGAATGCTTGTGATTGTCTATGAATGTTTCTATTACTCAGAACCCCAGAGCAACAAAACACCACATTTCAGAGAATGTTCCCCGCGGTTCATTTCTCTAGTTCCAACACATACATCACTGTGGGACCCATGTGCACTGCGTGCACGTTAGAGACGCGGTCAACACTCGTTGACCGCGTGCGCAGCGGAAGGCTGCGTCTTCCTGGTTCGACGCTGCGGCAACAGCGTTTGCTGCTCGTCGGACGGTCCACACCATCCATCACGGTGGACTCCATTAAAAAATCAGTTCCACCCATTGTGTAGCCCTCTCTTGGGACAACTAAGGGAAGTTTTTTTATTTGTGATCAGTGACTAGAGTGGGCCGCAAAATCTGTTGAAACCTAGAACTAAACGAAATAGAACGCCCAAGATCGGGGCCGATCCTACGCATGGGTCCCTGAAACTTGAAAGGATTGTTTGCGTGGCCCCACCTACGATTTTAACGGTTTACATAGTACCAAGCGTGGATGCAGAGGGAGATCTGGAATCTTGATCTTTCCTTCTCCCACTCAAACTCGACTACGGCCGTCCGGAGCTTCCGTCCGCAATACGCCACCTCCAGCGTACCTGTGGGATATAAGAACATGTAGTCGTCCCTCCCCTCCCCCAGAAAAACGTAGAGAGAGAGAGAGAGAGAGAGAGAGAGAGAGAGAGAGAGAGAGAGAGGGAGGCTTTGTATTGAGAGAGAGAGAGATTTATGGGGTAATATCCCAGCAGCATGGAGAGAAGAAGAAGAAAGAAAAAGAAGAAGAAGAAGAAAGAAGAAGGAAAGAAGAAAGAAAGATTGAAACTGTGAGTTCATCTCATATTTTTTTTCACTTTGTAATTTTATGGTTTTTGTTTCTTCGAATTCGTTTTAGACTTTCGGTTCTGAATTCTGGTTGTGTTTAAGATTAATTTCGAATATTAAATTTTATGTGGTTCAGAATTTTGAGTTGTATTTTGTGAATGTATATTTGAGTTTATTTTCAGTTAAAAGTTATCTAGTCTTTACGTAAAAATTTGTTAAGTACTTTGTGTATTGAGAATTTAACCCCACGATAGAATTTAAACTTGGAATGATGATGAACAGTTATGAGTTATTTGGAAAATTGATTTGACTCATGCATAGCACGATTTGTGAACTCCAGTTATTACCGTAGGCTGAGCACCCTGGTGTGTGCAATAGGCCCATTGATGATTGTTTGGGTGAGCGCCCAAGTGTGTGCAACAGTCCCTGGTTGAGCGCCCTGTGTGTGCAATATACCCTTCTGATAGTCCATCGATTGTGGACGGGTTGGTTGAGCTCCCTGTTGTGTGCAAGATACCATACTAGCGTACCCGGTGGATATCAGATGATTTTGGCAGGTTGGGTGAGTTCCCTGGTGTGTACAAGAGACCAACCCTGCAATTACGAGACAGTGTAGGCCCGACTATAAACTGGCCCTTGATGTTCTACTGATAACCATACTGAGATTGTTGAAGCATATTTGCATCCCATGCATCACGTACATGTTTTGGGTTGATGAAACATGCATAACGTGCATATTTAAGAGATTTTGGTTGATGAAATCACTATTGGAATTGTAGTGATTTGTACTTTAAAGGGTCAAGTGATTTTCTATATCGAGTTACATGTGTTAAACTATATGAGAATGCTCACCGGCTTTTATAGCTGACGCAGTGTTATGCGATTAACTGTAGTGACAGGTGATGATTTAGAAGACTTCGAGGAAGCGGTTCCAGATGAGGGAATACTCTAGAAGATATTTTTTTGAATTAGTTATTTTGATTTTGGTTTGAAACCATTGATGTAATAAGGCCCATTAGATGGCCATTAGTTTAGATAGTTTGGAACAATTTCATAGACTCGTTGATTTTAGTTTAATTTTTAAAGTTGGTTTATTTTTATTCCATATGTATGGTACCTTGTGAATGGAAAGGTTAAAAGTTTCAGTTGTGATTGTGAAGGATTCATTCATAACACCCTTGATTTCGAGATTTGAGTTATATACTCGAGTGTCAAATTTTGGGGGCGTTACATTATGGCTCTTGTGGCTCATATGGATCTGGAGCTACATCAAATGGACGTGAAAACTGCGTTTCTCAATGGAGATATAATGGAGAACGTATATATGTTGCAGCCAAAAGGTTTTAAAGCCAAAGGCTCAGAACATCTGGTCTACAAACTTAAGAAGTCCATTTATGGGTTGAAACAGGCATCACGACAGTGGTACCTAAAGTTCCATGAAGTCATTTCTTCATATGGTTTCATTGAAAGCACTATGGATGAGTGCATATATGTGAAAATCAGTGGGAATAATTTTATCTTTTTGGTCTTGTATGTTAACGACATTTTATTGGCTAGTAGTGATATTGGATTGTTGCGTGAGACTAAGAAATTTCTATCTCAAAATTTTGAGATAAAAGATCTTGGTGATGCCTCATTTGTCATAGGCATTCAGATTAGCCGGGACAGATCACGTGGATTACTTGGCTTGTCCCAGAGGGCCTATATTGACAGGGTTCTCGAAAGGTTTGGCATACAAGGTTGTGCTCCTAGCCAAGCACCTATTGTAAAAGGTGACAAGTTTGGTCAATTTCAGTGTCCTAAGAATGACCTAGAAAAGGACAAGATGAAAGCTATTCTGTATGTGTCAGCAGTAGGGAGCATCATGTATGCTCAGGTCTGTACGCGTCCAGATATTGCTTTTATGGTTGGAATGTTGGGCAGGTACCTTAGCAATCCAGGAATGAATCATTGGATAGCTGTAAAGAAAGTGTTGTGCTACCTGCAAAGGACAAAGGACTTTGAACTCACATATAGGAGATTCGACCATTTTGAGTTGGTAAGATATACAGATGTACATTTTGCTGGTTGTCTCGACAGCAAGAAGTCCACCTTGGGCTATGTATTCATGATGGTTGGTGGAGCCGTATTATGGAAGAGCGTGAAATAGTCGATTACGGCATCATCTACCATGGAAGCAGAGTATGTAGCTTATCATGAAGCCATGAATCAGGCGGTCTGGCTTCAGAGTTTTTTCTCTAGTTTACGGGTTGTGCGGATGATCCCGAAACCATTGAAAATCTATTGTGATAGTTCAGCTGCGGTTAACTTCTCCAACAACAACAAGCATTCATCGAGGTCAAAGCACATTGACATCAAATACCTTGTTGTGAATGAGAGAGTTCAGAATCGTTAAGTGTCTATGGAACTCATCGGCACAAGGCAGATGATAGTGGATCCTCTCACTAAAGGCCTTCCTATCACGCTCTTTAAGGAGCATGTGACGTCTATGGGAGTTGTTGATCCCAAGGATGTATTTCAGTAGTGGGAGTTTTCATATATGATCTGATTATGTCCAGACATTTTTAGAGATATCTTTTATGCATTGATGATTCTGTTTTTCAGTTTATATCTTGCTTCTCCTTCAGAGTGCACATTTAGTTTTGAGTAAGTAAGACTTTGGTTTGTGTCTTGGAGACATGTTCAGAAGGACCACTTAAAGATAAACATGTATGATCACATAAGACATGTAATCTTCATACCACACCCCATATCAATGATCCATGTCATTAAGGTTATTGGTATTTGTGATCGTGATTCGTCACACTTCGAAAATATTAAATGTTGTGTTGACTACCACGATTCAGTATCAGTGGTCTTGATGGACCAGATCTGACAAGCGTTGCTCATAATTATCCAACGATATTGTTTTGAAATCAGTAGAGCACCCATTATGAACTTTTGAAACAAATGCCTTTTATAAAATATTTTTTCACAAAATAAAATAAAATTTTTCGTTTTCCTTCAGAGATCAGTATAGCCGAAGTGGGAGAATGTAAGACTCCATTAGGTGGGCCACACATGATCATCGGTTTAGATCATGACTGTTGGATTATTCAGATTGAACGATTCAGTGGGCCCCACTATAGTTGTGATCATTACAAATAGGTTTGGGGCGGGACGCTTGAACCATGGTCCCTATTCGCGGTTATTAAGCCAGATATGAAAACCTACGGTGTGGAGACCCTAAAGGAAAGAAGTGTGATGGGTAAGCTTCTCTGGCCCTCTTTCCTATAAATATATGTCTTGGTCCCCTCACCAACACATAAGAGAAAACCCTAGTCCCATTGAGTGGTTCTCCTAAAGGTGTAAGGTGCGAAAGACCAAGAGTTCTTCTTGGTAACACGACGGCATCGAAAATGTCTTCCCAATCAGGTATGGCTTTAAGATTATAGTATGAAATCTCCATTATTGTTGCATAGATGATCCGATTATTCCGCAATATATTCAGTTCACATATGAAACATCCATGGTTATCCCATATGGATGAATGGTTCAGATCATCACACACATATGGAACGTGTACAACTCGCAAGTCAGGAGGAAAAGTATCTTTCAAGAGGACTCCTTTGAAACAGTATGGGTAAGCGTGTCATAGATATTACCAAAATGGATGTGGTTCTTTCATCATTTTTCGTTCTATTTCAGAAGAGAAATTTTCAAGAGAGAGAGATTGGATAGGTGAATTGTGGCAAACGTGCTGATGTGGCCCACTTGTGCACAATACAAGTCTTGTACTGAGTGGGCACTTTTTAAGCAATGCAACAAGTGCTTTGCCCTAGTCTTTGTACATGAGCAATCTTAGAACTGCAACTTCAAGTTCAAAAATAAAAATACACGGCTCAACCTGGTATGAGTTTTTCTAACTATTTCACTAATTATTCAATATTTTAAAAATAACATATTGTTTATGCCTGATTTGATTGCATCAGACCTAGTGGCTAAATGATGCTGAGGCGGGCAAAATCTTAATAAGAGAAATGAAAATTTTCTTCAGTTGTCTTATAGCCAAATGTGATTAGAATATGAAAAGCCATGAATAGTTACTGTCATGGGATACTTGTTACATATCTCACTCACATGGCAAAACCAATTATTCAAAGCTCATAATTGAAAATGGGTGTCGACCAAAATATAGTTTTGTTTAGTGAAAAATTCGACCAATGTACCATGGCATTACACAGAAGTTCTTATGGCCAAAATCACTCAAGGAGCTAAGCAACAACAATGCTTAATTGGCCAAGTTTCATGGCGTATTACATACGTTCTTACGAAGAACGAGAAAACGATCACCAACATATGTCATTTTAAGAATTCTCGTTCATGTAATGGGAACAGAACGTGCGCGCAATTAATGGCCAACCCACGACAAAAGACTAATACATGTGGCATTATATGATAAGCTATAACTATCTTCCGGCCCAAATGGTTATTTTCATCATCACAGATGTGAAAAGTAACTATGAAGATCTCTTTAGCTACAACCTTAAATTTCTATAAATGGTAAAAAGATTGAAGAGCTCTAAGCCTTCGCCAACCCAATACAAATCAAATTTATAGTGTAACGCCATTTATCCAATGTTATCTTTGCTTATCCTAACTTAGAAGTAGTCTAATTCAACCCATCTACGATGTATTGACTTGAGTATAGGAGTAGTATTATCCCATTTGTCTGCGTTGATATGTTGGACCAACCCAGCTTGGTAGTGATGTAACTGCCTTTCATGTACGCCAAACGCTGGATCGTAAGAATAACATTTTTTTCTCTTTTACTTTAGTAGTGTAATTCTTTTCGTCTATGTCCAAGTCGCCATACTAAGAAAGACTTTGCTCTAGGACCTCGATAACTACACTAAGGGCCTGTTTATTTTAAAAAATGTAGGCGAGAGAGTCATTATGATGAAGGTGTGGCGTTTGATAAGAGGTGTAATTATACCATCTCTTCGTGGTGGTAAATACACAGATAAGTCGGCACCATTTCTCCGATTTTCAAGGTAAATCCTACTGCGAGATAGGCGTCATGCTCGAGGCAAGACAGGACTCTTAAAAAAATCAGTGGTCCGTTCGGAGTATGTACGTTTGTACTCTCGCATAGTTTTTATAAAGATGATGTTTGATCTTTAGCTTCTCCCACACAGCATCGCTCCCTGACGGAAGGTAAGACCGCCATGCATCTCTACCTACAACATCCTTCATCTTCCATAAAATTCATCGTCTTCCACCCCCAATCTACGCTTCCTCCGTCATCTAACTCCTACTGTCATTACGTTGATTGCAGAATCATCATCAATTGAAGAAGCATCTCATTCAAACGCTTCTTTGCTGTAGGAGGTAAGGACCATCTACTCCTTGTGATACAAAAAACTATTTAAGTTATGTAATGGATTAGATCACATGTGCATGTCCTCAAAACTATTTGCATGTGGGGGTTTTGTTATCATAGATAGGTTATTTCGATTTACAAACTATGATTTCAATGGATTCCATCACCTCTGCACTATCCTTCATTTCAACTTTTTGGAATATGATTTTTAAGCTATAAAATGGAACGTGGCTGTGTCGATCATATGATCTACTCCTCCATTAACAGATGAAATTTTGGACACAGAGACATGGATGAAGGAGAAGGATAAGAACTAATATAGGCTATATCGAATACTTTTGTCGCCACAAGAAGTTCTTAATGGTCAATCGCCAATGTTTTTTTATAGTGTGGTCCACTGAGATTTAGATCTGCTTCATTCATCTTGTCCTCAATAAAATGATCCAGGAAAATGGATGGATGAAGTGGATGTACTACATACACATCAAGGTGGGTCTCAACGTCAGGGACACATAGTGATGAAAGTGGCTGGGGCCCACCCAAAACATGGGAATGGAAGCCATTGAAGATCAAACTACATATACGATTGTAACCGTCTGTCTGTGGAAAACACATGAACAATTACAAAAAAAATGAAAATCAACGGTCCATTCTCAGCGTTGATGTCTTCTAATTAGCACTCTAATTGTTTAGTTACGATGGTTAAATGAACTTTACAAACCCTATTTTGTGTGGGGCTACACCGAACGGCTTCGATTGACATGCCTACCTACTCCTTTCTACAGGGGCTCCAAATTGCTATTCAATTTGATAATGCATCCAAACGCATCCTTTGGCATAATTATCATGAGTAATGAGGAGATAAAGAAAGTGACTCACTAAAACAGGACTTCACACATGCCAATTGTTGGGGTCCCAAAAGTCAGGATCCTTAAAACAGGGATCACAAGTGTACAATCTGCCCCATCACTGGATTTAGGGGCAGTGCATCAGAAATCTTGGCAAAAATCGCAACACATATCAGACTTAACCAAAAAAATGAGAAATTGGGCTAGTGGTGGACCCCGCCGGTCATCATGATCAGAACCCTCCAAATTTAGGAGGGTTACCTCAATCAAGAAGAAATAAGAGCAGTGCATCGACAATCATCGCAAGGCGGGCCCCACAAGCCCTTCGTTTTGCAAAACCCAATTTTTCAAAAAACACGAGTACGTCGGCGCATCGAGAAAACCCGTAGCCAGCGCATCCGAAAATTCGTCCAGCGCATCAAGAAAGTCGGACAGTTTCACGAAATGAATTTTAGGACGCACTGCCTCCAGCGCATCCGAAAATTCGTCCAGCGCATCAAGAAATTCAGACAGCTTTTATGAAGTGAATTTCAGGACGCACTGCCTCTAGCGCGTCTAGAAATTCACCCGGCGCATCATGAAATTCAATCATTTTCAGAAAATGAATTTCAGGACGCACTGCCCTCAGCGCGTCCAGAAATTCGTCCAGCGCATCCAAAAATTCGGCCAATTTCAAGACGCACTGGCAGCTAGCGCGTCCTGAAAATCAGTTTTCGAACTCAGCCATTTTGAGACGCGCCGGGTGACTTTATCGATGCGCCGACCCATTTTCTCGACGCGCTACACGTGTCGACCTCCTATTGGACGACTTCACCTATAAATACCCCCTCCCACCACCTCATTTGCACGATTCAAAGAGAGAGAGAGCCGAACCTCTTCGCCGGGAAACCCTTTCCAACCGCCAGAACCCCTCGCCGGAAATCGCACCTCCGACCATAATAGGTCTGGAGATGAAATAACACAAGTTATCATTTTTGGACGCACTGGCCCCAGCGCGTCAGAAAAATAGCCCAGTGCATCAGTAAAATCAGTCGTCTATAAAACAAGTCATTTTTGGACGCACTGGCCCCAGCGCGTCAGAAAAATAGCCCAGCGCATCAGTAAAATCAGTCGTCTAGAAAACAAGTCATTTTTGGACGCACTGGCCCTAGCGCGTCACAAAATCCTCCAGCGCATCAGTAAAATCAGTCATTTATAAAACAAGTCATTTTTGGACGCACTGGCCCCAACGCGTCACAAAATCCTCCAGCGCATCAGTAAAATCAGTCGTCTAGAAAATAAGTCATTTTTGGACACACTGGCCCCAGCGCGTCACAATCCTCTAGCGCATCAGTAAAATCAGTCGTCTATAAAACAAGTCATTTTTTTGACGCACTGGCCCCAGCGTGTCACGAAATCCTCCAGCGCATCAGTAAAATCAGTCGTCTATAAAACAAGTCATTTTTGGACGCACTGGCCTCAGCGCGTCACAAAATCCTCCAGCGCATCAGTAAAATAAGTCGTCTATAAAACATGTCATTTTTGGACGCACTGGCCCCAGCGCATCAGAAAAATAGCCCAGCGCATCATAAAAATAAACAAATTTTTTAACAGTCATTTTTGGACGCGCTGTCCCCAGCGCACAGTAAAATCAGGCCAGCGGATCGCAAAAATCAGCACTTTCAGCGTTCATTCCAGCACCTTTAAATCCTCATTTTATGACATTTTTTTAGCCCCGTTTGGGCCTATTTTGGGTATTTCGAGCGTTCCGGATGCAATGGAGTAGTCAAATGACTCATCCGGGTTACACAGGGAGCAGAATACAAGCCTTCGGAGCCCGATCCGATCCAACAAGTTGAACGGAGCGATCCTCCCAAAAAGAGTCCGTCAGCGCCCAGGACCATATTGATGCATCATCATTACATGTACTATCACAATATGACCTGAATTCAGGCCCGCACTAAGCAAATGGGACTATGGTTAACACGATAAACCATACCAGGAGAGTTCTAAACTATCACACACGATTTGCTAAAGACTGACACTTTAAGAACAGTCGATGCCCTACCCATCCAAACGGCATCCGCTGGTTGAGTTGCGCAGGTACACACAACTGTAGAATGGACTTCCCGAGGTCACCTGTCCCTACATTGACAGGCGCGAGCCCAGAGTCGTCCATCTCAGCCATAAACCCTGACAGTCTCAGCCCGGATCTTCGGACAAACATGGGACATAGACATCTGACTCGTACAAAGATGGATCAGCCCATAACAAAACACAACAGATACAGGTCTCCGTGACCATACAAATACAGGTCTCCGTGACCATACAGATACAGGTCTCCGTGACCATACAAACACAGGTCTCCGCGACCATACAAAATACAAGTCTCCGCGACCACACACAAATATAGGTCGCTACGACCATGAACTCTGAAACCATAGTCCCCGCTGACTAGTCTTTTGCCTTTTAATCAAGGGTCATCGATCATTCGATGTAATTAAGGGCTCGTGCGAGACCACAGCCTGGAATGTACATGATCTCAGAATCTCTGGAATAAAATTCGCCTTGCGATATCTTTTCTCTTGTGTACTTCTGTGAATGCTTGTGATTGTCTACGAATGCTTCTATTATTCAGAACTCCAGAGCAACAAAACACCACATTTCGGAAAATGTCCGTTGGGATCCATTTTCTAGTTCTAACAAACTGGCGACTCCGCTGGGGATCGAACCCAGAATCTCTGGTTATATCTGAATATAGGAACACTCTAAGATCAATTACTTGCAAACACGAATCTACGCATAGGAAAGCTACCGCGAGGCGTAATGTTTCGGCGCCCCTCGGGCGTCAAACTGGCGACTCTCAACGGGAACGTTCCTCCCTTTATCTTTAAGGCAATAGACAGTAAATCAAAGGTTTTCAAACCTATGAACTTCCACAACCACACATATTTTTTCTCCTTCTTGCTTATTTCTGTTAGTTTATGCACCGCGATCAATGGGTTCACGCTCCTGGCCGCGTTCATGAATTGTTCTAATGATTTTCTGACACCGCAGAATTAGCAAGATACTAACAAAGACAGGAGAGATGGCACAACTCATGCGTCTTCCTCACTACAGGGAGATTTAGCTTCCCCCACTTCGCCGTAACCGCGACAGTCGTTCTTGAATCAGACTGGCAGCTGGTTCACAAGTGCGAGCAAAAGAAAGGATTAAAGAAAGCAGTAACAAGGACCTCATGCAAAAAGAAGAATGTCATTGAGCCACACCATGTGATCAAGAAACAATGGCAGTATATTCAGACTAACAGAGTCAATAAAACTGGTAGGACTACGACAACAAAGAGAGCTCAAAGTTTCATCTTTATAACCGATGAATTCCTAGCACTGTCAAGAAGAAGCCTAAGATTACAACTCGTAAGGCAGACGAAGAAATAACAGGGGCATCCATCACAAAGGTTGTCATGGTAGGGCAGAAACCACAACTAGCACAAGTCGCAATGGTCCAAGTCGTCGAGGAAGAAGAGCGAAGTGACCAGAAAAATGAATCATCAACTATCCAAGAACAGATTAATAAGCTAGCTCAAGCCCAAGAAGACATGGCGAGGGAAACGAGAGAAATCAAGGAGATTCTAACAGCACTAGTTGCGCAAGGGGCAGTTCAAAGCACCATTGTGCTAACTAAACAATCGATGGGGGAATCGCAAGGGGCAGCTGAGAGACCTATGGTTGTAGAGTCACAGGTTCGGCCCAGAAATGTCTCATTCGAGCATACTACAGCACTGCCATCACAGATGACGAGGGAAAGGTTATCTCAAACAGTCAAAGGAAAAAGACCAAGATGTGAAATGGGAGAGATGACCAACGTTGATAAGAGAAAGAACCTTAAGGATGGAAAGCAACCAGGGTTAGGATGCAGGATAGAAACTAAGATATCAAAGGCTCAAGACAAGGACAAGGGATTCAAGGACCTGCGACAGGCAACGATTGTTGAAAGAAATGGGGCAAACAAATCACACACATTCAATGTGAACGACTTAGTCCCAATTATGGAACAATTAATCAAAGAAGGAGAGTTGCAATTACCAGAGCCCATCCGATCAAATGAAATAGGATGCGTAGGAGACCCTAATTATTGTAAGTATCACCGGATTGTGGGGCACAGAACTGAAAACTATTTCACCCTAAAAGGAAAGATTCAGATGATGATAAACTAAGGCATCATAAACTTGAGAATCGAAGAACTCAAGGAGAGTCCGCCCGAAATGGCTTCAGCAGACACAACTCAAGAAAACACCTACCCCGGAACTTTGTCTCCCGAACTCGAAAAATCATGAACGCTTACAAACAATTGTAGAAAGCTAGAAGGGAGGCAGAGGTACCGTAATCAGAAGGGAAATGAAAAGACAAACTCCAAAGGGTTTTCATAAGTACCATAATTGCTACAGCCTCCAGGATACGAGGATAAACTGAACCATACAGCCTCCGGGTTACGAGGATAAACTGAACCAATACAATTAAAAAATACCCAAGGCTTCCGGTATAAACCAACCAATACAATTCTAAAAATTACCCCAAGCTTCGGGTATAAACCAGCCAACACAATTCAAAAATACCCCAGGCTTCGGGTATAAACCAGCCAATACAATTTTAAGATACCCCAGGCTACGGGTCTAAACTGAACCAATACAGTTCTAAATCCAAGACTGAAGATCATAATCATCGACCGCAATCATATCTTCAGAATTTTAAATCGGTTTAGTCGGACTAGAGAAGCTCATTATATAGAAGACCTATATAAAATACAACACTTTCATATCATTACTCCATCAGGGGTTTTCTTACTATCGTTATGGCCTTCTTTTACTCTATATGGGGCAATTCAGAGTTAATGATCTCTTATATGTATATATATAGCTTCATATGAAGATGGTTAGGGCATTCTGATGTGTATCATTTTGCGTCAAAACGTCTTCAGCACTCCCTTATGAATGATTTCACAACGAGAGGATGCAATTGAAGATTATGATCAACCGACCTTCAATACGGATTCCTAAAGTAGAGAAGTGTTCATCAAAGTATCTTTATAAATTCAAATCTTGGTATATGATGCTATTCCCTTGTATGCTTGGTATATGGTTTCATACAAAGATGGTTCGGGCATTCTATTATATCTTATTTCACATCAGAATATCTTCGACTTTCTCTTATGAATTGTTTTACAATAAGAGCATGCAATTGAAGATTATGATTAGCTGGCCTTCGATATGGATTCCTAGAGCAAGGAGATTTCTTCATCAAGTCCCGATATATATCTCCATGCCATGAGTATAGACTGAATCTTATGTCGTCAAGTTATGTCAGACTTAAAGATACATTCCTGGATTCTTGAAGATAAACATGAAGCACAACAAGCTTATATATTCACTAAAGTAATGACATGCAAACGAAGATCAGGAAAAGTCAAAAGGAAAGTAGTCTTGCCAAGTACTTATCCTCTTTCAATCCATTTATCATATCTCTTGATTCACTTAGCACTTTGTTTATGACTAACATAACAAAAATCACATGAATAGTATACATATCATTATAATATCCATTACAACATATTTTGAGTTACGAACAAAGATTGTTACAGTTCAGACATCTAAAGTTTTCAAACATTTATCTAACAAGTTGATTCCAGATTCTTCAATCACCTTCTATACTGTTTCAGCCTCGGCTAAGACTTGGGCAGGGTCAGGAATATCCTGAAGATACTGCTTCAGCTCTGTAACTTGGGCCCTCACAGCATTACATTTTACTTCATGCTGGTCGATGGAAGACTGCAGACGTGCCTTCTGACCGCTGAACTTCGAAAGCTTGAGATGGACGACAGAATGTTCGGCTTGTAACCGGGCCATCTCATTTCCAATCTCCGCGAGACGTTCAGTAGCCTCTTGGCATTCAGCGTCAGCAGCCTGCCAATCTTTCCTTACTACAGCCACGTCCACCTCGTGTAACTCAAGTTCAGGAAGAAGGGACCACAAGTGACCACGTCTTTCTTCGACAGAAGGGTCAACCCTGAGGTGCCTCGCCTCGTTCACTTGAGCCATCCCATCTTTCAATTGGAACACGTGGCTTACTATCGAAGAAGTGTCAATCCCGAGCCACGTAGCGTTAAGCTCTAATGCCTGCAGTGCCTCGTCCAAGATAGACCATTCATCCCCATTCTTCAACGAGTCAACGATGTCGGACAGTAAGCTCTTCAGAAGATTCGCTTTGGTCCTTGATAGATGAAAAGAATGCCTCAGGCAAGACCACATGAATTGGGATGATGGCAGGAGCAGCGGCTGGCAAAAGAAATAATAAACATTAGCACACTGAAGAAAGAAAAGAAGCCAGCAAAGTAATAAGGCAAGTAGTATACCAGCAGGAACTTCATCGACCGGTGCACCAGTCGAAGCAATGGGTGTTGATGATGCTGGGACACATTCAGTCACAGTCTCCGTTGCTGGTTCGGGCAATTCAGGAGAAGAAGGTACGATGATCTCAGGGGTAGTGGTGGCTGGAATCGATTCGACAACAGGAGTTACTTCCATGACAAGCTCCGATGCACTAACAGCGTCAGAGGGCATGGTTTCTTGAGCAGGAGGTGCTGCCTCTTCTGCAATAGTAGCAGGGCCTGCCTCAGGGGTAGGGCTAGGGTTGATTACAGCCACAGTACTGACAGGGTCGGCAAGAGGAGGATCTTCAGCTTGTAGCCCACTGTCAAAGACCATAGGGATGGGTTCTGTGTCTGCTTTGGGAACAGATCTATAGTATATCGGCTCATTATCTCCACCCTCTTCCGTGGGGAGATTCCCACTGAGGTCTACCTGTGAGCTCATCTCCTCTTCCTCCCTCGGTCCACTGGCATCATTGATCGGAACGTTGTCGGCAAGTTTGGAGAGACGACTCCGTGCTTTCTCTACCCGGTATAGCTTCCACATGTCCTTTATTTTCTTCCCTCCGTCGGCGATAGGAACACGAGGGGCAGTCTTCACTCGAGGCCCAGAACGCTCAGGGGACGGTTCAGAATCACTATCCCCGGGAGCAGAGCGTCTGGATAGACTCGTCCGACTAACCGGGCTCTGACTATGACCTCCCTGATCGCCAGTCAATGGGGTCCCTGCTGCAACTCCTCTACCCTCGCCATTGCCCTCTCCGCCCTCTCTGATGATCTCATCACCGCCATCACCACCCTCAACATCGCCGCCACCTTCTCCATCATCGCCACCCCCAACATCTTCGTCGTGGTCACCAGCACCGCCAACATCATCACCCCCATCGTCACCGTCATCATCGCCGCCTTCATCATCATCACCGATATCGTAACCCTCTCTCTGCCCCTCCATCATGGGACCCACAAGTGGAAAACTTTGATCTTCTCGCAGCGTGATCCTCTGCCCATAAGCAACCCATCCTTCTAGTGTATGCTCAGGCTTTTCATGATCAATTACCACGTTCAGAGGAGTCAGGAATTTCTTCACACCAGGAGTGGCCAGTTGATGTGGTGGCTCTGATACATAGCCCAGGCCGTCAGCAGGAGCAGGGTCGATGATAGGAGGAGAAACGAAAACTGGGTCAGCCACGTGACGATTGTTCCGAACTAAGGAATATTGGTGAGCCCACCACCTCATCCACCCATATGTAGCGCCGGGAGTATACTCTGTACCCGGGACGATGAAGGAACAGCCTGACCCGGTCAGCAAGAGTTGACGCCATATCCACTTCCAGTGAATCGGTCATGTGCCATAGGCTCGCTGCTCTCGCATCACCGGCTCAAGAGTTTCTGGTACCCCTTGGTCATAACCGAATTGGTGAGCGAATCGGTTCGGGTAGTACGGCTCTCTCCAGAACTCAGCCCCCTCCCTCAAAGGCAGTGAACTCGGGCGGATGGACACCAAGAATGAGCGCTGATAGGAACTAAGACTCTCATCATTATCGAGCAATTCTGGATCCTCACTGTTGGTCCCAGAGAAAAGGAAGAAGTCGACGTCATCATGACGAGCTATCTTTGCCTCAATAGTCGCCAAGTTTTCGTTGTTCATCTTCCGCTTCTGAAAAGTATGCAGCGGAACCGATCCTCTCCAGATGAAGTCCTTAAGCTCCATACCGTAGACCCACGGGAAGTAAACCCCAAGCCAACAGGAAAAATAGTGCCACCCGCAGAAGGAAGAGTTTATCCTGAAGGAAGCAGAGCCCTTGTTACTGATAACGCCGCCAAAAGCTCGGTAGATAGCATAAAACTACCGGAGCCAGTACGTAGCGATGCCCGTTAGCCAAGCTCCCTGCCACAGCAAAGCAAGAAACTCTTATGCTATCTGCCTGCTTAGAGCTCGGGAGGGCCACACAGCACAGCCAGTAGGCTAAAAACCCAGCGAGTTCGTAGGCGGGAGAGAGCTTGTTCGGCTGCGGGAACTTCTTCTTCATCTTGGCCTCCAGAATCAACTTGTCCCTGCGACCTTCATCATACGGTCCATAATTTAAGCTGAGACAGGAAGAAAACCATCAGTGGAAGAAAAGGATGGAGCAGGACGCGAAGAGTGCAAGTCAAGTAAAGAAGCTCACTTCAGGCCGTGACTGAAGTAAATCAGCCAGTCCTCGAAAGGCACTTTGTCTCTGGAACCTAGGAATTGCGGCAGCTCCGCAAACAATTCGTAACAGGCTTCAGAATAGAAACCTTCATCAACGTCCTTTCTCTTCTTGGATAGCTCCTCGTCACTGGGCGTCCATTCATCATAAATTCTGCCGCGAATGGGAAGACCGGCTATCTGGTACAGGTCCCAGAGCGATATGCTCATTTCCCCATACGGCAGGTGGAAGGAGTTTGTAATAGAGCTCCAGTGATTCAGGAACCCTTTATAGACGCATGGTTCTCGATGAAAGTAGCTCGACGTCGCCTGAATAGCCCGTAGGAGACCCACTTGCTTCAAAGTCTCTTCATGTTGCTCAACTATTCGGCTGGCCCAAGCTTCATAGCCAGGGTGAAGGCTCAGGTGTCCTCGGGTCCTGAAGCCCTCGGTCGGCCAAATTTCTGCATCGGACAGAGGGCGAAACCTTTGGCGTAAAGTCTCGTAGTAATGTGTTGGAAACGGCAGGTGAGGATCGTGGTTGGGCTCCAAGAATATCATGTCCTTCTCCCCAAGGACAGACTGCAGTATACCGTTCTTGGATACAGCACAGTTGACGAATGTCTCTGGAACAAACGTCTAGGAATCGACGCTGTAAAATGAATTTGCGCGACACACGTCAGATGGTTCGATACTCGGTAGAGAGCGACATCTCTGGAAGCTCTTGGGAAATCGGATAAATTACTTTGTGTAGGGGTTGCGGATCAAGAGAGATGACACCGCCAGCTTCACGGAGGACCAGACGACCCTCATCCTACCAGACTTCGACTTGGCCTGATTCTCCATATAGACTTGCTTGGAACTTTTTCCAGTCGTCTTCGGGCGACCCCGTTTGGCAGATGGGGCAGGTGCGACCGGGCTAGCCTCACCCTCCTCAGACCCAACAACTTCGTCAGTTCGGAAACCTCGCAGGGGAGCGTACCACGCATCCCATTCTTCTTGAGTGCCCTCATTAGGAGGGGTCAGAAGGGCTTTGTCGCAAAGTATCTTCCGTTGCACGTTCTTCAGAAGTATTAAAATGCGCTCGTAGAAGTTGAACTTTTTCGGAGAATGGAACCACTGCGGGTTCTGATCAGATGGCCGTGTCACCTTCTTGGACGAATGTCTCTTATGTTTAGAACCAGAAGGACCAGCGTCGGAAGTGCTACCAGCCATGAAGACCTACGCAAATACGACAAAACATTAGACAGAGTACAAGTACCAGAAGAAAATACGCTCAGGTATGCACAAAACTCTATAACTTAAGTTAAAAGGGATATCACACCTAGTCCAACACGATTTAGGAATTTTAGGCGTATGGGGGCTAGCATTTTCCTAAAAACCATAACCATACATGTGTAAAAGCTCAAAAGGGGAAGGTGGACCCGGTGCGCCTCGAAATTACAACCCCTGTTGCAAAGAAAATGATTCGTTGGACCAGGGACATGGGCATGGCGGTTAATAGTGAGCATGCTTAGTTAGAACGCTAAGGAATTGAACAAAACCATGAGTCAAGGAGTGGGTACGCGTTGGGCTCGACGCACTCGAAAATTGGAAAAAATTCACAAAGTCCAAAAATTAACGAACTAGGCCCGGTGCATCGAGAAAATGACCAATTTGGTCAAAGACCATTTTTGGACACGCCGGCCCTAGCGCATCCGAAATTCCCCAAAGACATACGCGCTGGCCCTAGCGCATCACATAAACAGGTCAAATTTCACTAAGTTCGAATTTTCATGCGCGCCACCCCCTAGTGCGTCCATCAAATGGGTTTCTTCAAAACACGCGGTTACGCGCTGGGTCTGGCGCGTTCAATATATGAGAAAGTCCGTAATTATACAACGCGCTGGACCCAGCACCTCACTTAATCTGCGCGCAAGACTATGGCGCGTTTAAGTATTTGGAAAACCACTAAGTCCCCATTTCAGGACGCGCTGAGGGTAGCGCGTCGAAAAAGTCACTAACCAGATTTTTTGCACGCGTGAGGCAATTAATCGACACGCTGGAGATACTTAATCGACGCGCTGCCGATTTTCTGTACGCGCTGGCAGAGAGCTCTGGTCGCTGAAATGAGTGAAATGACGAAAATGACCCAGACCCTTTTATTTATAGTGGGACCCGAAAATTCGACGCGATGCAATGGACAATCGATGTGCATCCCATCGCATCGGAGGGGCATCTGTTGGGGTCCCAAAAGTCAGGGTCCTTAAAACAGGGATCACAAGTGTACAATCTGCCCCATCACTGGATTTAGGGGCAGTGCATCAGAAATCTTGGCAAAAATCGCAACACATATCAGACTTAACCAAAAAAATGAGAAATTGGGCCAGTGGTGGACCCCGCCGATCATCATGATCAGAACCCTCCAAATTTGGGAGGGTTACCTCAATCAAGAAGAAATAAGAGCAGTGCATCGACAATCATCGCAAGGTGGGCCCCACAAGCCCTTCATTTTGCAAAACCCAATTTTTCAAAAAACACGAGTACGTCGGCGCATCGAGAAAACCCGTAGCCAGCGCATCCGAAAATTCGTCCAGCGCATCAAGAAAGTCGGACAGTTTCACGAAATGAATTTTAGGACGCACTGCCTCCAGCGCATCCGAAAATTCGTCCAGCGCATCAAGAAATTCAGACAGCTTTTATGAAGTGAATTTCAGGACGCACTGCCTCCAGCGCGTCTAGAAATTCACCCGGCGCATCATGAAATTCAATCATTTTCAGAAAATGAATTTCAGGACGCACTGCCCTCAGCGCGTCCAGAAATTCGTCCAGCGCATCCAAAAATTCGGCCAATTTCAAGACGCACTGGCAGCTAGCGCGTCCTGAAAATCAGCTTCCGAACTCAGCCATTTTGAGACGCGTCGGGTGACTTTATCGACGCGCCGAACCATTTTCTCGACGCGCTACACGTGTCGACCTCCTATTGGACGACTTCACCTATAAATACCCCCTCCCACCACCTCATTTGCACGATTCAGAGAGAGAGAGAGCCGAACCTCTTCGCCGGGAAACCCTTTCCGACAGTCGGAACCCTCTTCCGACCGCCGGAACCCCTCGTCGGAAATCGCACCTCCGACCATAACAGGTCTGGAGATGAAATAACACAAGTTATCATTTTTGGACGCACTGGCCCCAGCGCGTCAGAAAAATAGCCCAGCGCATCAGTAAAATCAGTCGTCTATAAAACAAGTCATTTTTGGACGCACTGGCCCCAGCGCGTCACAAAATCCTCCAGCACATCAGTAAAATCAGTCGTCTATAAAACAAGTCATTTTTGGACGCACTGGCCCCAGCGCGTCACAAAATCCTCCAGCACATCAGTAAAATCAGTCGTCTATAAAACAAGTCATTTTTGGACGCACTGGCCCCAGCGCGTCACAAAATCCTCCAGCGCATCAGTAAAATCAGTCGTCTATAAAACAAGTCATTTTTTTGACGCACTGGCCCCAACGCGTCACAAAATCCTCCAGCGCATCAGTAAAATCAGTCATCTATAAAACAAGTCATTTTTTGACGCACTAGCCCCAGCGCGTCACAAAATCCTCCAGCGCATCAGTAAAATAAGTCGTCTATAAAACATGTCATTTTTGGACGCACTGGCCCCAGCGCATCAGAAAAATAGCCCAGCGCATCATAAAAATAAACAAATTTTTTAACAGTCATTTTTTGACGCGCTGTCCCCAGCGCATCAGTAAAATCAGGCCAGCAGATCGCAAAAATCAGCACTTTCAGCGTTCATTCCAGCACCTTTAAATCCTCATTTTATGACATTTTTAGCCCCGTTTGGGCCTATTTTGGATATTTCGAGCGTTCCGGACGCAATGGAGCAGTCAAATGACTCATCCGGATTACACAGTGAGCAGAATACAAGCCTTCGGAGCCCGATCCGATCCAACAAGTTGAACGGAGCGATCCTCCCAAAAAGAGTCCGTCAGCGCCCAGGACCATACTGATGCATCATCATTACATGTACTATCACAATATGACCCGGATTCAGGCCCGGACTAAGCAAATGGGACTATGGTTAACACGATAAATCATACCAGGAGAGTTCTAAACTATCACACACGATTTGTTAAAGACTGACACTTCAAGAACAGTCGATGTCCTACCCATCCAAACGGCATCCGCTGGTTGAGCTGCGCAGGTACACACAACTGTAGAATGGACTTCCCGAGGTCACCTGTCCCTACATTGACAGGCGCGAGCCCAGAGTCGTCCATCTCAGCCATAAACCCTGACAGTCTCAGCCCGGATCTCCGGACAAACATGGGACATAGACATCTGACTCGTACAAAGATGGATCAGCCCATAACAAAACACAACAGATACAGGTCTCCGTGACCATACAAATACAGGTCTCCGTGACCATACAGATACAGGTCTCCGTGACCATACAAACACAGGTCTCCGCGACCACACACAAATACAGGTCGCTACGACCATGAACTCTGAAACCATAGTCCCCGCTGACTAGTCTTTTGCCTTTTAATCAAGGGTCATCGATCATTCGATGTAATTAAGGGCTCGTGCCAGACCACAGCCTGGAATGTACATGATCTCAGAATCTTTGGAATAAAATTCGCCTTGCGATATCTTTTCTCTTGTGTACTTCTGTGAATGCTTGTGATTGTCTACGAATGCTTCTATTATTCAGAACCCTAGAGCAACAAAACACCACATTTCAGAAAATGTCTGTTGGGATCCATTTTCTAGTTCTAACACCAATGTGTTAAGTTTTTGTAAGATCATGGCTATTCATCAGCTCGACTCCACTGAGTACGTCTGACTGCCTTAAAATAGGGCCAACCAGGTCATCAGGTGGGTCACAAGAATATAGAAATTGGGAAGTAATTTTTCTTTTACCAACAGTTTACATCTGACCTGCTTATGCATCCTACATGAGACTAACAAGATTTTCAAGCCATGTCACCCTGTGAGCCCACTTGGTGAACAGCTTGGATCTGACAATCACTTGCCACAATGACATGGGTGATATTGGGATTTTAACCTTTGTATGACCCATTGGTATCTCTATTTTGTTCACATAGAGAATAAAGAGGAATCACAGGGTGGTTGTGAACGTGTGGAAAGCTTCACTTAAAACATGGATGTCCATGTTCGAGGGAGCTTTCTAGCATTTGAATGCAACATTTACTTGAGATTAATGCATCCATTGTCGACAAAAATGAATATTGTGTTACAAGGAACAATCGTGGATCTAAATTTGAAGTTCATATCTTTTTTGTTGGATCAAATTCTCCTCATAGTCAAAATATATTCAAACATGTAATAGAATATTCAAACATATATATATATATTTGATTGACTGTGGTCGCACCCATGCTGCTGGACCGTGGTCGTACTCATGCAGTCACCCATATCCAGTTAATATTGTACTTGTCATTGTTTAGATGCTCAACAGTCAAGATCTCATTTCAATCAGGATATAGAGGACCACCCAACAATTGTTTCGATTTCATTTACCAAAATGCCTTATGAAGCAAATAGTGAGAATTAATCATGATGGCTGTTTTCCCAATTAACCATCTCTACCAAGCATGTGAATTGAGAGAGGAATTCGGTTTGACTTCCAACGCATTTACTCAGGTAGGTAATGATTACCACCTTACTTGCAATTACTGTCTTGAAAATGAAAACAAACAGGCCCTAAAGAAAGTTCTTTAAATTAAAAGCAAAAAGAACTTATTAGAAGGATACCACTTGCAACAAATTTTCTGATTTTATATTAAGGTCGTTGAATGAACGGATGAACTACTTTAGTGACGCAAGGGGGGACGTGGTGAGTCAATCAAAGTCTTCCTCACGTGATAACTACCTTGACTCCACAAGGCTTTATGGACTCCTCAATAGGGCTTCTTCGAATCAACGAGAGAAAATTTCAAATTCACGAGATAAAAATCAAATTTTTTTAAAATAATAATATGAAAGTTAACATTAAAAATGAATTTAAAAGCCTTATATATCCCTAAATAAACCTTAATTCATACTTATTAAAAATAGTAAGTTTTCTGAAATAGAAAGTTACTAAAAATAATAAAGCCATAATAAAAGACTACTACTAAGTAGAGTCTTTCTAAAATTCATTATTCAGCAAAAATATAGAAACTCCTAAATAAACAAAAACTCTAAAGAGAAGAAAATAAACTAAAAATTAGAAATACTAAAAATAATAGTTTTTCCTAAAATTTTATTTTCTGCTATAACCGCGCATTTTCTGGAGAAACGGACAGACGTGTACCCTGAAACGAAATTTCAATAGGAATCCATATGTCGTGAGTCCCGTAACTCCTCCCAGATCAAAAGTTATGACCGATTTACAGTCCGCCTTCTTTTGGTCTATCCATGCGAAAATTGTTGATTTTGTCGACTTTTCCTTAATCTTTGTTCAGTCCATGTGTAATAGGAATGTGCTTGATCCACGCCCTTCATTAGGGGATTTTTGTCCTACATCATTTAGTTCTTGGTCATAAACGAATGCTCATGGTCTCTTTATCTATCTTAGTGCTTGGGTTCATAGGCGTTCGGTTCGGATCGAGCCTTAATAAGCTATGGCATACCTGACACCATACACACATACCAATAACAACTACATTTCAAGATAAACACATTGATAATGTCAAGCTGTACTGAGTTAGGTTGAGTTTTATCAAGGTTTCCTCAAGTTTTACCAAATAAAGTTGAGTTTTATTAAGTTGTGACTAGATCAAGTTTTACTGCTAGCCTTGGGGAAATCTGGTCCAGTTCCATGAGTTTTTAAAGTATGGCACTCACCTTTGTGATCTTTACTTGTTGATCAAAATGTCATTTCTCTCGGTACAGCTTGACCTTTTGTTTGACGTCGATCTCGATTATTTCTTACTTGTAGCCTAAGAAGCCAACAAACGTCGGTTAATAATAATAATAAAAAGATCATGAGCCATTGATTTGGATGATGTTGATTTCTTTGTAAGTGACTAATTGGACACTTTCTAATTGTTCAAAGCATTAGGTGCTTGTAGGGCCTGTGGTTGAGTTATCCAAGTTATTGGTCTTACAGTCCCCAATCAATGATGAATAGACCATTGTCCCAAAATCTTCCAATTAGAAGATCTTAACCATCCAATCTTTGCCCTTTTCTCATTTAATGTCAGATTCAGGGGATAGTTTGGGATGGTCCATCAGCCATAGGAGCCACAAGTTCAAAGGTTTGGATCACTAAATCATGGGCTACATGTGTACAAATTTCGGTGCATGGTCTTTTTGTTCCTTTCTTCCTTTTCTCCTTTCCTTGGTCCTGGTATAGGGTGGGTGGGTTTCTTCCGTAGCTAGGGCACGTATGTGTTTTTCTTTTAAAGCTAATCCAGGGTGTGGGCTTTTTCTAACCAAGAGTATGGACATATCTTTGGTTTTTCATTTTTTCCTTTTCTTTCTCCTTCCTTAAGCCATGGGTTTCTCTATGACCTAAGGGTTCCATCTTTCTCTTTTCTTTTCTCTTCTCTTCCCCAGTGGGCCTCTCATGTATTCTTTGTGCAGCGTGCCTCCCAAAGGAAGTAAAGAGTCTCTCATCTTTCATAAAGCCACAAATACAAAACTGGTCCTTGATTTGCATACACAAACTTTGCCATTTTGGGAACTAAAATAAGAGGCCGGATCCTCCAGAACTTTCTTAGGAAAGCATTTCCTACAAGGCTACGACCGTGCTCATGGGCCCTATTGTGGATTGTGTACAGAATCCAACCCATGCAGACAAGTCGCCCCACCAGGAAAGCAGGCCCCTAAAAATAAGTCCTTACAACTATAGCATAGGCCACCGCATGAATTTAGATGTTTTTGGCTGGATGTTCATTACATTGTATGGTATTACCCACCTCATGATCAGGCTCAGATTAGGTACTACCCGCACCAGGACGCACCAGGACGGACGGGTATGTGGTGCATGGGCATTGGCTGATGCAGTGGGCCCCACACCTTGGTTTTGGTGAGATGTGATGGGTCTGACAGCTCTGCATTAGATCCGAGGTGCGGGGCCTGCTGCGTAGGCCAATGCTGACGCACCACGTACCCGTCCGTCTCCTCGTGTGTCCTGGTGGGGGTAGTACCTGATCCAAGCCCCCTCATGATCCTGTAGACCTGATTTTCGGGCCATCTCATCTTCACCACGAACTCACTTGATGTGCGGTTTGGATGGCATGCATACAACAAAGTGGACCCACACCAACAATTGAATAACATTTACACATAAGTGAATAAATAGATATTAGTAACCTTTGCATGCAGGTCAATAATAATAAGAATTGTAGAAAAAAGCTTCTTCTACAGACATTTGCAGGGGAATCCTTCTCAATAAACAACACGGTTTGTTCTGTTCCAATTCTCAAAATCGCATATGGGTGTATGCAAGATCAATCTGTTTGGGTGTAGATATCAATTCCCTTCATTAATTTTAAAAAATAATTATTGATTTTATGGTAATGCATTCGGATTTTTTATTTTTCTTTTGCCAACAATCATCATTTCGTTGCCCATTAAGTCCAAGTGAAATCATTATGCCAAGAAACCAAATCCACTTTTAGTGAAGTGCTCCATTAGTGGGTTCCACTTGAGATCCTAGGACTGTTTTGTGGGCCCGTTAGGACAAACAAATGCACCAAACCTTTTTCACTTTTGCATTTGGACATGTCGGAATTCACATCGCCTGTCCGGACCGTTCTTCCCCCACTTATGTAGGACATCTGTACCATTCAAACGGCAGGCGCATGATGAATATCACTGGTCTTAAACATCAGGCTCATCCATTGATTAGATGGGCCACACCTATATGTCGAGTCAGACCGTCAATTGATCATTATTCTAAGGGTCTGGCCCACCTGATGATGAGCTCACATGCTTGAATTTTGTGCCAGGTAATTTTTATGATGGGGGCCTACCCTTTTTATGGTACGGATGTTTTACACAAATGACATGTTGGCTGGCAGGAAAGGTTCCTGGTGGCTTTGTGGTACGTTGGGTGCTGTTGGGGCCATATTGATGTATGTCTTTTATATCCAGCTGTCCATCCGTTTTTTAAGGTCACTTTGGGGATTGAACCCAAAAATGAAGTAGATCCAAAGCTCAAGTGGACCACACCACGGGAAACAGTGGTGATTGAATGCGCACCATTAAAAACTTCTTGGGGCCACAAGAGTTTTGGATCAATATGATAATTGTGATTTCCATTCATCCAGGAATGTGACGAATGTGTGACCTTATCAACAGGTTGGATGGCAAATAAACATTACGGTGGGCCCTAGGAAGTTTCAATGGTGGATGTTATTATCCAAACCGTTTCCTGTGGTGTGGTCCACTTGAGCTTTGGATCTGATTCATTTTTTATTTTATACTCTAAAATGAGCTAGAAAAACAGATGGACGGCATGGATATATAACACATACATCACACTGGGCCCCACAACGCTCAACACATCATAATACCGCCACTGGGGGTGGTGTTTTCAACACCACCTAATCCGGATCCGGCAGGAAAGAAACGCCTTCATGACAAGTTAGCATGCCGGAGCCTGTAGGTGATGAGCCCTTTACAGCCCTTGGATATTTTCAAGGGGGCAAAGTGGTTGAAATTTCAAAAAACATTCATCTCGTGGGCCCAATGTGGATGGGCTATATATATATATATATATATATATATATATATATATATATATATATAGTCCAATCACTGGCAGTTTTGTCTACTGGGGCCATGCTCGATCAATACAGGGGCCATCTTTTAAACGATCTCAGTTGCGTACACGTGTACCACGTCTGCATGGTAGATGAGCCCAGTCAACTCACGAGTGCGAGAAAACAGACCCAAGAGAGATGACAAATGGTCTAAATTAATTGAACGTTCATGGCGCAGCTCAGTCCATATGTGGACCAGGGAATTGTTATTGGTGGATGGGTCCCACTTGATGAGTGACCAGGAACTCCCAGCGTGTGTCATGTTGCCACGTGTGGAGCGAGAAGAACAGTAATATGGTAGATCCATCTTTCTACAGCACATGTGGAGGGGGGAAGCGGATTGCCACAGAGATATTCCTGTGCCCGGGGCTGTGTGGGGCCCACAGATATGTCCATGACAAATCCACTCCGTCCATCTGTTTTGCAAGACCACAGCAGGACAGGAATATAAAAATCAGGCAGATCCAAAACTCATGTGGGCCATACCACACGAAAGAGTGGGGATTGAACACTTGGATGGCATATAAACATCATGATCAGCTCCAGGAAGTTCTCAGCAGTGGACATTTCCATTCCCACTGTTTCGTTGGTGTGGCCCACCTGAGTTTTGGATCTTCTTGATTTTTAGATTCCTGTCCTATTGTGGTCTTTCAAAACAGATGGACGGAGTGGATTTGTCACGGAGAATCCACTTCCATGGAGGGGTGATGTATCGATCAGGACCGTCCATCTAGTTTTTCATACAGTTAATTTGATATGAATAAAAGAAACAGAGATTATCCCAACCCTCCAATCACTATCCTCCACAAAGACAGCAGTAAACAAAAGTAGTTGAATGGTCAACGTTCGGTATGGGGGGTGGGGCCACTGGCAATTCAAGTCCCTTAATGCCAAGCGCAGCACCATAACTAACGTGCGTGATGTCCCTTTTATGTTCATGTTCATAGCCAACAAAGCATGTGGCCAGACAAAGTGGGTCCCACCAGGTCCCAAAATCTTCCTCAAGATCCTTGCCCATGCAATGCACCCAAATATCTATCCATTCCACTTACGTAAATAATATTTCCTTTTTACTGGGGTAAAGGTAATTTGGTCATTACAATCATGGTTGAAAACTGAAAAGCATTCGCATGGATGAATTTGCTCCCAAACATCCCACCATAATGCTACTTTTATGTTAGGACTCTAGTTGTTGGATCATGATCATATTGCAAGGATCCAATCGTTCATATGATGGGCCTCACAGTAAATAGGGGTTGAAAGAAGAAAGGGGAGAAAAACACTATTAACTTGTTATCTAATGACACTTCATCATGTAACAATTTTTTTTTTTTTTTAATATGGTTTGTGTCCTTTAACCATGGTGTTATGGGCCATTATCAGGATATTTCCAATCTTGAAGATCTCAACCATCCACAGCTAGGCTTGCCGTATAAATGGTTGGTTTGGACCACCTCAAAATAGCTCCACGTTCAACTATCATAGTCCGACAGTATGTGAACTGCATGTGACCCCAACGTGGCTAATGAAAGGTGCCGCATGCGTTATTATACGTGAGTTTATGTCATAAAAAGCAAAGATTTATTTGTGCAAAATGGCGATTGTATCTTTTTTAATTATCATGAGCCTTGCGTTTGAAGAGTGGATGCCTCCCTTTTTCATTGAATCCTATTAAGGTAATTATTATAATCTCCCATAACCCTTGGTTACAAGTAATCTTCATCAATCCTTACATTGAAAGTAATGAATATAAATTACCTACACCCTTTAATTATGTGGTGCAACAGAAACACAACGTGAGTTTAATAAATGCAGGGGTTGCCATGAAAAATAAAAATTTACTTGTGAAATGATGATTTTAGTAGTTTTGACATTTTACTGCCAAATATTTCATATCTGACAAACACACATTGTATTTTTTTTATTAAATTATATCCTTTGTATCTAATATATAAGTGCATACAGTAAATAACTTCCATGTCAAAAAAATGTTTGCTATCCATACATGCAGCCTTCCACATACACTCTGCAATAGGTTGCCAATTGCTTACAAATGCCCCAATTTATGTGAGGCCCATCGTAATTTGTGTTATATTTACTACATTCATCAGTTTAGCCTGCTCATTCTAGGATGTGAGGCAAAACATGAAGGAGATCTAAAACTCAGCCACAGGGAATGATGAGGATTAAATGTTTGAAACTTTCTTGAGAGCTACTTAAGTTTTGGATGCGCGTGAAATTTGTGTTTTCCCTTCATCCAGGTGAAAATCACATTGTGAATGGGTTTGATAGCATATGGTCATCATGGTATGAGGCAGGAAGGTTTCAATGGTGGGCTTTTCCATCCCCAGTGTTTCCTATGGTGAGGGCCCATTGAATTTTGATTCTCCCTTGTGCTTGAGCAATGTCTTGCGATGGACAAAGTAGATATAACACAAACATCATAGAAGGTGACATAGAGCTTAGGGTTGCAAACCAATCCCAAAATGTCTGCATAGCATATGAGTGCCGACATGAGTCGCTCAAGTGCAACCCAGTTACAAGGAGCCCTAGTAAGCCAAAGCTCCATGGGGCTCACCTGTAATGTCCACTGTGCCATCCACTCAGTCCATAATTTCACCAAATCATTTTAGGACCTGGGCTGAAAATAAGGAACCTCCTAAACTCAAGTGGGCCACACCTCAAGAAACATCAGGGATTGAACACCCACTAATGAAATCTCATTGAGGCCTACCAAAGTTTTGCATCAGAATGATATTTGCAGCTACTTTGTTTTTCAATTCCCTGATGTAAATACATGCAAATGGGTAATGATTAATTATCAATGAAATTCTTTCACTTTTTATATGCTGAAAATTAGAATTGCACACTAGTCGAGCTCAAGCCGAGCTTGTCCTTGCTCGAGCTTGGCTTGATCTATTGAGAATTTGATCTTCAAAATAAAAATAAATAAAATTGGAAAAACCAAATTTAAAGGACAGGCTGAAGCACGTAAAAAACACGCTATCCTTAAAACATAATACGCCCCTACTCAAAATGCTTTGAGTCTGCTGTTAGGTTGCAAGCAGGATTGCTTCCAGGATACGACGAACCCTATGTGGTTCTGCGTTCAGCAAAAACGAAGAGAACACTATTGGAACTCTCTTACACAATCTCTAGCAGAATAGAAAAAAGAAAGAAAGAAAGGAGTCTGGCGTTCTTCTAGCAACGAGTTAGACCACTTCTCCAGTCTTAATGGCTAGGTTCGTATGAACCAAATCGTGATGCTAGATGAATTTGGCTTGAAGGTGCTGGATCAGTAGAAGACTTGAAATGGTTGTGATTGTTGTAAAATGAACCATACCATGTCCAGTTTATATAGGCTAGGGTGGCTGACAGTTTTGGTCCAGAACCATAATGGCACTAGCCGTTTTCTGGCTGTTGGGAGAAACTAGCCGTTTTCTCGCTGTTGGGAGAAACTAGCCGTTTTCTAGGTAGTTTCTGACCGTTGTGCATGTAGGAATTACACCTACATGCTAGCTGTTTAGACTCAGTGGCTAGCCGTTTTTCTGATTGTTGGGCTAGCCACATGCAGCTGTTACTGCATATTCTGGACTGTTACTACATAAGCAGTTACATAAGTCCCTCTAAATAGCCCTGCATCTCTCTATAAAAAAGCAAAGAGATCTCTCCGTCAGACCTCCTACCCACAGCACCTCCTCTATTCCGAACCTAGCCACCTGACCCAATACTTAGCCTCTATCACACCAGTCTTCGCTCCGGTCCGTGAGGTCGCAACCCATTCGCGAAGTGCAAAGTGCGTCACTAGCATCTCTGTAGCCACACTGCCTCACATGCCCACGCCCTTGCATCGAGCCCGTGCCCGTGACCGAGACCAAGACCGAGCCCGAGTGCGTGCGCGGTGTTCTAGTGCTTCGCATTGGAATATGTAAGCCACCATACTCCTCTCTCTCACTATAAATAAGTAAAGTGTACAACATCCTACTTATAAAGAAAAGAAAAAACTTCCTCCCATTCGATATAGGATAAAAACAAAACAGGTTTTTCTTCTTCTTCTTCTTCTTTTTCAAAACTTGTTTTGAACAAAAAATATTTCAACATGATCACTGGCCCATTGAGCTTGAGCATCGAACTCAAAACAGCCGCTCGAGCTTGGCTTGTTGGTCGAGCCGAGTGAGCTTTGTTTGAGTAAAGCCGAGCTTTGTTTTTTTTTTTTCTAAATAATAATATAAAACTTTTAAACAAATCATAATTATAAACAATTCAAATTTAAACAATTAGAAACAATTCATAATTATAAACAATTATAAATTTAAACAAATCATAACTATTTAAAGTTTAAACTGACCCAACCCAACCCTACTCAACCAACCTAACCCTACTCGACCCACTAACCTGACTCGACCCAACCCAACCCTACCTGACCCAACCCGACCCACTGACCTGACTCAACTCCACCCATTGACCTGACCCAACCCAACCCAACCCTACCCTACCCTACCCTACCTACCCGACCCACTAACCTGACACGACCCAACCCACTGACTTGACTCAACTCAACCCACTAACACAATCCAACCCTACCCGACTTAGTGACCTGACTCGACCCAACCCACTAACCCAACCCAATCCAATTAGTTGACCCGACCCCAATCAAACCCCAAAAAAACCTCCAAAACTAGCACCATTTTAGGGTATTCCATATTTCAAACAAAATAAACCCAAAATAAGGAGAAAAAAAATACAAAAGTCTACTTGTTTGGAAAGAATGTTGTTAGGTGCGGTGCTGGTCAGGCATTCGTTGTCGGGTACGGTGCAGTGAGGAAGCCGGAACGGAGAGAGAGAGAGAGAGAGAGAGAGAGAGAGAGAGAGAGAGAGAGAGATTTGTAACTTGAAAAATTATGAGGGAGGGAAGGAGAGGGAGAGGGGCAGGTGCATGGCGGGCTGGGCGAGAGTAAAAATGAAATGAAAAAGAAAAGGAGGGTGGGTGGGGTCGAGTAAGGTTAGGTTTTGTTATATATATATATATATATATATATATATATATATATATATATATATATATATATATACTCAAGTCGAGCCGAACTTTTTTCAAGCTTCGAGCTTCAAGCCAAGTCGAGCCAAGCTCACTCGTGATTGAGCTTAGCTTGTTTTCGAACGAGCTTTCAAAATCAAGCTCGATCTTGATCGAACTAGCCTACAAGCCAAGTCAAGACGAGTTTAAACGAGCCAAGCCGAGCGAGCTTTTGAGCTAGCTTGGCGTGTGTGCGGCTCTACTGAAAATGACAGCTTGCTTTCTGGACACTAAAACCAAGAGTTATACGAGTTTCATGTGGGGACCCACTGTAATATATGTGGCTTATCCACACCGTCCATCCACTTTGTTGGCTTATTTTAGGGCATGAACCCAAAATTAATGCAAATCCAAAGCTCAAGTGGACCACACCACTCAAAATAGTAGGTTGAATGCATACCATTAAAAACCTTTTACGACCATGATTTCCTATGGTATGGGCCACTTGCGCTTCGGATCTACCTCATTTTTTGGTTCATGCCTTAAAATGTTACCATAAAATGGATGGATGGCATGGATATATCATAGACCTTATAGTGAGGCCCATGAATTAACGTCCATCATTTTCAAATGGCATTTCAATGAGGAAATACTCATTTATGTCAAACATGTGTTAATGGTAATTATTATCCATTTACCTATGTAAACACCCCACCCTAGGCTGACAAGCTGATTTGAATTGGAATATTCTCAATGGATGGTCCAGCTCATAGGCCAAGCCCCGGACCCTAATCCGAACCTTGAACCCTAACCCGAACCTTGAACCCAACCTAAACCCTAATCTGAAACCCTATGAGCCTAAACCCTAAGAATCTTGAAAACCAACTCACTGAGTCAACTCATTGAGTCACGATAAGTTGACACATTGGGTCAAAACCCGATCAACTCACCTAGTCAACCCAAGTCCCAAACCAAGACTAAGATCAAGTCAAAAGCCCAACCCATAGGCCCACTAGAAGTCCGAAGTGACCTAGCAAAAAACTCCCAAAGCAACTGGAGTTCCCACACACTTGTAGGAGACCACTTACCAAAGTAGGGGTAAACCTGTGCCTTGTGTGGCGGGTTGACCACCACCTGCTTCGACAGGGGGTCTCTAAAGCATGCACGATCTTCCTTCCTCAACCAGCAAGCATGTGGGGTCTACGGAAAGTCCTTTTTACCCATCCCTTGACCCAAAATCATCGTTTTACTAACCCATCTATTTGTCCAGATTGCGCCACATGGCAATCTGGAATCCCAACTATTAAACCCTATTTTAAGCCTGAACTTTAAGGGAATTATAGGGAAAAGGGGCTTGGGCGCTATAAATAGCCCTATACCCTTCTCATTTCGATCATAAGGTAGAATCTAAAATACCCTCCATCCCTTCACTAAGAAAAGGAAAGAGCAGGAAAGAGAGTCTAGCTTGGGTCTAACCTAACCTAGCTCAATATCTCTAACATAAGCAATCTAAGTCTCAATATGAGCTACTCAATCCAACCCTTACAACACTACCATCCACCTAACCATCTAATTTCAAATTAGCTTCTCAACCATTACATCAACATTGTGTAACACCTACTCCCTTCTCAACCCCTCTGTTCATCATATTTACTAGCATTGCATTACATAGCACTGCAATACCCAGTCGGTACAAACGTATATTCTGTGGCTTGCCGACATAGCTAGATCATGTCCATTAGAAAGTTGTGTTGATGGTTCAAGCTTTGGCAATGGAAGAAATTAGGGCGGATTGATCCAGCTCGAAATAAAGCTTGCCACAAGCGTTGCATTCAACATTGCATCGCACACACAACATTACATATCTTGCATCCCATTCATCACATCACGTTATATAAGATTTAACACTCGATCGGTACAAACGTATGCTCTGTAGCTTGCCGACACAGTCAGATCCTGCTCATTAGAAACTTGCGCTGATTGATTCACGCTTCGGTAAGGGAAATAATTAGGGCAAATTTATTCAACCCGAACTAAAGCTTTTCATAAGCGTTATATTTGACACAACATTACACACACCATTGCATTTACATTACATGAGAATTAAATCCCAACCCTCAAGAATTAGTCTAATCCTGTAGAGTAGAGATCATACATTTGTATGGGCAAAATGAGTGTCTAACACTTTCATTCTCTCTAACGGTGGAATCTTTAGTCGCAAATCAATAAGTCATTTTAGGACTGAGAATCCTAGGTTCCTCTTTCTTAGCGTTTATATAGGGTTTAGCCAATGATAGAAACGAAGTAATTGTATAGCCGCGAACTCTAGTCAAATATAACATCTTTCACCCCAAAAATTGAAGGAGAAAATAAAGATGAAAAAAAAACCCTTGAGGGAGGTGAACCACTCGTTGCATAGCACTATCCTCGTGCAAATTCTGGCTGTCCACAACCTGCATTTATAGGATGGAATTGGAAAACCAACACCCCCTAAATCCCACTGGGAACCACCTAGTAAACGAGTTGGATGCCATACAAAGATTACAGTTGCCTCCAAGAAGGCTTCAACGGTTTGGTATTACCATCCCCACTATTTCTTGTGGGTGGCCAACGTGAGTTTTGAATCTCCCTCATGTTTTGGATCACATCCTATTGAGAAATTGATGGACGGAGTCGATGTCACATATGTACATCGAGGTGGACCCCACAGAGCTTTGGGTTACACCAGCTCCGTGTAAGAGGGATTACAGGCAACTGTAAATTGCCAAGCGTGACATTAAACTTATGTGTGACCCGTCTAATGAGTGGACAGGCCTAATTTTTGTACGTCATTCTGCTAGTGGGGGCCACCTTCTGCCCTGCTCAACTCTTTTCAACTCTCCCAACTACTTGTCAGGATGGCTCCTCTGCTGCGCGTGAAGTACGTGTGGGCTAAGAAGCCTCCACCGTGAAAGCTTTTTAAAAGCCAACCACCCCCTTGAATTACCGAGCGCGGCTTCACTAGATCACCATATCCACCGAGGTGGACTGTGGGGCCCACCATGATTTATGTGACTACATCCACGCCGTCCATCCGTGTTGAAAGCTCATTTTAGGGCATTACGAAAAAAATGAAGTGGTTCCAAAACTCAGATGGACCATAGTACAGGAAACAGTCCTAATTGACCATTAAAAACTTCTTGTGGGCCACAAAAGCTTTGGATCAAAATGATATTTGTGTTTTCTCTTCGTCTAGATCTTTTTGACCTTATCAACAGGTTGGATGGAAAATAAACTTTCTGGTGGAATCCATGAAGCTTTTAATGGTGAGGATTCAATCACGACTCTTTCTTGTGGTGTGGTCCACCTAAGATTTGGGTCAGCTTCGTTTTTTGAATAACGCCCTAAAATGAACTGTCAAAATAGTTGGACGGTGTGGATTTAATGCACATACATTACTGTGAGCCCCACAGTCAGGGTCCCACCCCCGGATCCACCGAAACGGCCGCCCTGAATTACCAAGGGAAAAGAAAAACCAAAAAACTACATGGGTAGGACGGATCAATACGGAATACGTGGCAGGTGGGACAGTTGATGCAGACCGTTCACCTGGCAGAATAAACGGTCCACGTTTCGCAAAGATGGATAATCCTAGCCATCAGTTTCCTATTAAGTGTTGACCATTGACAATTTTTCTTTTCTACCATCAATTGGAAGGTTCATACGTCTGGAACCTTCGGTGTGATTTTCGACATGGCCATCTCTGAATAGGTCCTACTACTAGATGGACGGTCTGGATTCAAAACTCTCCACATTTCTATCTCATCATTGCTCTTCAATTTTAGGTTTGGTAGAAAGGCGTGGAACACAAGGTCGATCTTTCTATCTCATTGAGCCACTAACCGGGGTTTGAACCGGAATCGTCTGCCACACCTTTTTTCGCAGCGCCTAACACCCAAGCTTTGTGGGCCCACCATGTTGTATATGTAGAATCCATTCCATACATCCGTTGAAAAATTACTTTAACCATAAATAAAAAACACCATCCTGATCAAAAACTCAGATGGGCCACACCAATGGAAATGGTTAAAAATTGCACCTAAAACCTGTAAGTTCATGCGTTGTGGTACTCGTGAGTTTTGGATCAGGCTGAAATTTGTACATTCCCTTCATCCTTTCTATTAGAATATTATAAACGGTTTTGATGAAAATAATCACCACGGTGGACCACAGACAGACCTATAGTTTTTGTACGGTCTCGATTGTTCCTTGAAGCGTGGCCCACCTGTTTTGCAGATAAAGCTGATTTTTTGCCCCATGAACTAGTAGCTCGACTGATGAAAGGATTGATTTCACATATACAACATGGTGGGCCCCAAAGTGCCTGGGCGTTTTAAGGAGTGCTTGAGGATTCGGGTCCGGCTTTTACCCTTTCTATTCCTGGTTTCTAGGCTTTAAGCAGCGCCTGTTTTTGTTGACCACTTAGTCAAAAGTTGACACGGTGAGCTTTGTATCAGCCGCTTACTGATCCAATTCATCAGGGCTCCCAGGTTTATTTACACCGTACACGTGGCATACTTGATCGATGATCTGAACCCTTCATTCCATCATAAGTCTCCGTAGGAAAATTAATAATCAAAATTAAACTGTTCTGTATGACAGTTTTTGTATGGTCAGATTGCCTGATCACTGTAGTTTTTGGCCCATGACCTGTTTACAGTTTTACCCCGGCGAATGAAGGGGAGCGAATTAGGTGTTACCCTCACCGTGGGGCCCACCTTGATTATTTATTGTATATCCACTCTGTCCATCCTTTTCTCCAGCCCATTTTAGGAGGTGGTGCCAAAAATTAAGAAGATCTAAATCTCAGGTGGACCACACCACAGGAAAGAGTTTTGTTTGAGTGCTCCACCATTAAAAATTCCAAAGGGCCCATGATAAGGTTTACGTAATTTTTATTTGTCATCCAACCTGTTGATAATGTCAAGAAGAACTGGATAAAGGGAAAATACAAAGATCAGCTTGATCCAAAACTTATGTGGCCCATAAAAAGTTTTTAATGGTCATTTGTCACTGTTTCTAGTGGTGTGGTTCACCTGACATTTGGATCTTCTTAAGGTCTGGAATCACATCTTAAAATGATATGTAAAAACAGATGGACGGCGTGGATATGAAAATAATGCATCATTGTGGGCCCCCGCACGGTAGGGTAACGCCCATTAAGGTGTTGCCCGGGCAACAGCTAATCCACTCCCACGAATGAACGGTTTTGATGCTCACGCGTATGCCACGTGTACCAGAGGGCTGGATCTAGGTCAAACGTAATGAGGACATTTTCATTAGTAGTCAACTAGATCGACCGTTGAAGTAGCAATCCTTGAGGCCAGTTTTTCGAGGTGGAAACTGATGTGATAGGGATCATAGTTTTGAGAACCGGACGAGTCTGAAGTGGACTCGGCCTCAGTAAGAACCCGCGAGTCACCCTCTCGAGTTCCCCAACTCAGGTGAGTCTCGCTACTCAACTCAGGACCAAGGAATCTTTCCGATCGCCGGTTTTTTTTTTTTAACTGGACCCGGGAACATGTGAATCAGGACCGTCCATCCAGACTTTACTACTGTGGATGATCGATCATGATTCAAAAGCCACACCAAGCAGACTATCCCACCCATTGATTCCTTGTCCACGACTGTGGCCATGTGTTCTTTTGGCCATGCTGGAAAACGATTGAGCTGCTACGCTAGAATCTGCTAATTGATGTATGTTGGGATACGAGTGATCAGCCCCGCAGCAGAATCGAGCGCGGAGCAATCAAACGAGGAACAAATACAATGCAATCAACCAAACAAATCAACACACACAGGAGTTAATCCGAATTTAACATGAAAAACCCCTCACAGGTAAAAAAACCACGGCACAAAGCGACGCCTATCCACTATGTATCAGAAGTTACAAGAGCACGAAGAAAACTTACAACAGATTCAAGCCAACAAGAGAAAACCTAAGCTCTTCAAGAGGAAAATCAACGTAGCCTTTCCTTTAAAGCTCTTTCTCTCACCCTAGAACTCTCTCTCAACCCTTGCACATCTAGGATACCCTAATTACGGTTTACAACAGCTTATATAGTAATAAACCTAAATTAGTAACATCTTATGCAAGAAACTACGCAAGATCGCGCAAAAACTACGCCACCGACTTTGCAGTCCGCTCACGGTTGGGCGTCCGGCCCGAATCTGTTGGGTGCCCAACAGATTCAAAATTCGTCCAGAGAGTTCTAGCAAGAATCCAACCAATTTCGGGCGCCCGCCCAGACCTCATCGGGCGCCCATCTATTCACCGAGCCCCCTATAGTTCAGAAGCAGTTCAACAATACAAACTTCCAAAAGCTAACCCGGGAGTCCTTGGGAGGGCGCCCGACACCCCCTGTGTCCAAGATTGAAGGTAAAACCCCAATAATGTACTCTATATGAGCACCGATTAACAGGTAGAAAAAAAGAGTGGCCTACTTGGATGCTCTAATTCCATTATAAAAGAGGTAAAATTGTAACTAAGATTTTTTATTATTATTTATGTATTTGTTTTTACATAGGTGGACTATAACTTTGAAGGATATAAACCTCCATCGTCATCAGCATATGTGTGGTAAGATGAAATTGATGGGAAAACCCATTGAATCCAACAATGGGTTGAAAATTAATCTTGATCTACTTACTGGTAAAAGAAGCTTCTCTAAGGTCAAGAAGAAAGGGTTGATCCGTGTCATTCAATTTTCTACTATAATCTTTTATAAACAATACCTACTGGTGAAATAATCAACTTATTGATATTGGAAGACCAAAAAAATTCTTCTAATGTACGTTTTGGAGTCCAATAGAATTCATAGGTATAGGAAGAAGCCCAGAACATGTTAAAAATGATATGGTTCAACCTCGAACCCATTTAAATGCATTTAAATGCATCTGACAACAGTAAGGCTCAAGAATTCAATATCTTTCTAAAAAAGAAAAAAAAAATCTCTAAGAATTGTTTCGTGGATTTAACATTTAATAAATTGGAAGATAAGAATATTTGTCCATCTATAATGGAAATCACATTAGTAGGAATATAAGCCGGAACATCCCCAAACTCCTCCCTTGGAGAAACACCGGCTGACTAGAGGCTTCCCCTTATTGGAGTTTGATGTAGGACAAGGATCAAGAACCTTTCTATCACACATAGACTAAAAAAAGCTTAAAGGAAAAATGACAAAACTCATCAAAGTTCGACCGTTCGAAATTATGCCAGAATTTTTTGATTGTTTGCCAGATAATTTCTGCCAGTTTAGATAGGTCAAAGTTGAGCTTCGACAGGTTGAAATCCATTTCGACTAGTTGAAAGATTATGAAAATGTATGAACTTGTGTGATTTCTTTCCTATTATATTTAAGACTCTTTTAATGCGTTCCTAGGGTTTTGTTTAGGGTTATATAAGGTTGTTATTTTTAATTATTCTTATTATTATTCTTAATAAAATTTTGGTTTTTACCACTTTTCTCTTGTGGATTCAAGAGAGCCTTGTGGTTTTAAGTTATTTATGTGAAACTTAAACTTAATGCGGAATAATCAGATTGTCTATGCATCAACAATGGAGATTCCATACTGTAATCTTAAAGCCATACCTGATTGGGAAGACATTCCCGACGCCGTTGCGTTGCCGAGAAGAACTCTTGGTCTTCCGCACCTTACACCTTTAGGAGAAACACTCAATGGGACTAGGGTTTTCTCTTGTGTGTTGGTGAGGGGACCAAGACGTATATTTATAGGAAAAAGGGCCAGAGAAGCTTACCCATCACACTTCTCTCCTCTAGGGTCTCCACACCGTAGGTTTCCATATCAGGCTTAATAACCGCGTATAGGGAACACGGTTCAAGCGTCCCGCCCCAAACCTATTTGTAATGATCACAACTATAGTGGGGCCCACTGAATCGCTCAATCTGAATAATCCAATGGTCATGATCTAAACTGATGATCATGTGTGGCCCACCTAATGAAGTCTTACATTCTCCCACTTGGGCTACACTGATCTCTGAAAGAAAACAAAACATTTTATTTTATTTTGTGAAAAATAATTTTATAAAACATATTTGTTTCAAAAGTTCCTAATGGGCGCCCTACTGATTTCAAAACAATACCGTTGGATAATTATGAGCAACGCTTATCAGATCCGGTCCATCAAGACCATTGATATTGAATCGTGGTAGTCAACACAACATTTAATATTTTCGAAGTGTGACGAATCATAAATCACAAATACCAATAGCCTTAACGACATGGATCAATGATATGGGGTGTGGTATGAAGATTACACGTCTTATGTGATCATACGTGTTTATCTTCAAGTGGTCCTACTACGTGTCTCCAAGACACAAACCAAAGTCTTGCTTACTCAAAACTAAATGTGCACACTAAAGGAGAAGCAAGATATAAACTGAAAAACAGAATCATCAATGCATAAAAGATATCTCTAAATAATGTCTGAACATAATCGGATCATACATGAAAACTCCCACTACTGAAATACATCCTTGGGATCAACAACTCCCATAGACGTCACATGCTCCTTAAAGAGCGTGATAGGAAGGCCTTTAGTGAGAGGATCCGCTATCATCAGCCTTGTGCTGATGAGTTCCATAGACACTTGACGATTCTGAACTCTCTCCTTCACAACAAGGTATTTGATGTCAATGTGCTTTGACCTCGATGAATGCTTGTTGTTGTTGGAGAAGTTAACTGCAGCTAAACTATCACAATAGATCTTCAATGGTTTCGGGATCAACTGCACAACCCGTAAACCAGAGAAAAAACTCTGAAGCCAGACTGCCTGATTCGTGGCTTCATGACAAGCTACATACTCTGCTTCCATGGTAGATGATGCCGTAATCGACTGTTTCACGCTCTTCCATGATACGGCTCCACTAACCATCATGAATACATAGCCCGAGGTAGACTTCTTGCTGTCGAGACAACCAGAAAAATCTGCATCTGTATATCCTATCAACTCCAAATGGTCGGATCTCCTGTATGTGAGTTCGAAGTCCTTTGTCCTTTGCAGGTAGCGCAACACTTTCTTTACAGCTATCCAAAGATTCATTCTTGGATTGCTAAGGTACCTGCCCAACATTCCAACCACAAAAGCAATATTTGGATGCGTATAAACCTGAGCATACATGATGTTCCCTACTGCTGACGCATACGGAATAGCTTTCATCTTGTCCTTCTCTAGGTCATTCTTAGGACACTGAAATTAACCAAATTTGTCACCTTTTACAATAGGTGCTTGGCCAGGAGCACAACCTTGCATGCCAAACCTTTCGAGAACCCTATCAATATAGGCCCTCTGCGACAGGCCAAGTAATCCATGTGATCTGTCCCGGCTAATCTGAATGCCGATGACAAAGGAGGCATCACCAAGATCTTTCATCTCAAAATTTTGAGATAGAAATTTCTTAGTCTCACACAACAATCCAATATCACTACTGGCTAATAAAATGTCGTCAACATACAAGACCAAAATGATAAACTTACTCCCACTGATTTTCACATATATGCACTCATCCGCAGTGTTTTCAATGAAACCATATGAGGAAACAGCTTCATGAAACTTTAGGTACCACTGTCGTGATGCCTGTTTCAACCCGTAAATGGACTTCTTAAGTTTACAGACCAGATGTTCTGATCCTTTGGCTTTAAAATCTTCTGGCTGCAACATATATACGTTCTCAATTAGATCTTCATTGAGAAACACAGTTTTCACGTCCATTTGATGTAGCTCCAAATCCATATGAGCCACAAGAGCCATAATAATCCTAAAGGAGTCTTTCTTAAATACAGGTGAGAAAGTCTCCTTAAAGTTAATGCCCTCACGCTGAGTGAAACCCTTTGCAACTAGCCTGACTTTATACCATTCGATATTGCCCTTAGAGTCCCGTTTGGTTTTAAATACCCATTTGCAACCAATCGGCCTAATCCCTTCAGGCAATTCAACAAGGTCCCAAACTTTGTTATCCTTCATTGATTTCAATTTATCCTTCATGGCATCGAACCAATGAGAAGAATTTGCACTTTGTTTGACCTGTGAAAGGAATAAAGGATCCTTTTCAACCCCAATGTCAAACTCATGCTCCTGCAAATAGATGATGTAATCGTCTGGTATTACAGATCTTCTCTCTCTATGTGATCGTCTTAATGGCTCATTATTCTGAATTGGGTTTTCCATTTCCTCATCAGTGAGTTGTATTTGAGGTTGTACATGGTTATCCATAAGGATCTCAATATCCACTGCTTGACGGACAACCACGCTACTCTGAATGATTATGGTAGGAATCACAATCCGCTCTTCCTCAAATATAATATCTCTTAAATTTGTGCTCCCACTATCTTCAGTGTTCTCAATAAACCTAGCATTCGCAGTCTTAATGACTCTCATGAAATATGATGGACAATAAAATCTGAATCCTTTTGATCTTTCTGGGTATCCAATAAAAAAGCAACTAACAGTTCTTTCATGCGGGTTATACGGTTTGGCTTCTGTAGGACAACCACATACATGAAAATATCGTAGACTAGGCTTTCGCCCTGTCCACAATTCATATGGAGTTTTCATTACAGCCTTACTTGGGACCCTATTAAGGATGTGCACGGCCTTTTTTTTTTTTACCCTTAGAAACGAGCCATGCTTTAAATCCTTCACAATCATTCTTCTGATGATCAGGCTTATTGCAGAAGAAGCAGCCATCATTAGGACCCTTCCTTTTCTTCTTAAATGTCTTTCCAGACTTAGGCTGATTGCCACCCGCAGGACCCGTAGAACTTTTTCCTGAAGTGTGCTTTCTTTTCTTATTTTCTTTTCATCCTTGACAGATGTCACTAGGTGCACACTTTGTGTCTTGCTCGACCTTCTGAGTCTCTCTTCCTCCTGATCGCACTGAGATATCAGTTCGTTCAATGTCCACTTTTCCTTTAAGTATTATAACTGATTTGGAATTGACTGAACTGTGGAGGGAGGGAGTTCAGAACCAAGAAAATCAGGAGTTCATCCTCAATCTTAAGGTCTAATGCGCGGATTTTAGCCACCACATCAAATAATCCACCAATGTACTCCCTAATATTTCCTTGACCGTTATGGGTGGCTTGAGTCAATTTATGTAAAAGTGAACTCAGCTCTGCTTTATCTGATTTCTGAAATCGTTTTCCTATTTCAATCAAGAAATCTTTAGCTTTCTCAGTGTCGGGCATGACACTCTGCATGGTCTCAGAAATCGAGTTCTTTATGATCTTGAGACACATCTTATTTGACTTGGTCCAGGCCTTAAAGTGAGCCTTTGCTGATTCCGTACTAGAGTCAGTTGGAATAGGAGGCTCTACTTCCTCTAGGGCCAGGTCCAAGTCCATGCAACCTAGGACTATTTCAACAGACGACTTCCATTTGGAATAGTTAGACCCAGTAAGCAAAGGTATGGAATTGAATTGGGTTGGAACATTGAAAACAATCATAGCTGGACATTCAAAGCATAAAACTCACATTAATTAAACAAGTCCCATATAACAATGCATAAATATAAACCACAAATATCATGCATGTAAATACATTCGATTGATTTGGGCCTTCAATCAAATGACCCAGGATGATGATGGACCATTATCATCAAAATCTGGCAAGAGCCCAGCGTATCATCACAATTCCTCCTTTGGGCGAAATTGTAACATACAGGAGGCTCTACTGAACATGAAGCTGATTTATGCTAGTGAAATAAATCTAAAACGCCCATCATCTTTGGATGAAATGAGTCTCTCAAACCTATATTACCATCACCAATCACTTCATCCCGCTCACACTCAGCCAAATGATGATACTTCTTTGTTCTGACCACCGCTTGCCTGGATATGAACGCAACTAAATGCAATCCTATAATGAAGGGTTACTGAATTCCAAGTACAGAAGTCTAGAAGTACAAATTGTTGCCAATTGAGGTCACTTTGGTGGCTAACACAATAAGCTTCAATCCCACTTCCAGACCCAAGGATTGCTACATGGTTCTGCCCACAACGAACCATACTACAAAAGTTCTGATTTGGCCAAAATATGATTGATGTTGATCGCCTAAAATCTCAAATATTTACTACAGTGATGGTTGGATTAAATCCTTTAATTGTCAACTCTGAACATCAATCAAAAGATACGGGTAATGGCCTTATTTTGGGTCAAATCAGAGTAATATATAATCCACATTTATTGAATTACTAGGGCCGACTTATAAAACCTACCAACCATCAATTACTTTATTTAGGTTTTACTTAAATTGATGGCCCAAGTAAAATTAAAGTGGGCCACACAAGGTCTAAAGAATGAATGGACAATATGCCTAGAGATTTGGCTCAGACAAGCATTCAATGGACCCTAAACTGGGCTGGATTCAGCAGGGCATGGGCTTAAGACAAGGCTCAAAACCACTCAACAAGTGGGCCCCAAATTTATCATCAAAGGGCACCGGCCTAAGGTCTGCCTAAATGAGATAAATTCAGTGATTTAGATCATCTTGGACAATGGACCCAAGCAACTAAAGTGGGCCCCTAAAGGTCCAAATAATAATAATAATAATAATAATGAAACATCAAAATCCATGGGTGGGCCGAGAATGAGCATGAAGGAGCTCTAGATCAGGGCCCAAAACTTAAACAAAAAATGGCTTGGAAGATGGCATTGGATAGGCAAGCAATGAGCCTAAAAGAATACTGAAAATAAACCCAAACTCCAGCCCATATTCTAGCCATTCAAGGAGCCCATCAATTTGCACAAAATCATCAAGGTGGGCCCTGAAGTAGGGCCTAGGATATGCTCAATAGGACTCCAAAAGTTAACTTGAAGTTAGCATGAAATAGGCCCCAGAAAATAATCTGCTGGAAATGGCCTACTGTCACAACATATTTACATAAGCCTATACAAAAGGGGGCCCAAATCCAGGCCCAATGAAATAAGCCAGAATACAAGGTCTGTAACAGTCCATGTCTGTTCATAAGGGAATCACAACCCAAATACAAAAGGCCAATATTCCAAAATGCCATTCTTGTCCACTTCTGCCTTTTTTTTTTTTTTTTAGAAACTATCCTCCAAAACCTTTACAGCACATAAAGGGAAAATGTCATTCTCGCCCAAATAGGAAACCAATATCCAACCCATAACCCCTTGCTATTTTCACAGGGTTGGAAAACCCTAGCCATAGCAACAACCTCCACACCACCGTCGCCAAAACCTGCTATATGCACCGGCCGGAGCTCGCCTTTGTAGGATATGGTGCCCAGAATGACCGCGTCACCTCATCATCCTCACTATAGTCGGACGAAGCAATGGCTGCTGCCGAATCCGAATCGGGAGAGGACGATGGCCCTAGCTTTGGCCGATGTCCTATACAAAATAGATGACGGCAATGGCAGTCCATATAGCCGCTGCTACGGCTGATTTCGACCATCAATGGTGGTGCATCCGATGCAACGACATGGTTTCCGGCGACCTTAAATGGTCGGCACTAGACATGTATGGCCAGATCTGATGGACACAGATTTCAAAGGGAGTTGGAAACACATGGTTGGAAACCCTCTGTACTAGCCGGCATTCATGGTTGCAATCGGCTCCCAGACTTTGGATCGATTTTAATGGTGGTAGATGGGTGCAACTAATAACAGCAAAGATGAAATTATTATTTATTTATTTATTTTAGATGGTTGCCTTATGTGAAAACAGATCTAAGAGGCAGAGGAAGGCTAATGGGTTTGAAACCCTCTTCATGAACTAAATGGGATTTTCACCCTTATTAATGATGCAGCCAGTGATCATGGCCGCCAATGTGAGAGGGCATGAGGCCATCATCTTTTCGAAAATAGGCGATGACCAACAGCCACAGGTCGATCCCAAATAATCTATCGGCCATGCTGCCGCTGTGAGTAGCCATAGTATCACCGAGATTCCGTTTCTAAAACTGTCAGTCATGCATTCACGGATTTCGGCTAGATGGCCTTATTGGGATGCTTTTTGTTTTGTTTTGTTTTTTTTTTTTTTTTTTTTTTTGGTATCGTGGCAATGACTGCCAGATTAAGCTAAAGACTGTTGTGCCAATTATCAAACACACTAGCACACAAATCATGAACTCCGTGTACGGCAATTCTGTTTGAGGGAATGATAAAGAAGTCCATTGAAGATAAAACCCCAACTTGCTTCAAATCTACCAAATCAATGCATAGGTGGCTCTGATACCAACTGTGAAACTTAAACTTAATGCAAAATAATCGGATCGTCTATGCATCAACAATGGAGATTCCATACTGTAATCTTAAAGCCATACCTGATTGGGAAGACATTCCCGACGCCGTCGCGTTGCCGAGAAGAACTCTTGGTCATCCGCACCTTACACCCTTTAGGAGAAACACTCAATGGGACTAGGGTTTTCTCTTGTGTGTTGGTGAGGGGACCAAGACGTATATTTATAGGAAAGAGGGCCAGAGAAGCTTACCCATCACACTTCTCTCCTCTAGGGTCTCCACACCGTAAGTTTCCATATCAGGCTTAATAACAGCGTATAGGGAACACGGTACAAGCGTCCCGCCCCAAACCTATTTGTAATGATCACAACTATAGTGGGGCCCACTGAATCGCTCAATCTGAATAATCCAATGGTCATGATCTAAACTGATGATCATGTGTGGCCCACCTAATGGAGTCTTACAATTTATTCTTTGCGGAAGATGGTGATCATCCTCATCACATCCTTCCCTACGTTAATTGGTATCAGAGTGAGGTTTTTCCTCAGGACGGTGTCTTTTAACGACGGGTTGGGCAATAATCCTATCGACGATGCTCTAGGGATCAATTATCTAGCGGAAAGGATGCAAACTTTCCAATAGGAGAATCGGCAAGCTATGCAAGGGTTGTGGGCTGCTTTCGACCATATAGCGGAGGCTTTAGGGCAACTCCATGTTCGTGGCAATGATCCGCCTCTGGTGGGCGCTATAATTCGCGATCGGGTGGATTAGACGGATTGAGCATTCAGGAGGAATGTTGATCTTTCTAACTTCAATGGCCAGCTTCACATTGAGGATTGACTTTTTGAAGTCGAACGCTTCTTCATTTAAATGGAGATTCCTAAGGAGAGGAAGGTTAAGTTCGTGGTTTATAAGTTAAAGGGCAGTGCTTTGGCTTAGTGGAAATAATTTCAGCGCGAGCGAACATGATAGATGAAGGTGTCAATCCACACATGGCAGTGGATGAAGCATCGACTGCGGCACAATTTCTATACGACAATGATGATCAGGCACTATTCCAGTAGCCTCAAAATTTTCAGCAAAATAGTCAATTAGTACGAGATTATGTAGATAAATCCTATTATTTTTCGACGAGGGACGATCTGGTTGAGACGGAGTCGCAACAGGACGTCAATTCATCAATGACATACTTTTAAAGTGGAGAGGCAGTCTTCTGTAACTGTCTACGATTTCACAAAAGAATTGGATAGGTTGGGAGAGATCAATGAATTAGAAAATGGAAAAAAAATTATAACCTACTAACATCTCAGAGATTGTAAAAAATTCTGAAGCGGTGGAGGAGATCAATACCTTAGTTGTAAAGGAAAAGGAGGAAAAATCCGTAAACATCTCAGAAGTTAAAAAACCAGTGTTGTAGGAATTTGAAGTGATTGTGCTCGCTGAACTTCCCGATGACTTGTCCCCTATGCAGGAGATTAGTCTTCCTCAGGTTGAGTGTCTTCAACAACATGAAGAATTCATCTACCGACTAGTCCTAAATCTAATAATAAATTAGAGAATTATACTACCTTGTATCAAAAAGAGGCTAAAATCGCGTATGGTGAACTAAGCCCGTTGAAGAACTCGAACGTGTACTACAAACCAAGCCCGTTGAAGAACTCGAACGTGTACTGCAAACCAAGCCCATTGAAGAATTCAAATGCATATCGTAAACCAAGTCCGTTGAAGAACCCAAGCGCATAGCATGGCTCAAGTCTAAAGACATGTGAGGATGATTTTTTTTAAGTGGAGGGGGTCTGATGTAGGATGAGGATCAAGTACCTTTCTATCACACATGGACCAAAAAAAGCCCAAAGGAAAAACGACAAAACTTAGTAAAGTTCAGCTGATCGACCAATCGGGTCGATCGATCGAAATTCTGTTAGAAATTTCAGATTGGTTGCTGGACAATTTCTACCATATTAGACAAGGTCAAAATTAAGCTTCAACAGGTTCAAGTCCATTTTGACAGGTCGAAAGAATATGAAAATTACTGAAATTGCGTAATTTTTTTCCTATCTTTTTAGGACTCTCTTAATGCATTCCTAAGGTTTTGTTTAGATTTATATAAAGTTGTTGAGACTCATTTTTTAATTATTCTCATTATTATTCTTAATGAAATTATATTTTTACCACTTTTCTCTTGTGAATTTGAGAATTCTCTTGTGGATTCAAGAGCGCCTTTTGGATTTAAGGTATTTATCCTTTGAGGAAGACGGTGATCATCCTCATCATGTCCTTCCCTTCATCAGAATTGTGCCTTAAAAAAATCAATGCTGAACCCTAATCCACTAGCCATGTGGATGTGATAGGGTTAATCTTAATGATTGATAGCCTTTTGGACAAAGTGATACACCTTTACTAATATCCAGCGTTGCCTTAAACTTATATAATATGGGTTATATGAGTCATTCCTTTGGTCCTTGGTGTTTACACCCATTTTCGACACACCGACATGGACTAGTAGAAGGCCATCACATGTCGACACTACAAGTTCAGTGCTATAAGAATCTTACTCACATCCGAAGATATCTCTTACTGCCATTTCTTCAGTGACGTCTTTCATTGTTAATGCGGTGGCACATAACCGTACGTATGCCTTTAAAGGAGCGAAAACGTCAAATGACGCATGACCGTAATACATGAGGCACATAAATGAGACACCATACTCAACATGTCTATAAAAGACCCATCGAGCCAATGATCTTATAAAAAATCGACATATGCTTGGTAAGGCCGTTTCTCACAATCCTTCCAAAATGGGAGATATTTCCAGAAATGTTTGGAGCTCTCAATATAAAGATTTTGAATATTTGAAGATTGAACTAATATCTGAGTGTATTGGCAATAATGGATTGAGACCAATATCGGAGCATGTTAGAATAAAAAAATGGGACATCAGGATCTATTGGATTCAGTCGCACTAGTTCTGCGATCAGTCAAGGGCACAATAGGAGAAAGGTGGAGATGGCTTTGATCGAGTTATTTTTAAATGCAACAGTGTCCTGAAGGTCTCCAATAGGAGAGCATCTACATAAAAGTAGACATCTAACCAACAGTTTCAGATTTATGAGATCTCCTATGGGAAAACTACATCAAATTCGTAAATGCAAAGGATCCTGGACAATCAAGGAAACCTAGTGAAGGTTTTGCCACCTTAATAACCTATAAAAGGAGCATGTGATGAACAGCTTGAGGCCGGCTCCAAACACAATCTATCTTTCTTTATATTTATCTTAGCATAGCGTAGCTTATCCTTAGTCTTGGCATATATTGCTACTGTTTAGTACCATCGCTACAATACTGTAGAGTAGATTAAATATCCACAACCTTACATTGTTGGATCCCGATTAAAAGAGTCCTTACTTTGGTAATCATCTTTCTGGTCACATCCTACTAATTATCTACCTGGATCGTTTGTTTATACGAACGGATTAAGTATTTGTCTTCTTTTTATTTTCTCTAATTGTTTTTACTTAATCGATTGTAATGAGCTTCATTCACATATTAATCAGCATTGCTTTAGCTTTTTTCATTTATTTATCCATATTTTTTCTTTTGAGAAATATATTGGTTGCAATTATTGGTGAAAGAAAAGTTCTTAACGTAAGACAAAAAGAATCGATCAGGAAGGACTAACCCCAACCCTTTCATAAATCGCTTGATCGCTGTTACAACCGGTGGTTGAAAGGATGGTTGGATTTCTGAATCTGGTCTACACAGTCCATCACAGCACAAGGGGCACTAACGTTCAATCAAACATTGAGTCGAGTATGATTTTGACATGCCTGCACTTTAATCATAGTGTAAACCACGCTTTCGGCTCAGCTGAACTCTCATTTTGTGAGTGGCTTGGAGGAGGTATTGACACTATACACTTTAACTCACTGGGTTGGCCTACAATATTATTGCATTTTGATGAATTACTTGTAATTTCTTTGAGTTTGTATATTTTGTAGGTTTTTAGTTGAAGTGCACTTTCAGTGGTTTATTTTAGTTTGTGGTTTTTATTTCTTATTTTAAAAGTATTTGCATTGTGCTATAATATGGCTAGGTATTATGTCTTCTTCTTGGGTCATTATCCGAGTATAAATAATATTTGAGAAAAATGTCAAGAGTAGGTCGAGAGATACAACGACTGTAAGTTCAGGTCATATCACTCACATGATGAAGTGATGAAAGCATGAGTAGCCTTTAACGACTCATATGCCACATTGAGCCCTGACTCATCTATGGTTGAGCATTTGGTACACATTAGAGTGGAGGCAGATCCACACATTGTTAGTTACACTGTAATATCATTGATTGTTCTTCATGTCCTACTGTCATGCCCTAAAATTCAGAACCCGAATACGGTGACCTTGATCCCGATTTTTAGGATGTGATGGATTTATTTATTACATTTACATTTAATTCATCATACATCTAAACCAAACCATAATTAAATTACCAAATCTATAAAATTTAAACTTAAAACTTTATCATAAGCTTCATAAAGCCAAAACCAACTAATCTACCATTTCTAATTCTCTTCTAATGACTCCCACTATAAGTTCATTATAAAGTGTTTAATAAATAAAGCTCCAGTAGAAATAGTCATCCAAGTATTCTTCAACTTCTGCTCTTCTTACATCCTTTAAACTTATAAGAGTTATCAAATATGGGTAAGTTAGAAGCTGGTGAGTTCATATCCACCAAAGTTAAATTCCAAGAGATATACCAAATGGAACGATTCAACAACCAATGGGACTAAACAGAATGTCAACGGAATAAAGTTGTCAATGTAGTTCATAGGAAGACGTCATGAATGAATCATGATTTCATAATGTCATGAATGTAATAGCGTATGAAATTGTATATTCCTTTATAATTAAATTCGAATAACTAGTTTTTCACAAACTCGCATGGCTTTAGATGTTAAAAACCTTTTGAAAATCAACCATGCTCACTTAATCGGTCCAGTAAGGAATGTGCTTAAATCACCTTTTCATAATCTTGCACGTCTCTAGCAGTAGAAACCTTTTGCAAATCAATCATGCTCGGCAGTGTAAGACCCCAAACTGAATTGATCATGGGAAATGTGAAGATGTGGTCCATCCTGTGGCCGAAGTAGTCCGTCGAATGATACGTGGTCTATGTACATTGCACAAGAAAAACAGATAACTTTGAGGGTGTGTTGATTGCAAACCCTTGCTTAAACGTCTGAATACGTAAAACTATGGCACTTAACTATGCATGCTCATCTTGCTTATTGATGTAAAATGGATTGAGTGCCTTCTCAGTAATTGAAGCTGAGAGTGGATGAAAATTCCACACTGGACGACAAACTGGGACATAAAAAAAGAGAAAAAACAAAACCTTGTAATAAGAAAAATATGAGTCACCTGATCTTGACCAGGATCACTCAGTTAAGGGATGACGGATCAGGTAAGCGCACCACTAAGTGGAGTCGTCTTATCCTCGAAATTGGGATAAGCACATCCCCAAGTGGAGTTGTCTTTTCCTGGATTAGAATAGATGCATCCCTTGACAGAGTCATATTTCCCTCTATTTACTAAAAAGAAAAAAAGGCCCAAAATAAAAATCAACCAACGACGCCCACCCGTGAGATCGGTCGGATCTTTTCTAAATAAATGGCTCAAAAAAATCTTTCAAAAAATACTTTGCAATAAAAACCCCATGGGACCTCGTCCTACAGGTGGGGACTTATTTAAAAAAAACAACAAAAAAATGAGCCCAAAATAAAAATCGATTGATGACGCCAACCCGTGAGATCGGTCGGATCTTTTCCAAATAAATGGCTTAGAAAAATCTTTTAAAAAATATTTTGTAATGAAAACCACATGGAACTCGATCTTATAGGTGGAGACTTATTAAAAAAAAACTTTTAAAAAATAAAAATGCATACGACATCTCATAGCTAGAGTTGTACACGAGCCGAGTCAAGCCAAACTTTGCCCTGTTCGAGCTAGGCTCGTTCAATGACCACCCTAGCTCGTGTTTGGCTCGACTCGGCCTTCGAGCTGGACTAACATGTTCGAGATGGCTCGACCGAGCTTTCGAGCCCAATTTGAGCCGAGTTCAAGCCTAGAAAAATAAATTTTTAAATAGGCCCAGCCCAAAACTTTGGCCTAAAACTGTTTAAAATTGGGCCCAAATACAGCCCAAAGCCCATTGACAATCCCCCACTTACTTTTATAGAGAGTTTCACCTTTCATTTCTTTTCTCACTTCTGATGTGGGACTAAAAAACATACTTTTTCCAACTGAGTCAGCCGAGTCGAGCTAAGTTGAGCTGAATTGAGCTTCGATTGAGTCGAACTTTGACCCGAGTTGAATTGAGCTTGGGTTAGCTCAAGTTCGGCTTGAAAATCATTTCGAGCTTGGAAAAATGGCTCGGATTGGTTTGAATCCAACCTTCGAATCAAGTTGGTTCGAGCCAAGTCGAGCGAGCTAATTGAGCTAGCTTGGCTTATATAGCTGTACTCATGGCTGGGCAGTTCCTCATACTTCCCTGGCGAGTGCTTGTGCACAAAGCAATAAGTGATTCTGGGGACTTTTGAATTTCTGACTTTCCCCAAAGTCACATGCAGAATATGAGACAACTGGCCTAAACTTTCAGTGTTAACCAGGGAGTCCTGGACCATCGTACTGAGCAATGATTGAGATATCATACATGCACTTCAATGAGCGAGAAAGCCCTAGCTAAGCCAAAGTATTAAGCTCGAAGCCACATATGACAGAAGAATAATTTAAAAAGGCTCTAGTCAGGAACACCTGTCAAGACCGATATAGGTAACACAGGAGATCTGTAGAGCCATAGAAAGCGTAAACAACTGCTCATTATTCGTACTTGTCTCCAGGTGACTCCGGAGACTATACGTGCATCTTATACAACAGTTTTAAATCAAACTGATTATCCTTGTAAGGTCGTAGAAAGTGCAGGGGCTCTAACCACTATTAGTTCAATCTATCCAGCACATTCGATGTATGCGTATCAGTCACGATGTGAAGAGGTTGCATTTGACAACTCGTAAAGCCGCAAAAAGCACAGGGTGGAATCGCAATGTCTTCCTCAACTGACAAGAGCCATTCAAATTAATCCTTAATCGCACACGTATTTCGATCAAGATACTCTGGCCAACTAGGACTCAATTGCACCATCCAAATGGTAGGGTGTTCACTCGCTTTGGCATTCGGTCATCAACAACCTTTGCCAAAGGGAGGCATCTGTAGACAACCCACTTGTCTAGGGGAAAATGCATACCGTCGGCTCCAGGAGCCGACAGACACCTGTCACCCTACATATCTAGATTTTGATAGGTGTCCCACTGCATGGAGAATTTTTGACAAGCGTTCGTCAGCCTCTGCCATGCCGATGATTTTCTAAGTCTATATAAAAGGCATCCGCCCTCTGTCCAGATAGGGGGCAGGCGTTCAGCAGATACAATGTCAAAACAATTTTCTAATTCTTCTTGGTTTCATCCCTCGACAAGGGAATTCTGCCACCTGTGTTATCCTACAACAATCATATTCTCTCCCCAGGGTTTGCCTCGGCTAAAGACCGACAGTCAACTCACAAAGGCCAGCCATCATTGTGCGAGTAGGGTTAGGATTAGGGGAGTTTGACTATCCCTTTTCTGAATATGAAAAGGGTGTTTGACTCTCCTTTTCTTTTTCTCACATCTCGATCAAGCTCAGAACGTGGTTCATTTCACATATTCCCTCATTAGAAAATACTAATTTCTTTTTGTTTGTTTATATTTATTGCCTATTATTATTGTTTCTTTTTATTTTGTTTGTCTGCCTGATGTATCGTACCCTGTGAAGCAAGGCTAGGACTTGTTCATTCTCCCTATATGTTTATTTTATTCTATTTTGCCTGCCTGACCCTCTCGTAGGGTTATGTGTTGCATGTTTGCATGACTAACATTTCTTACAGATACATGATTTTCTTGAAAACTATACACCCCTTAAAGTAGAGACCATACGCAAGTACGGGCGAAAGAAGGTGCTTAACCCTTTCTTTTCTCGTAACCGAGACCCTTACCCTGATCTTCAGGATCACAGGCCAATCATAAGAGTCATTCTAGCCAAAGAATATTCGTAGTTCTTTGGCCTCATCGGGCGAGTTTACTGCTCTGGCCGACCGTAAGCTAAAACTGCCAAATTGGTTAGTGGCGACTCCAGTCATTCCAAACATACTATTTCAGTCATCTCGGAAAGGCATTGCACAACTAAGGCGGCCAAATCAGATCAAAACAAATCACATACATCAGAGTGTCGACGCCCCAAAAAAATCAACCGCACACATAATTAAAAAGAACACCATCAAGTGAAAAGAAATCTTCTGAACCGCATCGCATTCAGTCGCGGCGTGTCCATCGAGGGAGGGAGTTCACAGATATGTTGACACACTTAAAGATGGGTGGTCGTACATGTTGCATGTATGACATGTTGGCACATGTATGATACTTTAAGATAGATTGCAGCACATGTGGAGCACTTGAAAGTGGTTATTATCACATATTGTATATGTTGTGCATTCACTTATGAATGGATGTGACACATGTGGCTTAAAGCAAATGTGGCACGCATATGTCATTTGAAAATAAAGGTGGGTGGCATATTGACACGTGAGTCACTGACAAATGGATTATGGCACATGTTGCACATATGGCATGTGATGCTTTAAAACGCGGATGGTGGTACATGCTGTACATGTATCACATTAGCACATGTAGGGCACTTCAAGTTGAACTATTACACACGTGGAACACTTAATTAGAGGATAGGTAGTAACATAAGTGACAACCGTGTGGGGTACCTTATACAAAGATAGGTAATTTATTCTTATTTCCTTTAATTTTTTGAAAATAACATTTCTTTAAGTGAAGGCAAGGAATTGAAAAATGGTATTTTTTTAGGAAATGAAAGAGAAACGAAAATGACATTTTCAAAAGAATATTTAAAAAAAAAAACAAACAAATAAAACGTCATTTTTTATGACAATGACATTCCATTAATTTATATTTCAATGAATCCAAACAAGCCTTATGAAAATAAAACGTGTTGATTCTCTAAATAAGCTCTAAGTAAGTTTCTTATAAGAAAGGTCTGATAAGTTTCTTATAAGAAAGGTCTGATCTAGCATGATGACTTTAGTAGATGATTGACTAAAAGATAGGGCCATTGAATGTGAACAACAAACGTGAGAGACTGGTTCACTTGATAGAGGTTTCCTTGACGGCTCCCATGCATTGAGAATGTCCCTATCTTTCTAGAAGGGTAACTATGAATGGGGCCCGTCCATTTAACCCATACCAATAGGGGCAAGCTATTATGCAAAAATCACATGGTCAGGATGATCCTGGCAATCCAATCAATGAATTGAATGAAAGTCGTCCAAGATTGAGCCAAGATACAAAATAGATCTAATCATCATCTTGAAACATCTATTTACTCGGCCAATCATAGAAGTACTGATAAGCAGTATTCTGCACTATGAACGATCTCCTTCTAGTGGTATGAATGAATGAACGGTCAAGATCGATTATGGCCCACTCGGCATGTCAATTAAAAACATTAAAGAGGTCTGAATCGACTGGAGTGAATTAGTAGCCCTTGCAGTTCTCGGTTCAATGCTTTTGGAGCATAGGCTCCACATGGGGTCACCGTCATGGTTAAAAGACTGGTGACTCGGTCTTTGTTGTCCAGTCTTTAGTTGAGTCACAACTAACTTAGCTGGAGTGAATCAGTCAGATTCGGCCAAGTCGGGAACTCGGGTTTGACTCATTGTACTGAATTGGATCAGGTCTGACTGAGTCCGAGTTGAGTCGAAGAAGTCAAAGGGAACTTGTCAGAGTTTAAAACCATGGTCACAAACATTATCAGTATTTTTAAAAAAAATATATTTTTCTTTCTTTCCCAAACTTTCGTACTTTAAATTTCTGCAATATATAGCCACTAAATATTTGAATTTTTCTGTTCTACAAAACAGGAGAAACTTTCATCACTCAGTTTTGAACATTCTCACGGTGACACGAATGACTGGGAGTATTTCCGGGTATAAAAATTAGACCTGACAAAATTCGACCCAACCCGCTAACCCGACCCGACCCAACCCGGTTTTTTAGTTTAGGGTTGGAAAATTTGACCTGAATTCAATTTTTGGGTTGACCCGACCCGACCCAAATCATATAGGGGTTAAGTAGACTATTATATATTGCTTTTATTATTAGTTAAATAATACATAGTTTTTTTTTTCTCACACACCCTGTTGGATGATTGACCGATAAAAGTGGGCCCCATTTTTGTTGGTGAGTGTGCACTAACAATTGATGCACATGTTGTATACCAAATTCAGTGGATCGGTCAACATCTATTGACCCGATCAAAACCAATATCTGTTGACCCAATCAAAACTAAAATTGAGAGAAAATCTTCTCTCCCTTCGTTTCTGTCGAAACGTCTCAAACGGACGTTGTCCGTTTTCAAGATCATGCGGCCCACTTTTAAACAACAATCCGGCTGATCCAATCCATTCAAATGGTTCGGACATGGGAGTCTAGCAAACTCCAAGTGTTTGCATTAAAGATATTGTTGTATGATGTACACAGTTAAAAGCCAAAGATGACAGTGGGTAACTCATTTTGTGTTTCCAGACCCTTCAAAACCTAACCACTAAGACCAACATGGCCCACCTTGGCTTGATCCAAACTGTCTATTAATTTCTAACATCATTTTTACCAGTACCCAATTGATATCAGGTGTAAACACTCATGTTTGTAACCATTGTTTCGCATAAAATTTAGTTGATCATTAAAATGCGGGTCAACCCGACCTGACCCTGTTGAATTCGGGTTGGGTTAGGGTTGAGATGGAAATGACCCGACTTGAACTTGACCCAACCCAACCCATTGCCACCTCTAATCAAAATGAGAGAAATATAAAAGAGCATTTGGGCACACGCACATGCAAACATGCAGGTGCCGATGTAAAGGGGGCGGATTACGTGTTACCTGGGTAACACATTAGTGGGTGATACAATGACCGTATGGGGCCTAACTTGATGAATTTGTTGTATATCCATGCCGTTCATCCATTTTCACATCTCATTTTAGGATTTGGATCCTAAAACTTAAGCAGATCCAAAGCTTAGGTGGACCACACCATTGGAAACTGTGGTGATGGACCGTTAAAAACTTATTGTGGGCTATAAAAGTTTTGAATCAAGCTAATCTTTGGATTTTCCCTTCAAGCAGGTCTGTTTGACATTATCAACAGGTTGGATGACAAGTAAACATTATAATGGGCCCTACATTTTTTTTTTCTAATGGTGGTCATTCAATCACCACTGTTTCCTCTAATGTAGTCCACCCAAGATTGGGATCTTTTTTCTTTTTCTTTTTGGTAATACTCACACCCCACTATAGTATACCCACCCCCACTATTAGTCACACTGCAATGTTAGCCACCCCCACTTGGTGATGTAGAGGGGATTGTTGATCTCTACATGGCTAGGCTGGACCAAAGAAAGGAGTAAGGAAGGAGCAGAAGATCCAAAGATATTGCAAGTCGACACTTCTTGTCGACTGGTCTCCAACATCAGGCAACCGGTCGTTGTCTCTAACGACCGGTCGCAATTGGCATGCGAATCCGGCTAAATTCCCTAGACTGGCTAGACCTCTAGGCGACTGGTCGCCGCTCAACTAGCGACTGATTGCTAACCCCCAACGATCGGTCGATCGGGTCGGCAAAATGGCACGAGAGTTTCCGTTTTCAAATTGGAAAGTTCCATTTTTGCTCGTTTTCTTTCCAATCTTGTTTAGGACTCTTAATTTGAGTAAGTTAGGGTTTACTTTACCATTTAAACTCTTTTTAATTCATTGTAAGGGATCATTATTCACTTTTTTAATACAACTCTTGAGATTTTCTCTATTTTACTTGTGGATTTGAGCGACCCGTAAGAGATCAAGGAAGTTTTGGTTGAGGATTCCTCGAAGGCTCCGTGGATGCATAGTAGTTATCCCATGAAAGAGACGATGATCGATCTTACTTCGCCTACGTCTCCGCCAAGTAGGTATCAGAGTGAGGAAAACCCTCGGGAAGATGGCGTCTAGCGATGGACAAGGTAGCAATCTCGTTGACGGTGATTAGGGGACTTGATACTTTGCGGAGAGGATGGATGCTCTCTAACGATTGCTAGAGATGTCTATGCAAGGACTGCAAGCATCTCTCGATTAGATCGTAGCGTCACTGGCCCTACACCAAGCCCAAGGCGTCGTACAACTGCCGTCAATCGCTATACGGGACAATCCGGTATTCTGTCAAGCACTCCTAGTAGCAACTCGGAGGGCGACCCTAGAAGATTTTGATGGCAGTGATGAGGAAGTCGAAGGCCTCCTTGCTCAGCAACCTTTACAAGGAGACGACTGCAGGGATCGTGCTGAAAGAGAGGTAAGGCTGAACTTTCTGCTTTCAATGGGTTATTGAACATTGAAGAATTTTTAGATTGGTTAGCGGAAGTTGAGAAATTCTTCGATTATATGGACGTGCTGGAGGATAAGAAGCTGAAACTTGTAGCTTATAAATTGAAGTCAGGAGCCTTCACATGGTGGGAACGTTATGAGTTTTCCGAACTCGGCAGAACAAGTTGCCCATCTACTCGTGGCTGCAGATGAGACTTCTCTGGTCGCAGTTTCTTCCCCGAGATTATGAGCAGGTATTATTTCAGCAATATTAGAGTTGTTGTGAGGGAAACCAGACTATTGATGAGTACGTAGCCGAGTTTAACAGGCTAGCGATGCGTAATGATTTGTTAGAAATGGATGCTCAGAGGGCCACAAGATTCATTGGTGGTTTGAGGACCACTATCCAGGACTGTGTACAGATACTTCCGGTCTGAACCATAGATGAGGCCATACAAGATGCTAATCGTGCAGAAATTCAGCTTCATAGAGTTCCCTGCACGCTCTTATCCATCACCCCGTGTCCCTGTGGCAGTTTCAGTTCAGGAGACATCCTTGTCTAAGGGAAAGGAACCTGTTAGTGGCACGCCCAACCCCCAATGATCGCAAGTTGAGATTTGGAGAGTGGTCCTGGTAGGCCTCAACACACTGCATCCGTCGTTGCAGGCCTTAATTGAGCCCCTAATTCGTATGCTCGCCCTAGGCCGAACCTTGTTAGGGATGTGGCCAGTTGGGTCAATTGTCCAACGCATGCCCTCAATGCCCCGCCACCAATTTAACTACTAATGAAGGTAGGGTGGAAGGGCAATTGGTAGAGGGAGAGCCCGAGAATGATGAGTACGAGCATGTTGTCGAGGAGGACGGCAATGACACAGAATAGTTAGATAAGGACCGTGGCGAGTCCTTAGTTGTGAGACAAGCCGAAGCAATGAGACTTAGCCCTGTCTCAAGCCTTGTTCGCCTTCAATAACATGGTGAACTGATCCACAAGAAAGTCGCCATTCCAGATCGTCTACGAGAGAGTTCCCCGTCGCACTCTCAACTTGGTTCCCTTATCTAAATTTTCAGGAATGAGATCACATAGATATACGGTGAAGTGCGGAGCAAGTTGCTGGAGTCAAACAAGAAATACAAGGAGGACGCGGGCAAGCATCGTCGGGCTAAAGTATTTGAGGTTGGGGATCAAGTGATGGTCCATTTACATAAAGAATGCTTCCCCACTGGCACGTACAACAAGCTGAAGCATAAGAAGATTGGGCCGGTGCTGTTTCTTAGAAAGTTGAACGACAACGCTTATGTCGTCGACCTCCCCGAAGTGTTCGAGATCTCCCGTACATTCAATGTAGCAGATTTGTTCGAATATCATGAGCCAGAGATGAACATGAACTTGGGGTCGAGTTCTTTTAAAGTAGGGTTTGAAGTAGGGGGGGACTAATACAGAGGGGATTGTTGATCTCGACATGGCCAAGATGGACCAAAAAAAGGAAGTCAAGGAAGGAGCAGAAGATCTAGAGAAATCGCAAGTCGACAGTTCCCGTCGACTTGTCTCCAGCTCCGGGCGACCAATCGCAGGCACCAGCGACTGGTCGATTTTCTCCAGAGACCAATTGCAATTAACATGCGAATCTGGCTAAAGTCCCTAAACTGGCTGGACCATTGGGCGACCGATTGTCAGAGGCCAACGACCTGTCGCTGCTCAACTAGTGACCGATTGCTGACCCCCAGCGACCGATCAATCGAGTCCATAGAATGGCGTGAGAGTTTCCGTTTTCAAATTGAAAACTTCCGATTTTGCTCGTTTTCTTTCCAATCTTGCTTAGGACTCTTAATTTGCATAAGTTAAGGTTTGCTTTACTATTTAAACTCTTTTAATTTGTTGTTAGAGATCATTATTCACTTTTCTTAATACAACTCTTGAGATTTTCTTTGTTTTACTCGTGGATTCGAGTGCCCCTTAAGAGATCAAGGAAGTTTTGGTTGAGGATTTCCAGAAGGCTATGTGGATTCAGAGTAGTTCTCTCTCTCTCTCTCTCTCTCTCTCTCTCTCTCTCTCTCGACGATGATTGATCTCACTTTACCTACATCTCCGCCACTTGGAAATCGATACCAAGACCTCGGTGTTGAAATGAGGTTATCTTCACTCTGTCTACCAATTGAGCTATGGATTGGGGTGTCTTGAGATTGGGATCTACTTCCTAAAATGACATGGAAGAACACATAGATATATAATACATTCACCAAGATAGGCCCCATAGTCAGGTAATACTTAATCCACTCCCAATGTAAAGTGGGCCACCATGTGCAAAATTAGGCGGCTCTTTCATTGATGCCTCTACCATATATATTGAAAGATGTGATTATTCTTCAAAATAGATTTTAATTTGAAGTTTTGCGGATGCCTCCATATTTTGATACTCTAAAGCTCGTATCATTCATGAAGATTTTGCCAAAGACCCTATATTGCCTTGGAAGGTAAGCCACAAATAGACAGTATGATATATTAATTTTGTGTCTTAGCCTATTCAAATAAGCCTTAAGCATATATAAATAATTCGAATTTTAGCTCCAACAACACAGCGATGTTCCTAGTGTTTTGGAGTTTTTAACTAGGGTACTCATAAAAATAATACAACGAAAAAACAAAATTGAAGGCCTTGATTATTTTGAATTTTCAAAAGAATGGTGATTGAGGGTCAATCTACCGAAATGCCCCTTGTTCATTTTCTTCCAAGGAAAGCGGCGGAGACGAGCATTGCTGAGCCCGTGTCATGTATGTATGACATGCAACCCGTCTTTAAGAGGTGGACCCCACGTATGAATGAAAAATTAGACTGGCCGATCATCAGGTGGGTCAAGTCATAGCAAACAACATATGAAGTTCCCAAAAATATCCAATTCCACGCGTGCCTCACCTGAAAAAAGGATCAGCCTAATGTATGGGGGCGTTTAATCGCCACAGCGGGGTGCCCAGCTGCCGATTTTGACCGGACGTGGATTAGCTACGGACGGCTTCAGTAGCTATTCAAGAGACGCCAGCAAGTTCTGTGGGACGCACCATGATGTATGTGTTGTATCCACACTTTCCATCCATTAGGAGAGAAATTTTAGGGCATGATCCAAATAATGAGGCAGATCCAAAACTCAAGTGGAACCCACCACAAAAAACAATGGGTATTGAACCCTATCATTAAAACTTCATGAGGGCCACAACAGTTTTCAGTCAAGCTGATATTTTGTGTTTTCTCTTCGGCCATGTCCGTGTGAACTTATGGACAGGTTGGATCTCAAATAAACTTCATGATGGGCACCAGGAAGGTTTCAACTGTGGGCGTCATTGTTCATACTGTTTTATGTGGTAGGGTCAAACTTGAGCTTTGGATTTGCCTCATTCTTTTGCCCGTGCCTTAAAATGATCTCTCCAAATAGAAAGACGGTGTGGATACAACACATACATCATGGTGGGCCCATATGACTTGGTGACCTAACTTCAGAAGCCAGATATAACTAATCTGCGTTCCTTCTGACCCGCTGGATGTCATGCACTAACAGGTAGTCCCCACAGGGAGCGTACTAGGTGTGGCCTGACCGTGGGGCCACCTTGATGCATATTTCGTACAATAACGCTGTCCATCTGTTTTCCAGCTCATTTTAGTCATGAACCCTACCAATGAAACATATCCAAATCTCAGCTAGACCACATAATAGGAAGGAAGACGCCCAGGTGTTTCAACATTTCTTAGGCTCCTGTGCTAAGGAGACGCACTAACTCCACTTTTGGGTGGGTGCATTGTGTGTAGGCGTCCGAAATACCTACTGTTTATTTATTTGATATCAACCTGTTGATAAGGTCACACAGACCTGAACAAGGAAAGAAACAAGTACCAACTTAATTCAAAACTTCCCTGTTAGATATTTTTAACGGTCAATCACTACTATTTTGTGTAGTATGGTCTACCTGAGATTTTAATCTGCTTCAACTTTAGGATCATACCCTAAAATGAAGCTGGAAAACTGACAGACGATGTAGATATAAAATACATACATCAATGTGGGTCCCACGGCTGACCACAACTTATCCGGTCCGTCCACAGTGGATTAGGTGCCCGCCCAGCTTCACCCAAGACGGTGGGGCCTTGCCCTGGGCCTACCTTGATGTATGAATTATATATGCACGCGGTCTATTAATTTTAGGGCACAATCATAAAACGGAGGGAGATACAAATCTCAGGTGGACCACATAATAGCAATTAAAAAGACCTACCATTAAAAACTTCCTAGGGCTTATTTAATGTTTCTCTAATGTTTATTTTCCATTCAACCGATAAAGCTCGTGTAAACCTGGATGAAGGAAGAAAAAAACAAATATAATATTGGTCTAGAACTTTTGCGGCTAAAAAAGTGTTTTTAACTGTCAATCACTACTATTTCCTATGGTATGGTCCACCTGAGATTTTTATCTCTTTCATTTTTTGGAATTATACCCTAAAATAATCTTTCAAAATGGATGAATGGTGTGGATATATAATACATACATCAAGGTGGGCCTCACGGTAAGTGCCGCACCGTATAGAGTGATGCTGGGGCCGCACCTAATCCGCTCCCCTCCCCCAACGCCCGCCATAATAATAATGAAGGGTATCTTCGTCATTTTATCAAGCACCCACGTGGTGAGAGACTTCTTTGAAAGGGTCGCGGATGGCCTGCGGAAGGCTTTCGCAGGCATCTCCTGCACTCGGAATCTAGGTGGGGCCCACCGTGGTGTTTGTGAAACATCTACGCCGTCCAACAGTTTTTTGACATCATTTTAGGCGTTGCGACAAAAAATTGAACAGGATCCAAGACTCAAGGGGGCCGAAATAAAGCAAATGGTGGGTAGGGAAATTCTTACAGTTGAAACCTATATGGGGTCTACAGTGATGTTTATATTCCATCCATACCGTTCATAATGTCATTCCTACTGAGATGAACTGAAAACACAAATATAATACTGATTCGAAACTTCTGTGACCCCACGAATATTTCAACCGTGAAAGTTCAATCGTCACGTTTTCGGCCCACTTGAGTCTTGGATCCCGTTAATTGTTTGTTACAACGCCTAAAATGATCTCACGAAACGTTTGGACGGCGTAGATTTTTCACAAACATCATGGTGGGCCCCACATAGATTCCAAGCGTAGGAGATGCCTGCGAAAGAGGCTTTCGCGTGAAACGTTTGGACGGCGTAGATTTTTTACAAACATCATGGTGGGCCCCACATAGATTCCAAGCGCAGGCAATCCGCGTGAAAGAGCTTTGCTGAGTCTGCACGTGTGCAATAGAGCTCATGTACACCTTACACACGTGCCATCATGGCAAGTATGTCTTACATCCAATCCATCCATAAGAAGGGCACCACTGTACTGATAGCCTATTCCAAGAATCAGTTTGATCCAACGGCCAGCTACGTCACAGTTTGCAAAATGTACGTCTGTGCCAATCTTGGCTGAAGCTTTCTAACCCATTAACCACTTTCCCATATTGAGGCCCACCTGATGAGTAGACCATAAAAACTTCTACAAGATCATCCAACCTGATGGATGGATTAGATCTTGAACCACGTACCAGAACATGTGTGGCGTGTACATGAACTGTGTTGCACACGCGTAAACAATGCTCTCTTTTTCGAAAAACGAAAACGGTCAGGCTTTTTTTTTTACATAATTCAAAAATTTAAGGATTTTTTTAATTAAAAAAACCATTAAACTATTTAAAGTTATGGGCGATTGCCGGTTTTCTCTTGCGGTTTTAGTCAGGATGTATCACCAACATGGGACACAGCACATGCATAAGATAGTCGATCCTGATCGTCCACATGATGTGGCCCATGGTGGATAGAGCACAACTGAAAATTTACATGGATTTAAGGATCCTAACCCTCTAAAGTAAGTAATTTTTTAGTGAACGGCTCAAAAAGATAAGAATGGTATGCCATCGCGGTTATGATTGATTTAACAGTATATATTCTCATATATGCTCCATCCAAAGTGGGGCTCATGATTTGAACGGTAGGGATGCAATTCGCCCATACCAAGTGTATCATAGAAGAGACACCACAACTAAAAAAACGGATGGAGAACTATTACTATATTGTCTATCCAATTTTCCACTGGAGTTATTTGATACTCTTGGGGAGTGCAATGGTTGATACGCAGGCACTATTAAATTGTAAGCATGGAAAAAATTAAATAAAAAAAACACCCAAATTATTTATCCCAGTATAGATAGGTTGTGGACGCTTACTTGTTGAATATGATCGGTATATGTTTGCATTTTAACCGTCTAAATCATATATACTAATCAGAAATTAAAATAACCAAATTAGTGTAAAAATATACTTATAATCGATCTAAATCATGAAATATATTTTGGTCGGTTTAATTTTGATTTATTTATGTCCTATTTATAAATAATCTTACCGCCTGTGTATCAACTATCACGCACTGCCTGCGTATAAAATATTTTTTCTTTTTTCTTACAGTTGAACCTTCCATCCGTCCATCTTGAAATAAACGGTCCAAAATCTCTTCCGCGTATGCAAGAAGCTTTACACGCGACATCGAAAATTCAAAAAGAAATACTTTGATACTCCATCACTTAAAGAATTACTTTAAAGTTGTATACTTTTCATATAAGTAATTAAAATTAAACCGTCCAAATGATGTGTACTAGTTTAGATGCATCTTGAACTAAAATTCACTCTTATATGATTATTTAATTATCAGATTGTTAGATATTTATTGGAGGATTAAAAATTAAAAATATCCAATGGTCTTAATTCAACAAACAAGTGTCCATAAATCAGAAGTTAAGATTATTCAAACAATCTGAATTTTGAATGGTAAGAAAGAGACAATGATTTATCTACTTTGGTCGGTTTATTTGAATTAAATAGGCTATATGTAACATATATAAGTGAGCCGGCGTATCAAGTATCATACACAGACAGAGTATCAAATAATTACCCACAAATCCTAATCCATCTTCGACTCGGTGCCGCGTGGATTGAGTGTCCCTCTCTGTTGAGGCGAAGAGTGGCAATTTCGTGAATTTCAAGGAAAAAAGAGGGTGTTTACTTTTCTACGTCGTATAAATATATAAAGACGATTCCGATAGCAAAGCTCCAAAGATGGGGTTGGATTCCTGAAGTCTTCGGTCAAATCCAATACACTCCAGAGAGAGAAAACAAAGAAAAGAGAAGGCAGCGGTTGGAGATATACCTTCTTCCGTTGGAAGACAATTACTTGCTATGCCCTTCGTCTGGAGTTGTTAGAATGGTGTAGCTGCTGAAGAAAGCGTCGTTGGCGGAGGGTAATTTGGGAATTGGAAGCAGAGTTGGGAGGGAGGATGGAAATGGCAGGCCTTGCCCTTCTCTCATCTATGAAATACTGAGGAAGAAGAAAGAAGTGAAAAGACGAAAATAACCCTAAATGAGAGCCCTTAGGCGAACTCACACATCATCTTCGTCGTGGATCCATTTACGCTCCGTTCTCTACGTTGTTGTCTCTTCATCGTCTTCTTCTTCGTCACCCGTTTCAGATCGGTGAGTTTTTTATTTTATTTTATTCCATCTTTGCCCTTGTATCTTTTGTTTGTGGACGCACTATTTTTTTTTTCCGGTTTTGCCCTTCAGATCTGATGTCCTACTTGGTACTGGATTCTCTCTCTCTCTCTCTCTCTCTCTCTAGAATTTGATGGTGATTGTTGTTGTTTCTTTCGTTACTGGTGTGGATTTGGTGTATTTTGGAGTGTGGTTTTATGTTGATGGGGTTTTGGTTTAGGGAAAAAGTTTGCTGAATTTACGAAATTCTTTTTTTTTTTATGGATTTTTTTAATGTGGTTTGTTTTGTTGGGTAGATGGTTTTTTTTTTTTTTTAATGTAATTTTCTTGTGAGTGGGATTTTTTTTTTTTAATTGTGAATGAGTTGGATTTGGGTCTGCAATTTTTTGGGCTGTTGAATGGGAAATTGTTTTAAATAATTCGAGTGGTGCAATGTTTCTTTGGTGATGGTTGTTGTTGGGAACTTGAGAAATTGGACATTGATGAGAGTGAAGGGATATTAGGAGTAGGATAATGGGAAATGGGTACTCTAGGGCATGATATTGCGGCCGGTTGATGGAAACCAGGGTCTGTTTCCACTCAGCTCGACGTATTCATGATTTTGCAGGCTGTGGAAGTTTTTTCCTAATCGATTTGTATGCATACTTTGGATATCCTCATTGTTTTGTTCCCTCGAGCAATTTCTATTTGTGTTGTTTTGGAGGTTGGAAATTTGAAGTCCTTGTGGGGGTAGTTTGGTGACATTGTATGGATCTATTGTGAGATTGGGAGTGATTTTTAATTACTTTTTTAAATTTCATATTCTGATTACTTGTCCTGAGTAGCATAGGGTGTTTTGGACTATACTAGGTTGTGAGAAAATAATTTACAAATTTTGGGATTTCTACTTACAGTGGAAATTCCAAAAAGCAATAAAAAATAAAATAAATAAATAAAAATCGTGAAAAATCTGTCATGTGGATATGAAATAGCTCCTTGCCAGTAGAATACAAAAGTGCCCAATTTTGAAATTCATGGAATTCTAATGGGCATGGAAATTACAAAATCACAAATTATTTTCTCTGCTCGTGGAGTATCCATGAACCGTACACAGCCTTAGTTTATCCTACATTTATATTTTTTTTTTGCATTTTGCATCTTACAATTTTGAATCCGAACAATATGATGACATTCCAAACTCATGGTAGGGTGCCCTTGATAGAGTGAAATGGTGGAACAAGATTGATGTAGCTGACCCCAATTGATTGGGATAAGGCTTAGATGATGGTGGATGATGATTTGTTTTTAGAATTTCACGATGTTTACTTATTTTGAATATCAAACTTTACATCTATTGGCTTGTTTATTCAATTTAGTTTTTTTCTGCGTAGTCTTTATGAGAATTGTCTTCATGTTGTGCCATAACTTGCAGGAATAATTTTAAATCGCCATGGTCCCGCAAGAGAAGGAAGCATGCCCTTTCACCGGAACAGTGGAAAAGTCTATTTTCACAAGATGGAAAACTCCGAGATGGCGGAGTGAAAGTTCTAAAAAAAGTTCGCAGCGGGGTGAGTTTCTTATTAGTTATCACACTCGCTACTTTTAACACTGCATTGATCATGTTATGTTTTCTTGGGTTTCTCTTGTTCCCTGATTTGCTATCATTCTTAGATTTTTTCCTCATTCTTGCTATTTCTGGTGCAGGGTGTTGACCCAAGAATCAGGGCGGAGGTTTGGCCTTTCCTACTTGGAGTGTAAGATTTTTCAGCCTTTAGACTTTTGCTGCATGTCTGCTTTCAATTAGTTGGGTTTCCAGTGGTGCTATGTAGCTTATAATTTTACACTATTGTTTCAATGCATGCATGTCTTTGGGTCTTTATGTACAGTTAGTTTGTAATCTTGGCACTGGAAAAATTGCCATGATCTTTGAATTTTTTATAATGCAAAAATGTCTAGGGATTAACTGAGCGGGAGAGTTTCGGAACCATGTGCTTGTTTTCTATTATCTGCTGCAGCTTTTATTGTATGTCAAGATTAAGATTTTTAATTATGCTGTAGCCGAAGTTTTCACTTCGGAGGTTGACATGGAACCTCTTGTTGGTTTTAATGCCTTTGCAATCAGATTGTATATGCAGATGGCTCTATTCTACGAAACCAGTTTGGGATAAAGAGAAAAGGCTAGAATTTTAACTATTATATTTTGTTGGATAGTTTTTATATAAGATATAAAATAGTCTTTGACCAATCAAAGAATATAGAGGCTTTGATTGCAAGTAGGATATCATCGAAGCTTGCTTCTAGGAGTAGAATTGCAGGAGATGGGAGGGATATTATTCACGGGAGTAGAATGTTGTGAAGGCCTCAAACATCACAAGTTCAGAGTTCACCGACCGGTCGGCCAGTGGACAGAGTAGTGCTATTTGAAGGCCAAACCCACTGGACGATTTTTGGTGTTTTGAGATTGGTCGTCAGACCGGTCGCAGGATGCTCAGACCGGGTCGTCAGACAGGTCTGAGTTGAGGCAGTGAACATAAGTTTTTGGCATAAACTCTCTGGACAAGTGACGCCTGGTCGTGCGACCGGTCGGCCATAGTGCAGGATATGTAGTGTTGCACGGTTTTCGCGCTACTTGTTTCTAATTTCGGGTTTCCTCTTATAAATAGGTTTCCTAATCATGTTTGGAATTATACTAAGCAATACCTAGGTCATCTAAACGAGATCAGGGTTATTGGGAGAGAGGATTGAGTGTTTTGTGTGCCTTGTTCATCTTTGGGATCTACTCGGGTAGTTCTAGCTCTGTAATCATCTGAATTCATAGTGGAAGGTGTCACTTTGTGCTGTGGTTTTTTCCTGCAAGGGTTTTCCACGTAAAATTCGTGTGCTTTTGCATTGATTGCGTGTGTGGCTGTGTGGTGATTGTTTGATCTTCTTCGGTGCTTCTGCTGACCGGATTTCCAACATAGAATTCAAAGAAGGAAAAGGTTGCCATGCGTCTGAGTGTCAAAACAAATAGAACAGTTCCCTAACAGAATTCCATTCTTTAGAATGAACGAGTTCATGTGTTCTTGCATCCGCAAGTTATCACAAAAACTGTACTGTGGTAGACCAAAAAAAAAAAAAAAGAAGAAGAAGAGAGAATTGGGTTGAAGTAATTATCTTATGTTTTAGCTTGTAGTAGTAATAAAATTTGGATTGCATGTGGTCATAATTCTGAAAAAGTCTTCTAAGTCAAAGCCTGAACAATTTGGGATATAAGATTTTCCACTTTATTACGGAATGTTGATTTTCATATTCATGCATGCTCAGCAATTATCTCTTGGTGCTGTAGCGAAAATGTTGTGCATTTGTGATGTATAATTTCCATTATTGGCTGGAATTTAAGAGGATGGTTGTTCATTAGTTTGACGGGTTTTCTTTGTTTGTGCAGCTATGACTTAAATAGTACAAAGGCGGAAAGAAATTCAATTAGGACAAAGAACAGGTAATTGACCATGTCCCTCTATCTTTGTCCAAAATGGATGTAAATCTTGGCATCTTACTTGCAGGTGCCCTGTCCAAGGATCAAGCATAAGTGCTCCACATGTGCCAATTGACCATGTGTGTGAAACGCATCCTGAATGCAGTGTGACAAATATTGCCAACATTTTGAAAATCTCACAATAATATCACGAAGAATACACACTAAACGATATTATCTCGAGAATATCGCATTTTTATCTCGATTTTATCAATCGAGATATTAAATTGAAAAATGGTAATAACCAAAGGATTTTGTTATATCAATTCGTAATTTAATTTTAGGTGTCTTTTTGAGTTACAATAAATATTTTTTAATTTTCAGTGAGATTTTCCCAAATATATCCTGAGAAAAACCTTAAAATTTGAATATCTCTCAAGAAATTTCCAAGCTGAAAAATTGGAATGAGATTTGTCACTATGCTAGAGTGTCCCCTGGCCCAAAAATAGGCCTGTCTCCTCAGTGGGTCATCTTTCCACACAAAAAAGAGATGGTTGGTTATGAAAGACAATCAATGATCCACATTCATTATGCACGTGGTTCCCATGTAGTGAGTGGACTGGCCCCTTTTTTAGCCTGGGACACATTGACCATCGGCCTGCTGATGAACGGCCCGGATCCCAGACACGTGCTTCATGTGGAGCTTGTGTTTTGTCATTTGCAGATGTGCGTAATTAAGTAGCATTCCTAGTAGGCAACATTCATGCATGCATCATTCCTCATTGAGTGGTGTAATGCTGGTTGTAAATAATATATGTATACATGTTTTTGTTTCTCTTATAAATTAGGTGAGGTCCCAAATTCTCTTCTATCATGCTATTCCTTGATCTGAAACTCATGTTTGCACATGATTGTAATGCAGAAAAGAATACGAGAGTCTAAGAAGACAATGCCGGCAACTCGTAAAGCGCAGTAATTATAGTAGTAAGAAGTTGAATGAAGTAGGAGATATTAGTTATGAGGAGAGGTATAGCTTTACTCTAGATCTAGATTCTCCCAGCTCGGAAGATGTTGTTAGTGCAAGGGAGTCTCTCTCCACTGAGGGAGAGAGCCCAGATGACGATGACACCCATCCTCTTGTGAATGAGGAGGAAGCCTCTCCCTCCAAGTCATGTATAGAAGATGATGAAGAAATAGAAGATCGGAGCATTGTCACCCATGGCCGTGCTCTTGGGGCGGACACAGAATCTTCGGACTCTGAATCCTCAGTTGAAGAATCTGGAGGCATGCAAATGTGCCCAGCTTTCAAAGTTTCCAAAGGGAGACATTGCGAGCTTGCCAAGATCGAATCCCTTGAGGAAAAGAGCTCCTCCAGAGCTCAGGCTGCCGAGGATTTTGCCACGTGGCAGAGGATAATCCGCCTTGATGCTGTGCGTGCCAGTTCCGAATGGGTTGTTTATTCACCGGCCCAGGCCGCAGTGTCGGAGGCCAGAGCATGGAGGGCAGCTGAAGCCGTCAGGCTGAAGGACTATGATCACCTAGAGCCGTCCGGGATATTCCACGCGGCGCGCCTGGTGGCTGTCCTCGAAGCATATGCGCTCTACGACCCAGAGATTGGTTACTGCCAGGGGATGAGCGACCTGTTGTCGCCCATAATTGCAGTGATAGAGGATGACCATGAAGCCTTTTGGTGCTTCGTGGGGTTCATGAGGAAGGCCCGGCACAACTTCAGGCTCGACGAGATGGGCATCAGGAGGCAGCTGAACATTGTGTCCAAGATCATCAAATCCAAGGACTCGCACCTCTACAAGCACCTGGAGAAGCTCAAGGCTGAGGACTGCTTCTTCGTGTACCGGATGGTGGTGGTCCTGTTCAGGAGGGAGCTGAGCTTCGAGCAGACGGTGTGCCTGTGGGAGGTGATGTGGGCAGACCAGGCGGCGATCAGGGCAGGGATAGGGAAGTCTGCATGGGGAAGGATAAGGCAGCGGGCTCCACCAACCGACGACCTGCTGCTCTATGCGATTGCTGCGTGTGTGCTGCAGAGGAAGAAGCTGATCATAGAGAAGTACAGCAGTATGGATGAGATTATAAGGGAATGCAACAACATGGCGGGGCAGCTCGATGTGTGGAAGCTGCTGGATAATGCCCATGACTTGGTGGTGACCCTACACGACAAAATACAATAGGATTTGAGCCTTCTCTCTCTCCCCTTCTTCTTCTTTCTCTTCTTTTTGTAATTTTTTCTTCATTTATGGGGTCACACCAACAAAGCATTCTCACAGCATGTTCCACTAATGATGTGATAATTCTACTGTAATTTGCCACCTTCAATGCTTCATGGTGGTACAAGAAAGGAAAAGAAAGAAAGGGGTAAAAGTAATGGAAAATGCCCTCTTTATTTGGGTTTATAGCACTGAAAAGAAGATGCCTGGTTTTTGAGTAACTAGCATCATGTCCAACAGTTTCTTTTGCTGTATCAATGGTTTTTGAGTTAGTTTTCAGTTTGTATGATTGTAGCTCACGGTACAGGGATACTAACTGATGACATAATCGGTCCCACCATCGGCGGACCGCTGTCTCAAAGTTGGGCGGTTCTAGATTAAACGCCCGTGTGTGTTTTCCCAAGGGCTATTTACGGGATGCCAATTGAAGGTTGGGATTCTCTGATCTATGTAGTATGTCTTTACATTCTGAAACTGATGCATATGGTCTGAGGCCTACGGGTTTCATCCATGAATGATACTGGCTATATTGGTCCGAAACAACCCATTAGAGGGTGACATGGGTTGATCTCAACACATGTTTTGGGTTTTGCTTTGATCCAACCTGCATTTAGTAATTTACTTAGTATTTTCACCAGCTTCTCTACCTAACATCTAGGCTCATAATCTTCACATTATTTCATTCTGTACATTGTCATGACATATCATAATGAGCTTAACCATCATTCATTCACCACCAATTAAATTATTCACGATTGCATGCGATCAATGGGAAGGTCCCATTATCTGCCTGTTTGACAGATCAGATTGTTCCATATTTGAGCTGTTAAACAACGAGATCCCATGATTAGATTGGCTTGATCATTTGTGGAGCATGCCGATATGATCTTGAGCACCTGTGGGGCCCATGAATCTGATATGGTGCTCTCCTGCAGGGTTCACTCTATTGGCTGGATGTCGTGCTGTTCGTAACATTTACCTATAACATTTTTGTAACGTTTACATATTACATACAATCTATTCATAGTGTCATAGTACGAGTGCTTTTCTAAGCATGGCAACTGACTTAAAGCCCTTCTGTGGAAAAGCCAATCTATCACCCAAGTATAGCTAAATTAGACAGAAGAGAAGAGAAGACACTTTAAAGCAAGAGAGTTTGTACAAGAATTTATAGTTGCATTAAGTTACGAAATTCTCCTTATATGAGATTACTAGCTAATTTATATGAGTAGTTAGGACGAAGATATGCAGCAATCACTCAATAACAAAGAACAATCATCCAATAGCTAAGAATACTCTATGAACTACGAAAGCGTTACTTCAAAAACCCAATAGAAAATTTAGAATCAAAAGTCTTTATACTTGAGGCTTCTATCCTTCTGTAGAATTCTCCACACAACTCAAAAGTATAATTTAGAAAATTTTACAAAAAACTACATAATTGATATGAAATTTATATTTGAGTACGTTTTCAAAATGTTTTTATAGAAGTAACCTAATGTAATTAGCATTCTACTACCTTCCATAACATTTTATTTAACAGCAAGTTGCCTGGGCTGTGAAGCTGCTTGGGTGGGCCCCACGTGATGCTTATGTAAAATCCACCCTAACCATCGTATGTGTCATCTCATATTAGGCCAAAGGCCCAAAATCACCCATGTCCATAATTTAAGTGGACCATATGAATAGAAACAGTGTACAGGGCAACAATCACCCTACAAACCATTTTCCTTGGTATAGCCCACATGAATCACAGATTAACCTGAGTTTGAGGCCCCATGCCTAACTTTTGGCTTGGCATCTAGTGTTTTGGAGTGGATTTCATATAATTATCTCGGTGGACCTTAAAAAAACAAGGGTGGACATCTCTCCTAACATTTTCTCATTGGTGTGGCCCACTTGAATGACAAGTCAGCATGATTTGTTGGCTCTACACCTAATTGGTATTAAGCATCTAACAGTCAGAGTGGATTTTCACATACATGGTGGCCCTGCCAAAATTAAGCCTCAATGTCCATCTCTCCAACCGTACAAAGAAATTATTTTAGTAAAAAAAGGCCAAGATAAAAAAACAAAATAGGCTGAGCTGTGAATCTGTTGGGCACACCAAAGGAAATAATTGGGAGAGATGCCCATCCTTGATTTTTACAGGGCCCACCATGATAATTATATAAAATGCATTCCAACCATTAGATTCCCAAAAAAAAAAAAAAAAACATAGGCCTGCGCCCCAAAATTCACACCCATCCGTGGTTCAAGTGGGCCATACCAATGGAAACAGTTTGAAGGGGAAAATGTGCCCTGTTTACTCTTTTGAATCATGTGGTCCAAGTGATTATCAGATGAAGATGATGTTTGGGCCCTTGGCTTAACATGGAGAGACGCATCTGGTGGCCAGGGTGGATTGTAGATAATCATTACAGTGGGGCCTGCCCAATCCACTGACAAATTTGCAAATATGAATTCCATGTTAATTAGGTAGTTTTCCGTAAAATTCCCTACAATTTCAAAACCTTTTAATCCATCAGAAGAGCCAAAGTTCTTTCATTCTTTAGAATTGTCTGCACAACTCCACGTACAATTTACAAACCTTTTAATCTATCAGAAGAGCAAAAGTTGGATGTCTTTGGAATTGCCTGGTCCCAACATGGGGCCATTTTGCTAGCTACACCATGATGCAGAGTATTTGGCAATTAAGCATCTAATGGTCAGTTTGATTTTCACATACACACCTAGTGGGCCTTGCTAAAATAAGCCTCCACGTCCATATATCCATCTGTATAAAGAGATTATTTAGAAATAGAAAATAAATAAATAAAAAGGCTGAGTTATGTTTCTGGTGAGTATGCTAGCTCTAGCTGGAAAAAGAGACGTCTATCCTTTATTTTGACAGGGCCCATCGTGATAATTATATAAAATCCACTCCAAATCCTAAATAGATGTGCAGCCCAAAATTCATACCCACCCATTATTCACTTGGGCCACACTAATGGAAACAGTTTGAAGGGAAAATGTTCCATGTTCACTGTTTCCCATCATGTGGTCCACTTGATTAATAGATGAAGCTGATGTTTGGACCCTGAGATTAACATAGAGCGATGGACCTAGTAGCTGGGGTAAATCATAGATAAACATCAGTGGTGGGGCCCACCCGAGCCACCAACTCATTTGTGAACGTGAATTCCATGTTAATTAATTAGGTAGTTTTCTCTAAAATTCCCTACAATTTCTAAAATTTTTAATCTACCAAAAGAGCCAAAATTCTTCCATTCTCTAGAATTGTTGCACAACCCTACGTATAATTTACATACCTTTTAATTTGTCAGGAGAGCCAAAGTTGCATGTCCTTGGGATTGCCTAGTCCCCAACATCTGGCCATTTTGCAGGCTACACCATGATGCAGAAGCTCCGGGCAATTAAGCATCTAATGGTAAGAGTGGATGTTTACATACAGCTCACAGTGGGCCCTAACAAAAAGAAGCCCCGGCGTCCATCTCTCAACCCTCAACCATACGGAGAGATTATTTAGAAAAAAGTACCAGAGTAAAAAAAAGAAAAAAATGCCGAGATGTGATTCTGGTGGGCACACCAAAGGAAATGGTTGGGAGAGAGACGTCATCCTTGACTTTTACATGGCCACTGTCGTAATTATATAAAATCCACTCCAAACAAAATATGGGCCAAAATTCATACCCACCCATGATTCACTTGAGACACTGATGGAAATAGTTTGAAGGGAAAACATTTCCTGTTCACTGTTTCCAAACATTAATAGATGGAGCTGGTGTTTGGGCCCTTGGCTTAATATGGAGTGACGCACCTGGTGGCTGGGGTGGATTGTAGATAAACATCATGGTGGGGCCCACCTGAGCCATCAACCCATTTGCGAGTGTAAATTCCATGTAATTAGGTAGTTTTCTGTAAAATTCCATACAATTTCTAAACCTTTTAATCTATCTAAAGAGCCAAAGTTCTTCCATTCTTTAGAATTGTCTGCATAACTCGTACAATTTATAAACCTTTTAATCTATCAAAGAGCCAAAGTTGTATCTCCTTGGGATTGCCTAGCCCCCAACATTGGAACCATTTTGTCAGCTACACTATGATCCGGAGCATCTGGCAATTAAGCATTTAATGATCGGTTTGATTTTCCAATACACGTCATGGTGTGCCCCTGCCAAAATAAGCCCGGGCATCCATCTCTCCAACTGTATAAGAGATCATTTAGAAAAGAACAAGGCCCCAAACAAAAGAAAATCATGCTGAGCTGTGGATTTTGGCCAGCACACTAAAGGAAATAGTTGGGAGAGAGACATCCATCTTAATTTTTATGGGGCACACTGTTGGAAAAAGGATCCTTCTCGACTACACACAATAATATTGAAATAAAAGAAAATAGAGAGAAGATGCAAATCACAACACAGATTTTTGTGGCTCCCTTCATCCACAGATACACACTAATCCATTACGCTCAAGGAAAAAAGAAGAAGAAGAAGAAGTTCTCAATACAATGATCTCCCTCCCTCTCTCTCTCATAATAGAATATATGGGTGGGGGGGTGGGCACTGCCCTATATTACCAAACAAGGGTGCACTGCCCAAGTAACCTCATCGCAGAGCTCGACTCACGAAAGTGCCGACTGGTATGAACAGTACATATTTGATGATTAGGCTCCATGGATCCTAATACACCGTGATTTTGAAGGGAAAAACATTCCATGGTCACTGTTTGATCATTTGTTCCACTTGATTAACAAATGGAGCTGATGTTTGGGCCCAAGGCATAATATGGTGTGACGCACTTGTTGGCCAGGGTGGATTGTAGTTAAACATTACAGTATGGCCCAGCTAAGCCACCGACCCATTTGTAAATGTGAGTTCCATGTTAATTAGGTAGCTTTTGTAAAATTCCTTACTACATGTAAACCTTTTAATCCATCTAAAGAACCAAAGTTGCATCTCCTTGGGATAGCCTGGTCAGCCATTTTGCCAGCTACACCATGATGTGGAGCATCTGACAATTAAGGTCTAATGGCCAACGGCCGTCTGATTTTCACATACATGTTGCAGTGTGCCTTGTCAAAAATAAGCCTCGACGTCCATCTTTCCAAATGTATAGAGAGATTATTTAGACAAAAAGAAAAAAGAAAAAAAAGGCCCAAACATAAAAGAAAATCAGGCCGAGCCATGATTCTTGTCGGCAGACCAAAGGAAATAATTGAGCGAGAGACATAATCCCTGATTTTTACAAGGCCGACCATAATAGTTATATAAACTTCACTCCAACCATTAGATTCCAAACCAAAAAAAAAAAGGCCTTTGGCCCAAAATTCATAGCCATCATGATTCACTTCGGCCACACTACTGGAAACATTTTGAAGGGAAAATGTTCTCCGCTGCCTGTTTCCAATCATGTGATCCACTTGATTAACAGATGGAGCTGATGTTTGGGCCATTGGCTTAACATGGAGTGACACAGTTGGTGGCTACAGTGGATTGTAGATAAACATCACGGCGGGGCCCACCTGAGCCAAGTACCCATTTGTGAATGTGAATTCCATGTTAATTAGGTAGTTTTCTGTAAAATTCCCTACAATTTCTAAGCCCTAAGATCTATCGAAAGAGCCAAAGTTCTTCCATTCTCTAGAATTGTCTGCCCCACTCCACATTCAATTCACAAACCTCTTAATTTATCAGAAGAACCAAAGTTGCATGTCATTGGGATTGCTTGGTCCCCAACATCGGGCCATTTTGCCATCTACACCATAATCCGGAGCATCCAGCAATTAAGCATCTAATGTTTTAAGTGGATTTTCACATACACATCGTAGTGGGTCCTGCAAAATATTAGCCCCAGCACCGTCCGTACAGAGAGATTATTTAGGGAAAAAAAGGCCCAGATCAATCAATCAATAAATAAATAAATAATTTAGGCCGTGCTGTGATTCTAGTGGGCACACCAAAGGAAATAGTTGGGAGAGAGATATCATCCTTGATTTTTAGAGGACCCACAGTGATAATTTTATAAAATTCACTCCCAGTATTAGACTCCGCACAAAAAAAAAAAAAAAAATAGAGGCCTGTGGCCCAAAATTCATACCCATCTGTTATTCGCTTGGGCACACTAATGGAAACAGTTTGAAGGTAAACCGGCTCATGTTCACTGTTTCAATGTGGTCCACTTGAATAACAGATGGAGCTGATGTTTCGGCCCTTAACATTGAGTGACACACCTGGTGGCAAAGGGTGGATTGTAGATAAACATCACTGTGGAGCCCACCCATTTGAACCTATCAAAAGTGCCAAAGTTCTTCCATTCTCTATCTGCCCAACTCCAGGTACAATTTACAAACCTCTTAATCTATCAGAAGAGCCAAAGTTCTTTCATTCTCTACAATTGTCTGCCTAACTCCAGGTACAATTTACAAACCTCTTAATCTATCAGAAGAGCCAAAGTTGCATGTCCTTGGAATTGCCTGGTCCCCAACATCAGGCCATTTGACAGCTACACCATGACACTGAGCATGGGGCAATTACGACGAAACATGAAAAGAAGATGAGATGATTAGATTGTTGTTGGCCCACCATGTACATGGTGATTGGCGCGGAAGTGTAATTGAAGTGGGAGTCACAAACACTGTTCCACTCTAAGGACGCGGCTTATGTGGTGACCTTGCTATTATGGACGTCCGCGGTGATCAGATATACCGGATTTGATTGGGCCACGAGCCGCTATCCAAGATGGACTTGATCGAGTACATACTCAAGCTAACAATTTTCAAACATACTTGCATGGCTCCGTCTCTGATAGCAGCATGTGGCCCAATCAAATCCTACCATATCAAGTCACCACAGAGCTCCCTAACAGCAGGGTCACGATGCAATCAGCATCCTAATCCAATGTCAATTTCGAACGTTATTCTAGGCTTTTGATTTAGCTTATGAAAATCACACCATGATGTTGATGGTGGCATGCCTCTTGTTGATCTCTAAACAACCAAAATTTGAATGCCTCTCGAAGCAGATGTGGACACATGGATGCTGACATAGAAATCAACCGACATGTGGACATATACATGATGTTGCAACCCGGTGGGCCCACCAAGGAAATGACCCGTGGCGATCACCTCAAGTCCGTTCACCACCACAATCTGGGGCTCATCCTGCTGTCACCGA